>CM037777.1:96496147-96546147 GCA_021229015.1 Solen grandis
GTACGCGGGCAAACATAACCAATATTTTCGAAAAATCAACATTTTAAAAGCATGACTTTTAAGGTTATTTGCAGCTCCTGACTTTATTTTTTGTTCAATCTTCATCATTATTTCACTGTTTATGCATTTTTATCAATCAAATAAAATCATAGAAAAAAAATCACCCATAATATGCAAAGGTCAAGGTCATATACCAATTATTATTATTTATATCGGCATAAAATAGCTCCAAATCTAAAAATATTTTATAGAAAGTATATGACCAAAAGTTTGAGGTTGTGAGGAGATCTTTCCATAAATGTTTAGTTTTTGAAGATCGGACTTCATTTGATCAAATGACCACAGTCCAAAGTTTGATCCTCTTATCAAACAATTGTATATCCATATGTTTCCTCTTTTTTGCTGCTCCTGACTTTATTTTTTGTTCAATCTTCATCATTATTTCACTGTTTATGCATTTTTATCAATCAAATAAAATCATAGAAAAAAAATCACCCATAATATGCAAAGGTCAAGGTCATATACCAATTATTATTATTTATATCGGCATAAAATAGCTCCAAATCTAAAAATATTTTATAGAAAGTATATGAACAAAAGTTTGAGGTTGTGAGGAGATCTTTCCATAAATGTTTAGTTTTTGAAGATCGGACTTCATTTGATCAAATGACCACAGTCCAAAGTTTGATCCTCTTATCAAACAATTGTATATCCATATGTTTCCTCTTTTTTGCTGCTCCTGACTTTATTTTTTGTTCAATCTTCATCATTATTTCACTGTTTATGCATTTTTATCAATCAAATAAAATCATAGAAAAAAAATCACCCATAATATGCAAAGGTCAAGGTCATATACCAATTATTATTATTTATATCGGCATAAAATAGCTCCAAATCTAAAAATATTTTATAGAAAGTATATGAACAAAAGTTTGAGGTTGTGAGGAGATCTTTCCATAAATGTTTAGTTTTTGAAGATCGGACTTCATTTGATCAAATGACCACAGTCCAAAGTTTGATCCTCTTATCAAACAATTGTATATCCATATGTTTCCTCTTTTTTGCTGCTCCTGACTTTATTTTTTGTTCAATCTTCATCATTATTTCACTGTTTATGCATTTTTATCAAACAAATAAAATCCTAGAAAAAAAACAAGCATAATATGCAAAGGTCAAGGTCATATACCAATTATTATTATTTTTATCGGCATAAAATAGTTCCAAATCTAAAAATATTTTATAGAAAGTATATGAACAAAAGTTTTAGTCTGTGAAGAGATCTTTCCATTGGTGTTTAGTTTTTGAAGATCTGACTTCATTTGATCAAATAACCTTAGTCCAAAGTTTGATCCTTTTATCAAACAATTGTAAATCCGTATGTTTCCTCTTTTTTGCAGCTCCTGACTTTATTTTTTGTTCAATCTTCATCATATTTTCACTGTTTATGCATTTAAATAATACAAACAAACTCATAGTAAATAAGATGAAAAATGCAAAGGTCAAGGTCATAATACCGATTATTGTTATTTTTATCGGCACAAAATAGCTTCAAATCTAAAAAATTTTAAAAAGGTATATGAACAAATTTTGAGTTTTAAAGTCTTTCCATTGGTGTTTAGTTTTTGAAGATCTGACTTCATTTGATAAAATTACTACAGTCGAAAGTTTGATCCTTTTATCAAACAATTGTAAATCCATATGTTGCTTCTTTTTTGCAGCTCCTGACTTTATTTTTGTTCAATCTTCATCATTTTTTAAACAAAGGTCAAGGTCATAATACCGATTATTTTTATCGGCACAAAATAGCTTCAAATCTAGAAATATTTTATAGAAAGTATATGAACAAAAGTTCTAGTTCGTGAAGAGATCGTTCTAATGATGTTTAGTTTTTGAAGATCGGACTTAATTTGATCAATTAACAAAAATATTCGAATAAAGTTAATATCAATCAATTATGTCTGCAGTTGAAACCAGTACTCTTACTAGTCAAGTTAAAGCGAAAACCAAGATGCCGCTTTGCGGTTCTAGTTTTTATTATTATTTTTCTAACCTTTTTTTGTGAACGGCATATCACCATGATAGAAAAAAGTCACATTTCTGATTTTTTTACCACTTTTGTCCTAAGATCTGAATTTGATCCTCACGTTGAGAAATTTTCATTTTTGTCTTAGTTTTGCCGCTAGATGGCGTTTTGTAAAAATGACTAAGGGCTAATAACTCTGTTATTTGAGGTCCGATTCAAATGCGGTTTTTTGTATTGTGTTCCTTGTCAGAAACTTAATAAAATATGATACGTTTCAATTATTTGCGTATATAAAACTTTCGTGCTACAGGAGGTTGAAAGTTCAAATCTCGAAAAAAACGATGAAATAAAGGAAGGTCTACGAAAAAAGTCCCCATTTTTTTCAGAGATGAGATAGGAGAATTTTGTTTGTGGCATATGATTCGCAAGACACATACGCACAAAATATATGGTGTGGCAATTTTGAGAAATGCATGGTTTGTCAACAGTATGCGGTCAAACTTAACCAATATTTTCGAAAAATCAACATTTTAAAAGCATGACTTTTACGGTTATTTGCAGCTCCTGACTTTATTTTATAGTCAATCTTCATCATTTTTTAACTGTTAATGCATTTTTATAAATCAAATAAAATCATAGAAAAAAAATCACCATAATATGCAAAGGTCAAGGTCATATACCAATAATTATTATTTATATCGGCATAAAATAGCTCCAAATCTAAAAATATTTTATAGAAGGTATATGAACAAAAGTTTTAGTCTGTGAAGAGATCTTTCCATTGGTGTTTTGTTTTTGAAGATCGGACTTCATTTGATCAAATGACCACAGTCCAAAGTTTGATCCTTTTATCAAACAATTGTATAGCCATATGTTCCCTCTTTTTTGCTGCTCCTGACTTTAATTTTTGTTTAATCTTCATCATTATTTCACTGTTTATGCATTTTTATAAAACAAATAAATTCATAGAAAAAAATCAAGCATAATATGCAAAGGTCAAGGTCATATACCAATTATTATTATTTATATCGGCATAAAATAGCTCCAAATCTAAAAATATTTTATAGAAGGTATATGAACAAAAGTTTTAGTCTGTGAAGAGATCTTTCCATTGGTGTTTTGTTTTTGAAGATCGGACTTCATTTGATCAAATGACCACAGTCCAAAGTTTGATCCTTTTATCAAACAATTGTATAGCCATATGTTCCCTCTTTTTTGCTGCTCCTGACTTTAATTTTTGTTTAATCTTCATCATTATTTCACTGTTTATGCATTTTTATAAAACAAATAAATTCATAGAAAAAAATCAAGCATAATATGCAAAGGTCAAGGTCATATACCAATTATTATTATTTATATCGGCATAAAATAGCTCCAAATCTAAAAATATTTTATAGAAAGTATATGAACAAAAGTTTTAGTTTGTGAAGAGATCTTTCCATTGGTGTTTAGTTTTTGAAGATCGGACTTCATTTGATCAAATGACCACAGTCCAAAGTTTGATCCTTTTATCAAACAATTGTAAATCCATATGTTGCTTCTTTTTTGCAGCTCCTGACTTTATTTTTGTTCAATCTTCATCATTTTTTCACTGTTTATGCATTTAAATAATACAAATAAACTCATAGTAAATAACGATGAAAATATACAAAGGTCAAGGTCATAATACCGATTATTGTTATTTTTATCGGCACAAAATAGCTTCAAATCTAGAAATATTTTAAAGAAGGTATATGAATAAAAGTTTTAGTTCGTGAAGAGATCGTTCTAATGATGTTTAGTTTTTGAAGATCGGACTTCATTTGATCAATTTACAAAAATATTCGAATAAAGTTAATATCAATCAATTATGTTTCATATTGAAAATTGTGGCTGAGTTGAAATAAAGTGGTCAAGTTGATTAGGTTAAAAGCGAAAACCGAGATACCGCTTGCGGTTCTAGTTTTTTTTATTATTTTTCCGCCGGTTTTTGTGAACGGCATATCGCCATGACAGAAAAAAGGCACAATTATGAAATTTCTACCAGTTTTTTCTACTTATATGAACTTAATCCTTACGTTGAGAAAATTTTCATTTTTGTCTTACTTTTCCCGCCAGGGGGCGTTTTGCATGAAATTTATTAATGGCTAATAACTCACTTATTTGAGGTCCGATTCAAATGCGGTTTTTTGTATTCTGTTCCTTGTTGATAGCCAAATAAAATATGATAGGTTTCGAGGGTACGTGTCGCTGAAAGTATTTGAGCTACAGAAGGTTGAAAGTTCGAACCTCGCAAAAAAACTGTGCAAATGAGGGTAGGTCTACGAAAAACCTATCCATTTTTCTTAGAGATCAGAAAGATGAATTCTGTTTGCTGCAAATGATTTGCAAGACATATGCGCACAAAATATATGGGGTGGCGAATTTAAGAAATGTATGGTTTGTCCTCTGCAAATGGTCAAACTTCACTAAATTTTAGGAAAAGTAAAAGTTTCAAAAACATGTTTTTTATCGCTTCTGACTTTATTTTTTGTTAATTCTTCATGATATTTTCACAAGTTATGTATTGTTATGTCTGAAAGGGGATCACAATTAAAAATTTTAAAAATAATTGAAAAGGTCAAGGTCATGTCACGAATCTTGTGTTTTTATTCGGCCCCAAATAGCTCAAAAACTAAAAAAATTTCTTTGAGAGTATATGAACAAAAGTTTTAGTTATTCAAGAGCTCTTTCCAGTGATGTTTAGTTTTTGAAGATCGGACTTGATTTGGTCATTTTACGGCAGTCCAAAGTTTGATCCTTTTTTGGAATAATTGTAAATCAGTTTTTATGCTTCAAATTGTGATATATAAGAAATAGAATGTTCGACTAGTGCGACTTGCGTACTTGATTGAACTATTTGCTGCATTGCTAGGTACCTAATGGTAAAATTTTAATCAATTTTGTTTCTCATTTTGCCGCTAGGGGGCGCTTAGCTTGAAAGCACTCTTCTACTTATAACTCAAAAAGTTAAAGCCTGATCCAAATGCGGTTTATTGCATTATGTTTCTTGTTGATAGCCTAATAAAATATGATAGTTTATAGGTATGAGTGGCTGAAACCCTTTGAGCTAGCAACGGAAGGTTGAAAGTTCGAACCTCGCAAAAAACTGTGCAGATGAGGGTATGTGTACGAAAAACCTATCCGTTTTTGTTAGACATCAGATAGAATAATTCTGTTTGCTGCAAATGATTTGCAAGACATATACGCACAAAATATATGGGGTAGCCAATTTAATAAATGCATGGTTTGTCCTCTAGAAATGGTCAAACTTCACTAAATTTTAGGAAAAATTAAAATTTCGAAAAGATGTTTTTTGTCGCTCCTGACTTTATTTTTAGTTCATTCTTCATGATATTTTCACAAGTTATGTATTGTTATGTTTGAAAGGGCCTCACAATTAAAAAGTTAAAATGAAATTTCAAAGGTCAAGGTCATATTACGATAATTGTGTTTTTATTCGGCTCCAAATAGCTCCAAAACAAAAAATATTTTATTGAAAGTATATAAGAAAAGTTTTAGTTCTTGAATAGCCCTTTCCAGTGATGTTTAGATTTTGAAGATCGGACTTGATTTGGTCATTTTACGGCAGTCTAAAGTTTGATTCTATTTAGAACAATTGTAAATCAGTTTTTATGCTTCAAATTGTGATATATAAGGAATAGAATGTTCGACTAGTGCAACTTGTATGCTTCATTGAACCATTTGCTGCATTTTTAGGTACCTAATATTAAAATTTTACTCAATTTTGAAAAAATTAAAGTCTGATTTTTATGCAATTTTTTGCATTCTGTTCCTTGGTGACATCAATTTGAAACAACACTAAAATATTTATGCGATATTTCATGAAAATGATAGTAATTCATTGCAACATTAGTTCGTTATAATGTTAAGTGGCATATCGCATTGTCGCGTGTCATTTTATACTGTTGTGTGTCATTTGCAATTGTTGTTTATCGAGTACGATTGTCGTATGTCACCCTCATAAAGCAAGAAACACATATAATGTTGCAGTACCCGAAGTCTGTAAAAAAAGTTTTCAAGTTAGCGACTACATTACAGACAGGTAATACTTAAAAGTATTCTTCTTGGTAAAAAGTCTGCTTAAACATTGCGACAAAAATGTTTGAAAGATCACTGTATTCAACAGTATTCAAAAAGCCATTGAACGAAGAAATATGTTTTTCGAAACATGTGACTCGTGAACTGAATGGAATTGCTTTTGCGAAAACCGATGATATCGCAATAGCGATTCTAGTTTTTAGGTTTTCGCACAACTGCGAAGTGCGAAAACCTATTGTTCTCGTTGTGTTTCTTTGTCATTTTTTTTTTTTTTATTTTTCTTCTTCTGTCAAAAATTTGTCCCGAGCCTACAGTAACGTAGGATTAAGCTACGACCATGAAATTTTTAACACTTATTCACATTGTCCTGACTTAGATCCTTAGGAGCCATTTTTTCAGATTTGTCTCCCATTGTGCCGCTAGGTGGCGTTTATTATGTAATTGATTGTATTGAAAAATCTCCAAAATCCAAAGTCGGATTTAGATACGGTTTTTTTTATTCTGTTCCTTATTGGCACCCCAACAAAATATATAGGTCTAGAAGTTCAAAAAAGATATCATTTCCTGTTCAGGAGGGGACCAAAGTTCGAATCTTGGAAATAACGCGTTTTTTAAGAGAAAATATGGTAGGTCCCTTTAAACAGAAATATTGGCCGACTTTGATAAGATAGAAGAATTTTGTTTGTTTAAACAGATTCGCAAGACCTAGCCGCACAAAATATATAGTGTGGCAATTTCAGGAAATGCACCGTTTATCCGCTAGAGGCGTTCAAAGATCACTGAATACGGAAAAAATAAAAATTTCAAGTTTTTAAAATATTTCATTTTTCGTCATTTTTTCATGTTTTTTCGTTCTCCTGTATTTATTTCTTGTTCGATTTTCATGAAATTTTCACTGAATGTGCAGTATGATGTTCTTAATCAGCTTATACTTTAAAATAATAAAAGGTAGTAAAGGTCAAGGTCATATCAGCAATATCGATTTTTTCTTTGACCTCATATAGCTCAAAAACGGTAAATATTCTATCGAGACATAACGGGTATAAAATGTTATGCTTTAAGAGACCTTTCTAACGGTACCAAAATTTTAAAAGTCAGACATCAAATGAAAAAAATAATTATGAAAAAACTCAATTATAGGTACACACAGTGGTTTTCTGCATTTATCTCAGAGGTTAATCACATATCATTATAATTTTATTATCAGATTTATAGAATGTTTATTTACCTTTCTAACGATATGCAGTTTTTGAAGATCGGGTAAAAAATGGTCGAGTTATGTTAGATTTCCCATACGTAGCGAAAGCCCAATTTTTAAAATATTTCAGTCCAACGCTTATCTTACTTGTACTGGGGTGTGTATATTTCTCAGTGTATTATTGGCCATTTGACCACAGCGTAGCTGGGATGATGTAAACAACTCGCGGTCAAGTGACTTTCCTGCAGTCTAATGCTGGTCTACCTGTACTGGTGAACTGGGGGTGTGTATAGTTCTCAGTGTATTGGCCATACGTGTCTGTATACCACGGCCGGGATGATGTTAACCTTTATTGGTTGTTTTACAAATGTAGGACACAGTTTATTTAGCTTTATAAAAAAGAGGTACAATTTCATATAAAAAAGTGAAAGGAATGATAGAAGAAGTAACAATAGCATTGTATGAAGCTTATCTGAGAAAACCGATGATGTTGCGGATGCAACTCTAGTTTATTTTTCTTCTTCTGTCAAAAATTTGTCCCGAGCCTACAGTAACGTAGGATTAAGCTACGACCATGAAATTTTTAACACTTATTCACATTGTCCTGACTTAGATCCTTAGGAGCCATTTTTTCAGATTTGTCTCCCATTGTGCCGCTAGGTGGCGTTTATTATGTAATTGATTGTATTGAAAAATCTCCAAAATCCAAAGTCGGATTTAGATACGGTTTTTTTTATTCTGTTCCTTATTGGCACCCCAACAAAATATATAGGTCTAGAAGTTCAAAAAAGATATCATTTCCTGTTCAGGAGGGGACCAAAGTTCGAATCTTGGAAATAACGCGTTTTTTAAGAGAAAATATGGTAGGTCCCTTTAAACAGAAATATTGGCCGACTTTGATAAGATAGAAGAATTTTGTTTGTTTAAACAGATTCGCAAGACCTAGCCGCACAAAATATATAGTGTGGCAATTTCAGGAAATGCACCGTTTATCCGCTAGAGGCGTTCAAAGATCACTGAATACGGAAAAAATAAAAATTTCAAGTTTTTAAAATATTTCATTTTTCGTCATTTTTTCATGTTTTTTCGTTCTCCTGTATTTATTTCTTGTTCGATTTTCATGAAATTTTCACTGAATGTGCAGTATGATGTTCTTAATCAGCTTATACTTTAAAATAATAAAAGGTAGTAAAGGTCAAGGTCATATCAGCAATATCGATTTTTTCTTTGACCTCATATAGCTCAAAAACGGTAAATATTCTATCGAGACATAACGGGTATAAAATGTTATGCTTTAAGAGACCTTTCTAACGGTACCAAAATTTTAAAAGTCAGACATCAAATGAAAAAAATAATTATGAAAAAACTCAATTATAGGTACACACAGTGGTTTTCTGCATTTATCTCAGAGGTTAATCACATATCATTATAATTTTATTATCAGATTTATAGAATGTTTATTTACCTTTCTAACGATATGCAGTTTTTGAAGATCGGGTAAAAAATGGTCGAGTTATGTTAGATTTCCCATACGTAGCGAAAGCCCAATTTTTAAAATATTTCAGTCCAACGCTTATCTTACTTGTACTGGGGTGTGTATATTTCTCAGTGTATTATTGGCCATTTGACCACAGCGTAGCTGGGATGATGTAAACAACTCGCGGTCAAGTGACTTTCCTGCAGTCTAATGCTGGTCTACCTGTACTGGTGAACTGGGGGTGTGTATAGTTCTCAGTGTATTGGCCATATAAAAAAGTGAAAGGAATGATAGAAGAAGTAACAATAGCATTGTATGAAGCTTATCTAAGTGAGAAAACCGATGATGTTGCGGATGCAACTCTAGTTTTTTTTTTGATATTGGAATTAAATAAGGGGAACTTTATAAGATGTGTTTATATCCGATAACAACGTTTCAGGATAGATAAATACGCAAAGATGACGTCATATTAGTGATGTAACACGTTTAAATTTGTTTTATATTTAAAAAAAAACGAATAAAAATGTGTCAAGATCTCTGATCCAGGGTTATTTTATTCTCTTTTATATTTGAATGATGTTATTTCTGAAATCTCTTTTAATCAAGTTTTATTGGAGAAATGAAATTTTGAGTTTGGACTTATAGGGTCCAATTTTTTCTCAGCAACAGGCATTATGGGTACAGTGTATTAAATTGATGTTCGTCGTTATATAAGTTCTTTACTGCTTTAGTAAATCATTTTCACTTGCAAAACGACATATTCGCGTGCCTATCAGACTGCATCTTGACGTATGTTGTCAAAAAGTTGTTTACTGCTTAGCTGATTTCCGAAAATGTCCGATTGCTGCCGTAATCTGTCCCTTTAATTTCCAGAGCTCTGAATGACATTTTCCATCAGCCTAGCAAGCTATGGTTGGCACTAAAATGATTTATCCCTAAATTAGAATAAAGGTAACTTTACAATCCCAAATCAAAGCGCTGAAGGCACTGAGTTGTGTGTGTCTCAAGTGGAAGATTGTTAGACGATTTGCAGATATGCGGGGTAACTTAGTTTTTGCCAAATATCAAATTTTTATTAAAATAATAAACGATTGTAGGCTATAGAAATAGGGAGAGTAAGAGTGGCGAAGTGCTAATTGTTAACAGTCTGTTGAAACAAATGGTGCGTTCATCTTTAATTCCTTGTAATGACCATGTTAACGCAACGTTAAAACGGGGTTATAGGCACTGCGCGAAAATTTGATCCCCGTTTATTAAATTTACTTTAATAAACAAGAGAAATACGACAATACTGTTCTCTTAACACTATCGGCGCTTTGATTTGTACTACCAAGCGACGGCACAGTTTCTATAGATGTAAATCAGTAGCTCGGAGCCTCCTTACTGTATCCTTAGTAACAGCCATTCTATAGAGCAACAAATAATCCCTGGAGGCACCTCTGTTGTATCTGAGATAGCTTGATGTTTTTATTAGTAAGTTACACGGATTTGTATCGGAATTCAAGCTTTCTATATGGACCATTGTAACACCACTAAATAACCGAAACCTGCACATCGACCATTCAAATTCAGGCACGAGCCACCTTTGCATCGAAAGAAACTATATTCCTCCGCATGTTAAAACATCATAGGGAAAATAGTACTTTTGTGCTTTTATGCTACATACAATCATTGTGAACCGTAAATATTTATTTTTTACTCAAAATTGAGTTTTCAAAACGTACTTTGGCCGAATCTCAGCATACCTGTGTTGTAAAAATTGCGTGGCATTTCATGGACTTGAAATAAGGGTGGGCCCTTTTAAATTCCAATTAAAGTTCGGTTGTTACCTCTGGAATTTGTCACGTTATTTAAAAGAGGAAAGTCGCTTTTTCCTACCATCAATATATATAGATTGTGTAGCACTGTACGAACACAAATACATATATGAACACGAATGATAACTGTTCTTACTTTCCCTTTACCTAAAAGACCTCCATCTTGTCCCGGTTTTTTGGGGGTTTTGTTGTTGTTTTTTTTGCATATTGTACTTGTCTCGCTGAGAGGGACTCAGTAAACATGTTCTTAAAGACTTAAAAAAGTTTGTTTTGTTTTTTAAATAAAAAACATAAACACTTGAGCATTCTATAAATGATTCTGCACCTTCAACATTGATTTTTCTAAATGTATTGTATAGAACTTTCACCATAGACCTATGGTTTAAAGATAGAAAAAAAGGCGAAAAAGATCTTAAGCATGGCACTGAGAAAAGAGAACATGCAAGGTACTAGACAGAAATCGAAAATTCTTTAATGAAGCTTCGTTGTCTCATTGTGTGTTGCCTTTGCCATTTCATGACTGGACAAGAAAGCAATACTCCGTGATAAACGAACTTCCTGGGATATTTCCTAAATTCAAGACGACTGAGTATATACAACGGGAGCTCGGATGCCCCTAATGATGTCCTAATCCTATTGATAAACAATGCGGGGAATTTAGTTGTTCATATCAACGTGGTTGGCAGACAGTGTCCGAATATAACACAATCATTAGATAAGAGATTCCTGCTGAATGTAACAAGGTTGCAGAGAAGTATCATTTACAGTCAAAGATGTAAAACAAGTCAATAGTTCAATAAAAATAATTATAACAGAAAATACGACACGCTATTATGATATTAAAGAGGAAATATCTTCTATAACGTCTTAAACTATTCTAAAATATAGAACATTAAATTTCGAAGGATATTTTTAACAATGTTGGATTTAATGCCTGATTCAATCTTACTTTAGATGGTATATGTGAATATATGCTTCTCTACATGTTGTTTCAATTTAGTCTGATAATTTCACGTTTGCGTTTTCTGTGTTCTAAAGAATTCCATAATTTTATATCAAAATATATCAATGTCTAGATTCGTACTCAAAGAGGGCTGGGAGATGGCAGACATTACTTTAGAACGCAAAACTGATTTTGAAAACAAGATTGAACGTCAAACTCACAAAACAGAAGACGCGGGCAATGCGTTCGCGAAATTTCATATAATAAACTCATGTTTCTTCGGCATAAATTGTTCAATCTAAAGTTGTTACGAATAACGTATGGTTCCTTTCAACTAAAATATGATATAAAGCAATTTACCGGCTAAAACGAATGTTGCTTTTGCGCTTTACACAGAAAAGTAGCAGCACGCCGTGCCAAAACACCGATGATTGGTTGATTGGCGGACTTTGCAGTCGCCTGAAATTGAGTTGATTTGAAACTTTTCAATTGAGTGCTTTAATAATAATGTATCGCACCAAGTATCATTGACAATTAATGTTTTATTTCTTTTGCAGCGCTTCATTAAAATCATATTTGGAATATCTAGTCGCCGCACAGGTTTTTTGAAAGAGATTTTAAAGATTCGACGATATGTATTATTATTTTCAAAGGCATTTAGAGCAATGGTTTATTTCATTTAAATTTTGTTAATTAAACTTAGTCCTTTTTTGTGAAGACTGGGAAACAAGTTTCTATAAACTATTACTACTTGAGGATTCCTGGCCTGGACCAATATTTTGTGCCTTGGAATGTTCTGAAATTTTCTTGTCATCAACCGACCCGTTATAATGAGGTACGCCCCACCAAGCGGTAGATGTTTTGATAATTTTGTTCATATTCCATATCATTTAAGGTCTTTACTGGAATTAGTATAAAAACAACTGCGATCTACAACTGTGGCAATGTTCATAAAATGAGAGATACTCAGGCTTTTTTTTCTCTTTTTACCCAAGAAATATGTTGTGATAGTACAACTTACCTTTATTTGAATGCAGGCATCTGTTCACCGCCACTAGTCTCGACCATTTTCCAACATCATATTTATTTGAGGCACTTGACAGTCAGCATCTGAAAAAAAAGCATTTATTGCGTATTTAGTCGAAGTAAAGGTCTACATCATTACAACAAACCATTGCAGTCTTACATAATTTGAACAAAATCAAGTCCAACATATTTTTTATATGATTTATTTTCAAACAAACCGACCATTCAGGGAAATGAACGTGTAAAAATGAAAATGACGAAGTCCCGGGCGGCTGCTAAACAAGGAGCAAGTGAATATTGGAATCAAAGTGCTAATAATGCAGGTTTGCCGTTCAGTTCAAAGGGGTCGCTAACACAGGGTGTATCTTAGCCCCCCAGTCAAGATGTTTGAGGAAACTGACTGGTTAGCTCAGCTGACTGTTTCTTTATAAATCATATATATATACTGAAATGGAACCATCTGATTTTACGTACACATTTAAAGGACCTTTCATGTTAACTTTTAAACAACTTTGAGAACACATTGAACATAGTTCAAAGTTCAAAATCTAACAAAACGTTACAGAACGTTCCAACTTATAAGAGAGAATTCACCTCCTTCAACTGTTTCTAAATTGAGAAATGGTCCCCTGTATCTGCCAAAAACCCAGTATATCTCCATTTTTGGTAACACAATATATTTGTATATTGGAAATGTCTACCTTCATACTTTCAAAAATAGTTCTAAGTTCTATAAAAGATTGGAAAGGTCAGGAAAAGTGGTTTGAAATTTAAATATTTAATCCTTTCACTTTGCAACAGGTGCAGAGCAGTATTGTTAAAATTGTAGTGAAAATTTAGTTCAAGAGGTACTTTCACAGCAATGCGCGTAACGTACATCTATTGTATTTTCATGTACTAATGTATATTGGATAAAATAGTTATATATACTATCAGGATAGGATGTGTTAACATATTTAGTACGTATATCTTGTAATGACAAATTTCATATGATTATTTCATATGCTACATAACTAACTATACTCAGGTCTTTAAACATGATCACAACATACATTTTTATGTTATTTTGGCGTTTATGACAATACATGTATAACAAATTTACAAAGTATATTTAAAAGAAAAGCAAGTGACTCCAATTTTAAGTAAGAGTGAGATTGAAATGAAGTTGGAATTCATTTTTTTTTCTCTGCAAATAATTGAGCTGACTGTGTGCGGTTTCATACCCCTTGACTGGGGTGTTATACCGCTGTGGAACAGAAAAATATCTTATTCAGAAAAAGTCCGGCAAAGGATTTAGAAATACTGTCAGTGGGGCGTTAAACCAAAGTAAGTATATTATAACAGGAATTATTTTAGTCATTTAATGCACTGGTGTTATTGTGAGATTTCCCTTTCGTACAACATATCATCATCATTAATACATAAAAATACATTGAAATCTTACAATCATAAATACCGGGTACTGAATTAACAAGTATCATATAGTAATATATTCAAATTACACACTACTTTTAAATACACAATGTATATGCTAGTCAGATTGTTGAATATATAGTAAAACGGCACTTTAGGTAATCTATCCATCAATTAATTGTGATCACGGTCCGTCAAGCGATCGTGGAAATGTTATGGTAAATGCAAGCCTTTATAGACGTTGAGCAAAAGAGCCTATAATTCCAAGTCAATGGATAAAGTTATCATTGGAACCTATTGGAAATATACAATTTCTTTAAATATGAAAAGAAAAATGAGTATGAATCTTGAGAAAAACTCATGATAGGCACCCTTATTATATTGTTTTGTTTCAAATTTCACACAGAAATCTAAACTTTATCTACTTAGAAAAAAGGGATATAATCACTGTTTTAGTTTTCATGGGAAATCATTCATAGTTTACAGGGGAGATAAAAAAAATTTATCAGAAGGTAATCAAAAGAACTTCAGTCACAAAATATCCATGACTTGACATCTTCTTGCTTATATTGTCAAATAATAATTGTATGTTTTTCTATGTATTTGTCGCTAAACTATTATTCTTTAAACATTGAGATTACGAACAGTGAGACTGGTTCCATTTATTACCGAACAAATACGTCAGTGCGCTATGTAGTGAAGTCTGCTTTGTTTCGTAAAAGAAAATCGAATTAATTATATTACTGCATACACTTGAGGAAAGCAAGAGTAAGTCGATGACTTATCTAAACATCACAAAGATTGATATTTTAGTTATATTTTGTGCTTCTGAAAGTTCAGATTAAAAGGTCAGATTCCACATACGGCTTTTAATTTTGTATAAAATGTCATGTTTCAAGACAGGAGAGCCACAAAAGCCTTGCCCTGCATCGCTTCACTGAGTGTATTTGCTTAAATTAGGTTTGGAGGACTCTTTACACATGGGACAGTTCTGCCAAGATTATTTTCTAAGTCGGCAAGAAAATTGTTGAAGTAAAACTGAAATAAATCCTCCCTTGCGGGTCCAAAATATAAAACAGATTTTAGTGGGGTTTACAATGGGAACGTCTCTGCCAATATACTTATATGTTCATATCTGGCCAATAGTTTTTGACAAGAAAACAACGTTTTAATGTCATAATAATAATTTATTTTTTAATAGAATTACAATACACATGTAAATAACAGGGGCTACCAAGAAACATTACTGTAATATTTTATTTTGAAAAAATTAACACGTGGTTCAGAAGTTGTCGTTCAGAAAATTGTTGATATAGTACTCCAAACTCCGCCGCAATAGTTACATCCACTTACAGTTGTCGGTAACCACTGCCACCACAAGTAGATTCGGTTGATATAGGCCGGATTTACTTTTTTTCACTTTTGACTTTAGTTTTGAATAATCATGTCAGTTTCGTTATATTCTACGAAAATAACATTCTTGGTTATGAGAAAAGTATTAAATAATATCAAATAACATTAATTTATAAGATTATGACTGTTGTTCACATGGTTTCAACTATCATCACGTGACTTTTGTGGTGGCAGTGGTTTAAGTAGCATAGATTGACGTAACCGGTGCGCGGAGTTTGAAAGTACTCCTATCCGAATAGACATCTGCTCACATTGAGCACTTGTGCTTAGGTCAGCAAAATTACGTATGAAAATAAAAGTTACAGCTGCACAAAATCGTGTTTCTAAATCATCCACAAGGAAACTTTTTAAAAGATTCCGAGAAGAGCCAAGTCATGATACATTTCTATCACATCTTGTTACATTAATCAAGTTTCTTTTAACCACATGTCTTGGGATGATTCATTACAGGAACTATAGTAGTCATAAATGAAAGCCGACAAACAACAAAACAAGACGTTAAAAAACGGTGTAAAAAACGTATCACCAACTACATCTGACAAAATCTATTTTATCTCTCAATTGTCCGTTTCAGATTGGGCGTCTGTTTTTGATACCGGCTACAAATTAAGCGAATAAACAGTTCTGAAAACTGATACAGCGAGATAAGAAGACAAAACAACTTAATGAATAATGAACTCCTGGAGACGATTGCCCATGAGGTAACAAAGTATTTCCGAGCAGTTAGATGTCAGTATAATTGACGCTTGCCATCTTCATTCAATAAGGTTACTGATAGGTCGTCTGCGTTGGCCATAAGTGCATCGTAGCAGACATAAGGTCACGTGGTGTCATAAAGTTGCCGTATGTTTTTCCTTTCTGGCATCATCGTTACATGTGCTATTTTGGCCCAAACAGACCCACTGGCAATGACTTAATTTTTTAAAAGGGTGTAATTGATGTGCTGTGATGATGATATACCGTTCTCGCATAAAAAGTATCTGACGTCATTCACAAAACACAGGGCCAACTTTAGAGAGGATTTTCTTCATAGAATCCTCTAAAAAGATGAAAAGTGAGAAAAACGAACAACGTTCTAGGTAGTATATCACCTTCTCTAAACCTCCATTACATAAATTATTAAAGTGTCATAATTACGTAACTGCAAGATATTTGCAGAACTTTGTGCTGTTGATAAAGTTTACTTTTCTGTAAGGTAGTTAGTTAGTCGAGGAGGATCGGAATTTGTTTAGCAGTCAACAAATGTGTTATGTTCATATGACGGCATTTTTTGAAGCACGCACAGTATTACTTCAATATCGAAAATGTGGGATTATACCAAATAAAAACACAGTGTGATCATATGCTTCAAGAAACAAGGCAAATGAAAAATACCTTCGCTTATTAGCACTTGGTTGTTCAGAAGAGGCAAAATGCATAATAACATCTAGTCGCTGATTAGCCCTTATGGTTGTTCTGTTTCACTGATTAGCCCTTATGGATGTTCAGTGGAGGCCAACTGTGTGTTGTTCTTTGTTTTCAGTTTCATTGCATTTTCATCTTATTCTTATCCACTCCTTTCTTTTCCTTTTTTTCTGTAGATGGAATGGGGTCAAAATGTAACTCAACCGCAATTTAAGTTTAAAGTCCCTGTAATGGTTCTGCTACATTTCGGACCTCATGACCTCATGGCCTTTCACGATGATAACCAAGGTTTCTAAATATTTTATTAAGGTACCTTGGTTATCTTGGTAGAGCTTAAGTGGTCCAAGACGTAGCGGAACCATTACAGGGACTTAACCTTAAATTATCTTGCTACACACACGGTTTGTAGTTCGCACTTTTATTCACTTGGATTCGGGTCACAAAGCCCGTCCATCCCTACACTTTTCATGACAGAAGAACATTTGTTATATCTGGTTTATGACAAGAGAAGTCTAATTAAACTACAATAATGGATCATTTTCTGAGCACAGATGCTTCGTCATAATTTCTTCACTTACCGCGTCATGATTAGACCAATTCATGTACACTCGTGTCTGTTGGGTATCAGGTCAGTTTAATATTTCAGATAATTCCACACACCAACTTGACAGCATCATAATAAAAACTTGTTACCAGTAATTATTCCCAACTAGAACAAGCGATGGCCAGCTGAGTTACCAAATGACAGATTTCAAATTCCAGAACATGTTTGGAAACCATAGAGCTGCCCCACTTTCTTTTTTCTGATTTATGGGTCAATAAGATGGAACCGCGCGGTATTTGTAAGGATAAAGGAGGAAATCATACCTATTTGGAAAGACTTGCAATCTCAACACTTACAAATACCCAAAAACGATAAGATACTCGAAATCAATTCAAGAAAAAGTAATTTTACTTATGGCATAATATGGTTCCATTATGCTAGAACTCAGTAGCAATGTAGATAATTATAAGGAAGCTGCCTCCTGAGACGTTCCCCGAACCTTAACATACACACAAAGAGATATGATGGATTAGATTTCGCAATATGCTGGGGAGAGTCTTTACAGATGAAACGGATTCCTACGCTGCATCTTTCCAAAAACAAAATAATTCGCATAAAATTTAGAGTGATTCGTAAGACGTGTTTTCGAACCGCACGCAAAAGGTGTTCTTTTCCTGAACGGGTGACCGTGTTAATGAAGATAAAGTTTGTGAATATAAAAGTAATCTTTCGTAATAATCTGCAATGTTTCCTTCTTGCTATTTTCAGAATGTGTCAAAGTCTCAATCAAATCAGGTCGGGCGATGAATAAAGATTGTTATTTTTCTATCCATGTTTAACGGTATGCTGCGATCGCTTGCATAATCAAATAGGGAACAACGAAATGCAGAAAGTTCCTCTTTGAAATAGAAAGAAAATATTTAATTTAGAGCCACACGTCTGACAGTTCCAGAAGTAAAACAATTTCATTTACGAAAACAATTCCAGGGCTCTTAAAGATCACGTCGATCGAGACAAAAGCAAGAAGTTAATAACAATTAATTATCAAAACTGTAATATATCTTTCATTGTTGCTTCGCACCGATAAATATTGACACAGACTTTTCATTAATCACGTTCTTACACCAACAAACCCAGCCGAGTAGTTCCAGCGACCCTCTATTCTTGCAAACGGAAATAAGATATTCTATGTTCCTTATTAAACAGGACACTCTTTGGTTCCAAACTGAATGATTTAGTAATGAAATTTTATAGACTAATAAAATGTATTCCTCTTAATCCGGTGCATGCCTCAGAAAACTAGTTTCATAAATTTATAAGATTATGCACCGTTTAATATTAACAAGGAAGGACTATTGGTGTATAATGTTTTTGTTTGTTGGGCTTAACCCTTTCCTTCATATAGACTCATTTTGACACACTCAATAGGTACCACATTAACCCTGATCTGCAGAAAACCACAGTTAAACCTTACCAAATTTAATTATAAAGTCCTCATTTCCAGACCACTGAGGAGCAGCGAACAGCATAAAACCTGATCAGCCTGCGAGTTACTCGCAGGCTGATCTGGTTTTATGCTTTTCGCATAGGTCTTTTCATGGTGTCCTCTATGAGGGAAAGGGTTAAAGTCCGGCCTACAGTTTTTCAGTCATTTTGAGACTATGTCTACTTGTGAAAAATATATAGTGCTTCCTAATTGCAGCATCACGCCGTAAACATGCGGCATGATACTTCACCAACTCACATTATCTTTACATTGGGCAAACCAGATTTGGAACTACCCTTATATGCCTAGCGCCAAGCAAGAGAGCTATTTACGACTTTGGCATATTGCGACCCGCGACCCCTTTCTCCATGGGCAACACTGTTTTGTTATGTCAAATAGCTAAATGATTTAGAGAGCAACGCGCTTGGATACATATACAACCACATTGCTGAAACCTGACTTTGCTCCCAGCACAAGACACAATGCTGACTTTGTAGGACCCCCCAAACATAGAAGACCTTCAAGTGTCGCTATGATGCTGACAACGCTGTGTCATAAAGTTGACATAAATCCGAGGCCAAGATTATTCAAATTACGGCTCGGCAATGTTAATCTTGCCCCCATATGTCTGCATCGCGAGCCCAGCACGTGGGGATGTGACTTGCTAATAGGCAATAAAAGAGTAAAGTTATGTCGGTTATTTTAAGATTATCAAGCGAAGTAAGGGATAAGGGCTAGCATTAAACTGATAAGAAATTTTAAATAATAAAAATCCCGACAAAATTTGCATAGTCTTGATTTTGGTAAATAATTAAAATAAAATAGATACGATATGTCGTTTAGTTATAAAATAAAACAGATACGATATGTCGTTTAGTTATAAAATAAAACAGATACGATATGTCGTTTAGTTATAAAATAAAAACGTTCTCGTGACTGAATACCTATAATCAAGATTATGATCAGTAACACAACCGAGGGGGACCGAACTTCAATTCCGGCATCATCCGGTTATATATTTGTATTAATGTTTTGGGAAAGACAAACTTACAGCGAGAAACAGAAATGATAAATTACAGCAGAAGTTGCATTCAGATTCAGACAAAAGACAGCCGTACGATAGCTCGGTGGCATTGCACTGAATTTATCGTGTAACATTTACATACTCGTGTTGCTATTTTAACGTAGCTTTAAAATCTCAAATCAGGGACGACTAAAGAGGTACAAATTACAAACGAAAGAAATTAGAAAATGTCTGGTGCACAACTGCCTTTTAAAGCATTTAGCATTTATCTCCAATAAATGTCTAGCTGAGGCTTCACAGAACGGTGGTATAAACCCACTTAAGTACGTTTGGACTAGAAAAAAAGACTTTTAAAGACTTGCAGTAAAAGCAAAAATAGCTTAAATATTCCGTGAGGTACACTTTAGCTTGAAAATAATTTCAACAGGAAGAGACAATGTGTCAGAGTACAGCAACTGACGGAAAGTACAGCAGGTGCAGAAATGATAAGTGTTGTCAGAAGCAGTGATCGTATCAAGTTAAGGTTTTCCTAAGGTGGAAAAGCTAAAACTATAAGCATTTACATTAATATCAACTGCCAAGAGAAATCGAATATGATAATTGTACCAGTAAGCCAGTCAAATAGATGAAAACACTTGATAAAATAATAAATTTAAAAAAATTATTATAATCAAATTAAAAGATTTATATAATTTAGAGTTGAGAATAAATTAAATGCCTAGATAGTATTGGACTGAAGGATTGATTAACTTAGTGGTTGATTGACAAGACTGTATGATTGATATATTGGTAAATTGGTTGAGTAAGTAACTACCTTATTGACTGTATGCTTGACTGACTGGGTGTAAGATTGAATGACTAGTTGATTGATTGAATGGGAGGTTGACATGCACCAATCAAACTCTGTAGCTATGGGCTTTCCATTGATTTTTAATTAGGCCTAAAAAATGTCAAAAACTTGTTTAGAATTATATAAATGGATGAAGTTTTATGGTACCCGAGCTGTGATTGCATTATATATGTATCCAACATAACACAGTTGATTGCATTTGTTTGGTGATGGATTCTTTGCAGCCCGGATATCCAGATGTGCAACTCTATACAATTGAACAAAATAATCAAGACCATTTGTAGCATAAATCTTTGTTAAATCTCACACGAAAATCTATAAATAATACAACAGTAATCAGATTAATTCAGGTAAATATACGCTTATTAATACTTTGTCAATTATATCTATCTATCTATCTATCTATCTATCTATCTATCTATCTATCTATATATAATATATATATATATATATATATATCCGACAGTCAATATCGATTCTAAACATACGAAATCACCATTCAGACATGTGTCCATTAACCGTCTGTCAAAACATCATTTTGCTCCACGAGGGAATATTTCAGCATTCGCATCTCTGTGTTAATATTTGACATTTATACACCCATAAAAATATAAGCACGTGCCTACATACATACATACATACATACATATACGAGCGCACTGTTTATATACATACAAAATGCTGAATTTAAACATCTTCGCTACGAATGCTATTAAAGCCAATGCATAGACGAAATACGCCATTATACGCTTCTTTATGTTCGTTTTCTGTAACTATCGGGACAGTTTCCAATAGCATGACGTTTGATAGGACGGCTCACTCTGTAAAACATATATTTACTATATCTAAATGCCCACAATTACACTGTCTAGTGTAGAGCAACTTCAAGGGGTTTATCACTAACATGCACTACATATCAGACACTGTGGCCGTATATGGCGCCCAGGTGGGATGACAATCAACCTATCTTGTACCGAACTCTCGAAAACACGACACCTGAACACTTGGTCCGGGTCTACATGAGTTTATCTGTGTGTTTATTTTAACCACTGTATGTAAACACATGTCATATATCTTCCAAATCCCGCACCGGTAACACTGTTTACACATGTATCCAAGATAAATGTTTCGCCATATATATGTACTTACTTGTTCACTGTTTATCGTCACTTCCATTCTGCAGCTCCAAAAACCATCACATTTTGACACATTCACATTTCCTTCTGGACGTGGGGTTCCAATACAACCCTGACTCTGTTCCTGATACTGTCTATGACCTTTCACATAGTCTTTCCTGTCACGCCTTGTATATACTAGACTATCTCCTTATTTTTTCCAGCAGGGTCTCTATTCGTGTCTTTATATCTAGTCTCTTGTCACTCAATACTAAACAGTGTTCCGCACCGCCTGTTCAGACTACTCAGTTGACTCAAATTCAATGCGAAAGCAGTCATACAGAAAGTGAACGAGTGGATATCACAGACAAGTTACCGAATGGGATCCACAGGATAATACATGAATGTAATATTAAAATGCGTTTCGCACTACGCTCAACTGCGCTTCAACCATTACTCTAAAAACCCCGTACAACGTACCTAATACAGAGTGCGCTGGTTGTGACTTACGAGAAAATATCCAACGAAGGACACACATGTGATCAAAACCGTACGTTCGGACGAGGAGGAGATTCTACGAGCACTAAAGGAAGATCAGCTGGATACTGATTAAGATAGTTAAGACACTGACAAATTAAACACTTACAGTTTGTGTCCCTAATTAATACATGAGCAAAATAAGGCGTTTTTTTCCACTCTTGTCTTGGAAAAAGGCGCGGAGGATTTAAGTTGGTGTTGGCACTTAAGCTATTCTCATGCGAAGTAAGACGTTATTGGAATAAGTGCGTTTTTATTTCTTATCGTATTTTTATCTATTGTTTACAAAGTTACGGAGACATAAACTCTGAGGAGCCTTGAATATTTTTCTAGTTGTAAGTACTGCTATATATTAAACAAAATGTCTACGAAGTGATCATATATACGGATATTAAAATTTGGATATACGAATGAGATTAAACATTGTTATAAAACTCTGAGATTAAAAGGAACCGGACATATTCTTCTGTCATACTCCAGGTAAGTCAGATGATTTTCGTGTTGAATAAAAACACTTCACAATATGTTCAACTCTCAAAGAATGAATGTAAGGTAGTTAATATTTGTGTCGAACTGTCAAAACCATTTGTCCTTAACATGATACTAGATCAATTTCATGGCAAATCTGTTTTTATTCTCCCTAGTTTATTCAATTAATGTGTTTGCGATTCCCCATTCTTAATGTTTAATACAGCAAAACTATGAAGACAGACAGAAAAACAGTTGTAAGAATAAGATCTAAACATCCTACCTTGTATAGTATGACATGATTTTCTAAGCGTCCTTTCAACACACGTTTATCACTCTCTAATTCCGTTTGTGATTCATTTATCACGAACGCCTAACCCAGGCTAGGTATATTTCAAGCCGCACGCCGTATCTCGTCCCATGTTATCAGACGTTAGCTGTACAACCGTCACTCGTTTGATAAAAAAAAATATAAGACACCCACTAAAATCTCATGTAGTCCAATATCGGGGGACGCAATCTGACCCGACTGGCTCGTTCAGCAAATGCAAAGTCTAAATCTGTTAAATGTTTAATTCAAACATAGTGTACCGCGATCGTGGGCTAGGATTAACTATACTATTTTCTGGTCGTACGTCAGATCTGGACATAATGCTCAGAGGGCGATGTTTGGCGATATGATACGTGCAAACATGTCTTACTTGTGAAGAGAAACTGTCCTACACAGAGGCCGGTATACAGTTTGTTTAACTTTACCACGCTCGCGTACGTGCGCCGAATACTTGTGACTTTAAAATATGAAATTATTCAAATTTTCGTAAAAGGGTCGCGGATCGCAAGCGTGAATAGTCATTCACTTTATCAGGAAAGGGATCTTACAGTTTCCGGTCGGGGGTTTTAGGGACCGTATTAGGAGAGACCCTTAACTGGTCTCCCCCTTTAATTAGCCCACGTTATAACTGGTTTGGTGATGTGTTTTTAATCTTTATTAAACGTCTTACTATTAAGTGCGCGTGATATATAGATTTGTGGCGAGTAAGAAGGTGTAATGTTACACTAACTTACGGATTACTCCAGTTGTTACACGTGTATCATATACAGCGGATTAACACATATAAAGGTAATTAATGTCCTTGTCACGTGTTCCTTTATAGTTGCAATCGTGTTATGATGTTTTGATATAAGGAGATAAATGATAATATCCAAACCGTATATCTTTAATGTTCCTATTCACACAAATAACATAACTTTCAGGTCATGCTACACTGCATCAAGTTTTACTTCAAAATATTATTTTTGATTAATTAAGTGAAGGTTTACAAACAGTATAAAATACAAATTCAATATTTTGTCATGTACCGTCATGAATATATAGGTGTTATGATTTATCAAGCAATACGCAAGCGATTAATATGTTAAGATATACGGTGAAATTTACCTTCAATATGACATAAGCCCATTCATTATCCAGTAACAAAATACATATCCGGGATTAAGAGAAGGCCCCTCCAATAATTAACATTAAATTAAACGTAGTCGAGACTGACGAAGTAATACCATTTGTACACGAAATACCGACCTTCACACTCACATAGGGTTAACACGCGCGGATTAGCTAGATCCGACATGGGACACAGGATTTAGAGTTGCTATATACTCGTACACTTTTACTGATATCATTCGTGTTGACAAATCATCATGTTTATGTTTGAAGAACAGGAATGATATGTTTGCTCTTCACTGTCCCTGGTTTTAGTCCAGTTTAGAGAGGTGTATCATGTAAGGGAAACGTTCATCATGTGTAAATACTTTTTTGTGAAGTGTTAAATAGAAAGAGTGCCGCTAGTTTATAAAAGAAAAAAAAACGAGATATTTACTGGAATTCACCTTCCCTATGTTCTTTTTAACAAACCAAAGCAAGGCTACATGTCACAAAGCCACATAAACAAACTGGCCATCTAAACATATAGTGTATTTCTTATATATCTCGACATTCAATGTAGGGCGTCGATGTACGATACAAGACAATCATTAGTCCCATGTAATGAATATATATTTTATGATGATTTTGTAGCTCAATCCTACAGAAGCATGTGTAGTGGGTGAGTTGTTTATAGCAGGTAATTAATATCACTGTCGACCTGATGAAATAAACCTTGACAGCTATAAATGCATATATGCACTCCAATGGCGTTTATATTGAATTTTCTTTTGAAACTGAAAGTTGACTGTAATGTTTAAATTGTTTCAGGATTTAAGTACCATCAGTGAAAATGGATATACAAAAACAAGTGATAAGTGTTTCGGACATCAAAGATATTATCAGCTTGGAAGTAATACAGCATGAAAAAGTGAGTAACTCTCTCTCTCTCTCTCTCTCTATCAAAGATTCAGCCTGGCACCCTGCTCATCATTTTATCGTTTTATTTGGACCATATATCATCTAGTTTCAGAACTCACTCCCTGTAGACATTCTACATTGGACACCAAGTGCTATATGAGAGGGAAAGATGAATGGCAATAAATGAATAATATTTTTCTTCTTTCTTTGGATATAGACCTCTAACACTGTGTGAAACCTAGGGCCGCAGAAAAAAAATGATATAGACTATTTTTTGGGCCACATGAGATGTGGACTATTAGAATCACCCCACCCACGTGTGGTAGCCTAAACATCAATTATGCATATAAAGATATATATCCTGCTGGTCAGGAAATAGGTCAACCCCATATATATAAAAAATATTATTTCTTTCGTAAAATAATGTCACCGAAATAAATACATTAAATATCATTTGTAGTCTACAACATTTCCCTGTATTCTTATCTGTCTATCTGTCCATCTGTCTGTCCATCTATCTGTTTGTCTGTCTGTCTGTCTGCCACTATGGTTTTCAATATATATGTCTCCCCGATTAATATTCATCATTCCCCATAATTTGTTGACCCTATATTGTACATGTATATACACAGTGGTTACATACGAAACAAATCAAAATGAAATTTATAGAAATTACAATATCGTGTCCATCTTTATAACGTTTAGAAAGGTTGGTTTGAATATTTGTCTTACCTTTGCAACTCCCTCTGTTTGTAGTCTATTCATATGGTAAAACTTAAAACAAAACTTATCTTGTTATGAATGTGTTTTTTTTCCTTATAATAAATCATTTACTTTATCCATAACATACAAGTACCAGTTATGAATGCAAAATTTCAAATTCTATGCTAAAATACATAAACTCATACTAATATTTAACGTGTTGTATCAAAATAATTTAAATACTATATTTTTCTTTATTTAAACTTGATCCTAAAATGAGTTTTAACACCTCCACCTGTAAGGTTTTTTTTTGTGTGTTTCGTTTCTTACAGGTGTTTCATTTACTGGTTTACAAAGACAATTGCCGTTACTGATAATTAAAAAAGAAGAACTTAATTACTTTTGAAAACTGAAATCCACCCTTTCCGATTAATATTGAATGTTAACCTTTTTAGTGCGTGTGTTTTTCACAATACGTGATACACTAACGCGTGTTTCCAAACGGTAGTCTCTATTTTTATTGACTTTTTACTGCACCTTTATTCTGCTCCGGACGGTTCGAGGCTGAATATTACAAATTGAGTTTTAGTCTTGCATAAAATAAGAGCTCGCCTTTTCTGCCCACCTTGTTTCTGAAAGGGGCGTTTGGCTCAAACGTTCCCATCGCCTGTGGGTAATAAAACTCAAAATATACATGAAAGTGAGTAAATATAGTTAAAACTGAAAACAAAATTGATTGTCTTATGTGACATTTCCCAGTTTGGTAAAATTTATATTCAAGTCGCAGTTATCTTTAATTAAGAAGGGAAATTCTATGTCAGATTCTATTTGATACTTGCTTTTATTGTACACTTCATAGATGACTTACAATAAATAAGAATATTTTCAGTTTTACAATATAGAAGTAGGCTTTATTAATAAAATCAATCACACAAATGGCCATGCATGTTAGAAACATCGAATGCAGTTTAAAAGTTTCCTTGTGTTTCTTTTATTTACTATGAATGACAGATCAAGTATAAGTTCTGATACTTGTCTATAATTGATTGGATATGACAATGTAGCGATATCAATTTTGGAGACGAAACACGGAGAAATTCATATTGCAAATATTCCTTGTGTTGATTAAAGTCTCTGCGCTTAAACGAATCGATATAGCAATATTATAACAGTAAATACTTAAAATGAACTTTATTCCATGTCTTGGCCAGAACAATATCAGAGAATGTAGTCATTTTAACCTTACATTTTCTTGTTTACGAAGATTTGAATTACCCCAACATCCGAGTTAGCTGCCAATGGCCACGTGACAATTAAGATTATGTAATATCCAATTAGTGATACCATTATTGTTTTCTAACGTGCATTCGTGTATTGCTAGTGATGTTGGAGTTTCGGCAATATTTCAACTGAAGTATAGCTCTTAGAGATGACTTTCCTCATTAAATATTGTAATTTATTTATTCATAGAGGCGCCGTGGCCCATTACTAACGTATCCGGGTACGAATCCGAAGTTTGTTGGTTCGAACCCAGTTGAGGGCAAGGTTTTTCCATGACCTTCCCGAGCGCAAAGCACTGGTCCAACCCAGAAACCGTCGAGAGGGACGTAAAAATAAATAAGATTAAACTTAATGGGTTTTTTTAATATCATTTTTACAAAAATTGATCTCTCTCTCTCGATACAACTCATAATCTTGAACTGGCCAGAGTGGATTTGACACTCATGACAAATAAGACAGAGGCCTGAATTAGACCGAGTTTGGACTAGATCGATACTATCAACATAAATGTTTTAATTGCTACGGTTCTAATTAGACTACGTAGCTGACCCCAATTTGTTGACAGCCTGTGTAAAACGGCGAGCTGTCAGACCATGCATCATCTAGGCCGGTTTCTCTTACTTATAAACACCAAACACAGACATCTTATCGCCATAATCCCAGCAGCTAACACAACAAACTTTTGCAATTTATTATTTTTCACAAGACGCAGTGTTCGACACTGAAATAGCGGTTAAAGAAATGTTCAGTGGGAATAATAAATGTTTTGAAAACGATCCCCATGTTAGCAAGAATTACATTTCTGCTTTATTTTCTGTCATCAGCAACAGTAAAAGTTCTTACTTCTAATTTTAGAGGAAAAAGAAATGATCTGCTATATACACATAAAACACGTCATCTTAATCCATCCATCATATCTGCTTTGTCATTATCATCAATATTCTTTCTGTAAATTTAGAAGTAATAGCAACTTTTTTAAAATTTTTTATTATTTTTTAATATCAAATCAAAGAAAAATAACAAACGAGCTATATCTGCTATAAAAACTGCAAACTCATCGTTGTTAAACACAAAAAAACAACAACATATGTCATCTTAATTCACAAATAAGTGGTTGTCTCTGGTGTATGGTTTTCATTAGAAGTAGGTCACGTGAGTTACCTATAATTGATTATGTCACGTGTACGACGGCGCAGTTACATTGCACACCCACGTGGTAGTCTAGTTAACACGTGTAATCGAATTTAACCCTACATCCATAAACTGAATGCAAACCTCCAGACCGAGGGACAACCATCGCGTGTCCTTTCCTTTTAATATCTTACTCAATAGCTAATCAGTCCCATGAAGAAGCGATCCTAATCTTGTGACCACCTTCCAAGTTGTCATGATAGTTTAATTCCCCCCCCCCCCCCCCCGAACTCCTGGATCCGGCTCTGTTGTATCGGGTGAGTGTTCCTGTATCGGGTGAGTGTTCCTGTATCGGGTGAGTGTTCCTGTCCGTGTAACCACGTCTTAATTTTGTACATATTTTCAAACATAAACCAAATCTGTCAAACTAATTTCAAAATATGTTTCTGGAATTTTAGCGATCTGAAGGTAGCTTCTGTTTTAACAAATGTCGATTTGAAAGGTTTACCAGTACAGCAATGAGTGTAGGGAGTAAGACAAATGTGTTTGATAAAGACCAAGAAAACTAAACAAGAAATTCAGTTTACGTTAACGGTTAAGAGTATTTCAAATTCTAAATCAGGTATAATTAAGGTATTTCTATTACACGACCCAGTCTTGCATTACTGAGGGTATTTCGTCAGTTTTCCAATTTACAATATTTAGTTTTACATATTTGATACAGTAAAAACCTCCATCGTGGCAATATAGTGAACATAGCCCATTAACTTTGTGAAGGTAGCAAAGTCTCCCCAGCTGATGAATGTACCCAAATAAGCAAGATGGAATTCAACAGATTGCAGCACCGAACTGACAAACTTCTTATTCTGATACTACATATAAGTGTGCAAAGAAATGATCACCAGCGCTTACGCAAAACACCTGATTCTTAATTGTTTATAGAATATATCAAAACCGTGTAAAACCTAGTCAAATTTTCTGACGTGCAGTTTATTATTATTAAAGTGAGTGTATTGCTGCTGTACAATCAGACGAATTATTTCAGTTCTTAAGTAAACCGGTGACATTCTGATTCATAGATAAAAGCACAACATATAAACATGTTTTCATTTGTAAACTGTATTTGGATGAAAACATACATGTGAGTCGTCTCCCGCAAGGTCATATCAAGCTTTTAGCCTTCGACAAAAGAAGCGTTTTATACCTCAAAAGACTCCACGTTTATGTGATTTGTGAGGCCCCATTTATTGAAGAGCCTCGACTAATGAAATGTCATGCTAATAGCTATTTATTTCGAAAACACATGTCAACCAAGGATGTCGATTTCTGGTTTACATAGAGCCAGGAAGTCCTTGCTCGTATATCTTGAATACTGAGTGGCAGAATAGAAGCATGGAGCGCCATAATTACAGTATTCAATACAGGACTATCTTGCAAAATTTGTTTACAGGACTGTTGGGTTGTGATAAATATGACTGACTTGCAGTAACAACGTTGCAATGATTTTCATATACGATACACAACTGCATGTTAATAAGTTACACATGTTACATATTTGAACACATTTTAATCATATTAAATTTTATTACAACGCGCTATACGTTACCACATGTCCGCAAACATGCACACATTAATGCCTATCCCCACGTCAACAAATGCATATATCCATTTCCCCCCAGCACGTATCTATACTTGTGAAATTTGCATACTCTTATGGATCAAACGCACTTTTGTCAGTATGATATAATACTATCAGCCAAACACTTGGCACATTGGTGGACCCACCTACAAACATAGCGTGAACCAGACATATACAGCTAAAGGTATATTGTACGCTGTCGATAAAACATCAGTGAGCAATAAGACGTCCTAATATAAACATATATCACGTACATACAATAATTAGACATTTGGCATTTGAACGAAAATTATTCAGACGTAATACCTTGGTGTTATATCGACATTCCCTGCCCAAGCTTGTGTATTATTGATGTAGTAACACTTAAAACAGGAAATGACGTCACGGTTATCACCGTGTAAGAGGAGGCATTCTTGCATACCAGACAGAATTAACGTGCTATGACATCATAGCATTCTGTATCAATTAAAGGAAATAACTTAAAATTTGTTCTTTTGCGGCGAATGGGAAATAAGTTAACACAGCGAATACTCATTATTTCCTGTGGTGCACCGGTACTTTCCATCTGGGAAGGTGTTGATAAATTCTTACCTCAGTCACTTAAATAAATACAAAAGCCTCCTTCACCACAAAGCCGTGAGTTATGTAGAGCTAGCATCTATAATAAATTAAAGATATACAGGTTTAATGATTTTATGTTGTTAATATATTGTCTTAAAAAAAATAAAAAAAGTTAAAACTATTTCAATAATTATCATACAAATAGAGTTGTGAATTGATATGTCCTGGTTTGAAAATAAGTCTTTTCAAGTTACAATGGGAGTAGTTCAATCATTGTATATTGTCAGTAATTTAATTTCCCTCCTTTCAGCACGAAATATATCTGATTAGCTTTTCAGGAAAATTGTATCATATAAACTGAACAAAAATGTCATAGAACTCTATAAAAGTACCGGCGTTTAATCAAAAATCACATCTACTGTTATTGTTCTTAAAAGTAAAACCTAGATCTACTTAGATTAATAATGATTTCTGAAAAGCGGAGAACAAAAATCTCCCCTTATTATGGCATTGTGGAATTTTGTTTCATCTCAAAGCTAATCATTCTTAATGTAAAATAGATAGCATTGCAATAGAACGCGCAACAAATTATTACTATCAGCAGACATTGTCAGGTCACGTGATCGTGATTTACTACGGATAATACCCAGAATACATTGCGTTTATCAAACAGACAATAAAGTTCTGTCAATCGCACGGATATGATAAGATATCGCAGAGGTCCTATGCGGCACCTATATCAAACCATGAGGTTTTTCTATTTATTAACCCTGTTTACAAAACATGTATTTCAGAAGAATACTAGATTGATTTAGTTTTTGAGAAATTAGAAACACATCGCCTATTCAATCGTGCATTAAACGGATTTATTTTCCTATTTTGTTTGATTTGTGGTCTTTAATCGCGCATTAGTCCGCCAGGGTTTACAAGAAAGTAAAAAAGCTAACCATTGTTTGCTGCTTAATTAAAAAAAGATCTTTTGATGCCGCACAAGGGTATCCTGAGTCTAGTATATTTATATACTTTATAGTACAGTGGATTATGAAACATCGAACATTATAAGTGAAAATTTCTTTATTCATTGAAAGTGGGACTTCGTTGGTTGTTTGCCTTTTATTGTATTTTTTGCGCAGATTGGAGTGTGTGCGTATGGTCTGTTCTTTTTACAGAAAAGGTAAATAGAAGGTATTATGTTGAGTTTATAATACGTTTCAATGTTGACATATCAAATATTTCTGCTTTTTATGTAACAAGGCGGAGTTTTCTAATTTGGAACAACGGGCAAAAAATTAAATAATAAAACTCATTTTTAATTTGAAGCTCAAAAGTGAGAGATCAGGCTACACACCATCATACGTGATTTTTTTTATTGTTTTGGGCTGGAACTACACCGTCTGTCTACTTCTATCACTTTGTTTGAATGCTGACTTTAAGGTTTTTGACGAGTTCGGAAATATACAGAGAAACGTCTGGGACATTTTTTTTACTACAACAAATTTATGACAAAACAAATTTCACCGCTCTTATTTAAACTGTCTGTCAAGTTTGGAGGAAGGAAAGAAAAAGGCAGTCAAAAGGCAGAACTAGGTTTCCCAGAATCAAGGCTTTAGAATCGATTATCTGACACTGGTATTAATAAAATAAATTGCGTCCTCAACCCTCTTAGCAAAATGATGTTCAAGTGCAAATATAACTTTTTTTTATTTTAAGCGACACCCTTGTATAAACCTATTATAGACTGATGGCTTTTCTTGAAGTCAATAAGTAACCTACGGATCATTTTAATCCCAATCCACTCCGTATTAACATTAAACGTTGTTGTTATTGAGTTAAAATGTGTGTTCATTTAAACAGTAATTCTTATTTCCTATCCCAGACCAATTATTTGCTATTGCTAAATTCAATTTAGTGTCGACAATTCACAATAAATATCCTCTTTTTTCATTTCCAACACGGCTGTCTGTCTCCAAAGGCAAACTGATAATTTTTCATTCTCGAGAAAAAAACTTAAATGCATATGCATCTTTCTTGATTTTAACACAACTCTTGGATAACTAAATGCCTTTTTCGTATAATCAACTTAAATATGACAGGAAGTGCCGAAAGGACATCTGCATTAGTTCGAATTTTGATAATTCGTTTTAAAAGCATTTTGGATAAGATTCCAATTAAAAATCATTAAAACAGTAAAAGGCGATTTTCTTCCTTATCTGAACAACATACTTAAGTTGGTAAATTATTCGATCAAAATTAAAACTGCGCTCCTGGTAACAATGAAAACGGCCTGGGTAATTCTATTAAAATGCACTGACTTTAGTTGTGATGAAATATTCTTTACTGGATTTCTTTGATATTTGATTAACCAAATAACGTCAATAAAGCTGTGATGAGAACCAACACAGCTAAAATTCTATCTAAAACTTCCGCTGATTCGGCGGTAGTGTTGACGTGAGTAATTAAACATCGACAAACACCATCACAACTTCTGGAAAATGACAATTGCTTTACTTGTCACTGAAACACAAAAGCAAACTTCCAGTTCTGTACGTCTGCTTTGTGCCAGTTGCCAAGTTATATTTGCTGTTGACTGACAATAAAACCGGCATCAGCCGCATCACTGTACAAGAGAGACAAGAACACTTATTGCTTGCATTACGTGTGGTCCTGATCAACATATACGGTTTGCCATCAACGTTGTAGATACTCCGTATTTGTCTAATGTATTTAGTGCCAAGCACAAGGTACGTTTCCACTTAAATTTTATATCCATGTTTAGTATCATAGATAATCTGATAATCAAACCGTATTCAACTTTTCTTGCTTTTACATTACAACAACTTAACAACGACCGGTATTTTTTTAACCTCGCATCAGTAAATAAATATTCAAAAACACACATTAGAAAAAATATGGGAAAAATACAACAAATGTATTTTGGCTTGCTGTAATTCCTCCTTCTTAATAATTTAGGATGATTTTGGTTAATTTGAAATCGATGTGCATATAGTTCTCCATAAGCAAGAGAAACGTCTAATTGTTTTACCTTTACATCTCAAATGCATTCTTAACGATGTTTTTATTTTCGGCAAATGCAACTATAACCCGATGAACTACACTAGCCTATCACGTGACCCGTAACAAACTTTCATTGGGTGTTAGAATACAAAAGGCGTTGTCTATTTTACAACGAGCACTTACTTTTATTAATGTAAATATATAGTAGACATTGTGGCACCTTGCCAAAAATCTTGCAGACGATCTAATCAAATAACTCAAAATTGATTGTGGACGAAGGTTATGAGAATTTTAATGTTGTTCTAGAATTAGATTTAAAAAAAAGACTGGGATAGTGTAATAAAATGTACAGTACAGGTTTAGATAAACGCTGATATAAAGGGTCTATTTACAGTGTGCGTATCGTTTCTATATACGGCATTCAGCCATTTCATTAATGCTTATGGAATTTACACAACCAAATATCATATTTACAAAAAAAAAAAGAATATAAATAAAAAAGGTTGATAAATTAGACATATACCTTTACACATAAAATTATCTTTTCGATCTGTTCTTGATCTGAATTTATCAACAAAGCAGATAAAATTGCATCTGGTTTAGCAATAAATAAACATTCAATTACCGTCCATGTTAGGCGTTATACTTCAAGTGTCAAACAGATATCTAATTGAGCTAGCGACAAAAACCGATGGTGTACATAGCAAACTTACTAAACCATTTGAAAAAAAAGATAGACTGTCATTTGACGGGGACTATGACGCAACAAAAAGCGGTTGTCAGTGTGTTCAACAAATTATCACGGTTGGCGATGAAATCGACGGAGAGGACACGAACAGGAGAGGGGTCTGTTTTAACTCAAATCTGGCAATGTTTTCACAATCTGATGAATCACGATGAGATACGTGTAAGCCTGTATCGGAGTTTCAATTTTGCTCAGCAAAATTAGACGTTTTTGTGCACAGATATGCACTATATCTATTAGGACACACTGGATGTTTAAATTAATGACTGTTTGGGGGATAGATGGAAACATTATATTTTACTTGCATTTGCGAATGGAACTTATTTTTGAAATACTGTGTTATTTAAGTACAACATATATTCATTTTTCATTGCCAATTCTGCGTGCTGCGCAACATTATTAAAACACTGCTCGCACTGCCTGTCATTTATCACAAGTCTTGTTATGACATTCTAAACCTAAATGTCGATTTATTTTTTGCGTATTTGACATTGCTGACATTTTATATTTTTATTTAGAAATATTTTGATGTGCTCTGACATGTTTTGAATTCATTTTGATCTCAGTCTAAATAAGCATCATGATTTGTGTTTGTTGTTTAATTTTGTTTCAAGACAATGACATAATTCAAACAAATATCGTAGTGTACATCGACAAAGATTACAAGGTTTGGGGGTCCGGACATTGCAAGTGATCAACTTTCTTCTGATATTCGATTGATATTCCTCACACGACGTAAACGGGATATTTAATGTAAATTCTAACAACGAAGATGCTTTTCATTGCATTGAAACTAAATTTGAAAACCATCGCCGATTTGACAAAAAATATAACATGTATACTGACAAAGGCTGCCTGTTTCCATTCACCTTTCCAGGCGTTTATTAGATTTTATTGCCAGAAAATGTGTATGAAAATCGATCGCAGAGGTTACGTACAATAGTCGGGCTGTTTCCTAAAACTTTAATGCAGTGCAATAACTGGCAATAACTTTGTCAACATGAGAGAATAATTAGCTCAAAATGAATTTATCATCCCCATGGAAATGGCAAGCTCGATATTTTACTAGGTAGAATTTGATCTTTTGGCACAAGGTTACAGCGAAATCGCATAATGTATTCAAAATGGTTCAAATAAATGTGTCAAATTCATTTGAAACATTGCTACACATGTTAAAAATATTCATATACATGTGTATACATGTGTACAACGAATAATCCTGGAAAGACCAATCCTCAATTGACATGATCCGCCTAAAGTGTTTGTTGAAGTTTTAAGTTTGTTGAAGTCATGTACATCGTTTCAATGGTCTACCAGTTCTCAAAATTGATTCTGGGGAGGAATTGCGCCTCAGCTACATGTTGGACAACACTAGCAAATCCCGCCATTTTTGTTTCTTTACGTATATAATACATTATTTATACGTAACTTTTATGTTGTCACATATACATATGTGTAACTTCTTTGTTCTTTCATAGTTAAATTTGCAGAATGTTCTTATTTCAAAATGTATGCAAATCATTATAGCTAGCTATACGACGTATTTAGACAACATCTTAATGGTTACATATACAGTAATTTCAACTTTTGAATATCTTCTTTTCATATACCGAACCAATATGACATGCAAAGGAAACATTTACGTCTATGAATAAGTAAATATGTTTATTCCTTGATACTCTGAAGACATTTCGGATAGACTAACTCTAACATCGCGTGTAAAGGGCCATTTTAAGTTATAAGCACGCAAAGAATTAATATCGGTAAGAAATTTATATCGTATTTGATTATTCAAACAATTAAATATTTGACACGGGAATCTTAACATACGTTTCAGGTTCACAGCCTCCAGGTTTTATATCATGTTATCCGCACAGATTGTCACCTTTGTTTCAGATATGTTAACTCTTTGAATATAAAAGCTAATGTGCAAAAGTAGGACTAGTACAGATAAATTCTTTCCTTCCGCATTGATGAAAAGATGTAAATTTATGAACTGTAATATCAAAATATTGTGGTTTTACAGTATTCATTTGTTTGTCTGATTGTTTTACCGTCCAGTCGATATTGCGTTACATATTTACTGTGTATGTCTACATGATACATTATTCCTGGGATATTTTGTTATATATAAATAACCTGTCACCGGGGAAAACCAGTTCTGCTTTTGTGATTAGCACGCCAAGCAAATGGTACCTTATCAACACCACTTCTAACGGTTGTAGAATGCCATAGCCAAGATTCAAACCCATGACACTCTTGACTGATTTGCACATTAAATCATGGTGTAATATGATTCTCAGATCATTGGTAAGCATTTTCTTATTGAATATCACCGTCTTTAAGAGGTTATGCATTACAATAATTGAAGTACAATCATGATAAATATACACCGTGTGCCTGGGTAATTTAAATTTCCACACTGTAGCCACTTAAATACCTTTTCATGGTAATAAAAACGATTACTGTTAAAGCTGTACGTTGAGCAAAAAATATGCACACTGCGCTTTTGTTCGGCAGACATCAAGTTACAGAGTGACGGTGACGTTTTTGTCAATATATCTCCACAACTGATATCAAACGGTCGCATCTTATTCACAGGGACTAGTGATATACAGCCATGATTAACTCCCATCAAAATTTAATTAAACACACGTTCATTGTGGTGCGACAAAGATCTCTGATAACGACTTATATATATGCCTTGTATCAACAGGTATTGAAACACTTCAGAAAGCTCTGGGTCTCTGCTAAAAAGACAAGTCGGGAGCATTAGACCTTTGCAAAGCTTTATTCAACGCAATCGCTCAGGATAACAATATAAACTGTGGTACAAATAAAGCACTGATTACATCTGCGGTGGGGCGTATAAAAAGTTAAACAGATCTGTTGAAAAAACTCGTGTCTGCGTTCACGGTCCGTGCTTTATGATTTAATACGCAGAAAATTACACTAGCGGTTAGATATTTTATGTGTTTTTAGAGGATGGATATACATTTGTGACAAAATAATCGATGTTTTTTCTCTGATAAAATGTGTAAGCAGACATTATAGACGACTTTTACATTATAAAATAGTATAACACACCGTGTAAACCGAAGAGGGAGTGTGAATGAAAATAGTTTATTTAAGATGATGAAAAAAAAATATCTGTGTTTGTGTGGAAAGTATCGTATTGTAAGGGACAACAGACCATTTCACCCTGAAATTCAACGAGCACTCCCCAAACACCTATCCACTTGCTGGTGTATTATTCCACACATTTGTTCAATGGAAAATTAACATACATTTGAGATTTTCCCAAGTCAATTTTCAATTTTCTTATATCTGAATACAAAAAGGCATTTTTTTCCTGTAGTCATAAAAACCCTCTGTACATTTACTAGTTCATTACGATGTTTGCTAGGTTGTTTAGATGTATTCATTGATAAAACTATTGTCATACATCTTTCCTGTTGTTGCCCAAACTGAAGAATGGATAGAAAATGTGGTCAAAGCTGCAGCAAAATTTAAGGCCATTTAAGGTTTGGTACATTACTTCTTAAAAAGGTGCAATGTTATAGCAATCACTTGCACAATTTTAACATCTTTAACATTAGAATAAAACAAAAAAAGGTCATAAGAAACCTGATACCTAATCGTAATATGGTTATAGAAGATATCCTGACAAACAGTTTTACATCTATACACCATGCAGATCTTGTTCAAAATAAACAACTTTGAAGTGCATTTTTGTTGCGAGATAAAATCAGGCAAGAATTCCTCGAAAAACAGAAACTCGTAAGTAAACAGACTTCCGTGACGCATGTTTGCGATGCAAGACATGTCTATAAATGGTAGACAGCGGTATATGTTTCAAAATAGGTAAAATAGCCCACTTGGTTACTGTTAAAATATTTACATGTAACAGAAAATGAAAATAGAATGCACAAAACAAGTGACAAGGAAGACTGTAAGTTTGTGAAGACAGTTGGGCCTTTTACAATAAAAAAAGAAAAGAAAAAAGAATTGTCTTTGTAAATTTGCCTGGCTCCACTTTCATGTTTTTGTTCACACGAGAATAAAGTCGTAGAAACCTAGCATGATACGACACCCGGTCACACTATACTGACAACACTCATTCCAGGCAGTCATGAAACAAAGTCTAAGTATCAAGCCATGGTTTTCATAGCAGAACAAGTTCAACCTTTTCGCTAGTCCCAATCGGGAATTGTCATATCTGGGACAGTGTGTGTTTAAATGACATAATAAATGTTTCTCGGGGAACAACCATAATTCTAAATCCAAGATACGATAATTAAACATTTAAGTCTTTCAGGATGTAAAGCGAAATTGAACTCTTTTAATCTCTTTGAATATATTTATATTCTGTATGTATATGTTACATATTCTTTACTTAATAACATATACAGTCTGCAAGGATGTTTATAGTTTTCACCCTTGCGGATCTTAATTTATTTGATTCAAGAATGAGGTTGGGATTGTTAAAAGATGTTATAATTAGCAATCCTTAGAAAACAAACTTTATTTTGTAAGATAATACATTTTAAATTACTTGAACGTGTAAAGTGCTATACTGGACGAGGTTTAACACCCAACGGACAGTTGTTCAGAAAATATTGAACTTTTGTCAACATAAGCCAGATATTCAATGTAGTGTTGCCTCACTGATACCACACCCAGTCACACAGGGTCTTGAAACCATTTTTGCATGCTGAATGCCATGCAAGTGATATTCTGTACTGTGCATACCAATAACATTTTTATGACTTACATTTTAAAGCGAAGAACGAACCATTGATTACTTAAAATCGAATATGAAAGAAATTCTTGTAACTCATTTTAATGTTGCGTTGCCTACCATTGCCCGCAGAAATTTTAATACCCAATATCTAATTGCAATGCCCTTTGACGAGAAAGCTATTACGTGCACCTTTTTGCTTTTACCATCGTTATATAATAAATATATATGCTTGCAGGACGAGCTCCTTTTAAGATTTGTGACATTTTTTATTTATTTTACATCAATAAAATGCACAACAATCTTCCTTAAATGATTTATTTATCATTTTATTATATAGGATATCACGGTACACTACGAACGATAACTTTGCATCGATGTGTAAGTATAAAAACTCTTAACGAAGCAAAATACTATGAATTACATTGTGTGAGATAAGCCAATAGGTTCATGGAGTGCTGCAGTTCACGCACCTCTTATATGTTAATCTAATAGGCATATGGAAGATCGAATTATGTCATTCATTGAAATATGTCCGGCATTCACAGTAAAATGATATATTAGCTACGATATACATTTTATGTGGAAAAAAATCAATGAAACAGTTCCAAATTACAAGCCACTTGACTTTTCCATTTAATGTTGTGTATGCTTATCGCAACATTAGGGCTCTCGGCCCTTTTTCTTACTACTTGCGACCTGGAATGTTCCAACTTCCTTTTGAAATTCGTGAGGTGACATGGTTCAAACATAGAAGCTCTATCGTAAAGTGGATTCTTTTTCGCATTTGATGATGGCCTTTTAGGATTCGAGTGATTTTTCTAAATTATCGGGATGTAACACATCCAACATTTCCCTAGGGAAAGTTGGACAACCTTATTTCGTAAGATTAAGCGATCTTGGTCGAACCAAATTATCGACAAATTACATTTCAATTAGTGCATCAAGCACCGTCCGCCCTTTCGTTCTAAAATGAGGTTTAATGCTAAATTAAGAAACATTCTACATTAATTGTACTAGGAATGAGAGAAATGATATAATATCAAATCAAAAAACTTCAATATTTTGGATCATTCCTGCTAAATCCTTTTAACCCAATTGCTCTTTTTTTTTCGTTTGTAATTATTTTTACTTTTGCGTTTGAATTTCCACAATATCTTTGATGGCATTAGCCCAATATGATATAAAAACTGTTGTCTCGGATGAACTTTTGTTTATTTACTAGGAAATGATATAGCAGGAGAAAATAATAATAAAAGCTATCTTGTTTACTTTCAATAGTATGATAAACAATCCTCCTACAGGCCGGTAAATTATTCCATCATATAAAGTGGTTAGTTTGTAGGTATTGTCACAACATGGTACACAGTCAGGAAAATATCTTAACAAAGACACACAAATACAAACCCACTCAGAAACCAAACGTTAAAGGTATAACCTCTATTACAGTTCGATGTTCATTTACTGTATGATTCAACATGTTCAAATTACAAGCATCAAACTAACACATTAACACTCATGTTTATTTTATGAAGGCCGATATATCTATCTAACTTAAAGTGAATACCGATCTTACTGATACTGTTGACACTTGGACAATTAGGCATGAAAGGAAATTGTCCAAGTCAATGAAATTATTGACAATAGATTTAAAAGCTCCTGGGTTAATATCGCTTTTTGAGTCGTTTTCGCTGCATTAAGAGTTTGGATTTTAATTCAGATTCACAGAATAAGCCAGTTAAACAGATTTGCATAATCGTCTCGAGTATTACGTTGTTAAGTTTCAGTACCACCATAATTGACTTTCCTGTGATCATCAAATTAGTCAGAATGCATCATTTTGTTTTTATGTATCCATGAGAATTTCGATAAACACGGAATATTGCAGTAACGATGGGGAAAACCTTCATATAATACTTGGAGACAACCAATCCTGTTCAATATACATGTACCCAGATAGAGACCAGATCAAATGTTCGAAATAATGTGTACACTTAGGCAATAATTCTACTCGCCCGCCAGCTGGTTTGCGGTAGGTCGGTGGTTCTACCCGGATGCCTCCGTACATTCGAGGTCTTCCTCCACCTGTAATTAGCTGGACGTCGCTATAGGACTGAAATACTGTCGAAGCGACGGTAGACTCAAATAGGCAAGTACACTTGCCCGCTCGCAATGACGAGTGAACATTAGTGCAGGACGAGTGAAAAAACGAAACTTTTTTTTGGATTTTTCTTTATTGTACATGTACTTTCTCAAATTTGGGGAAGCTGAGAGATTATAGTGATCACCATGATGATTCTTTATATTTTTTCTTTATTTTACTATTTCAAATTTGGAGTGGGTGAGTGGTAGTGTGAGGAGTCTAGCAAACTTATGCATCTGCTTGTCAATACAGATGACCATGTGTTTGTGATTCCTTTGTTAAAAAGTCAACCTGTTCTCAAAACCCAGCTTTTGGCTTCTGCAAGACCTTCCTCTAGCAGTCACCTGGGCTGAGTGAACACTTTCACTGCAACATCGATTGGCCGCTGCAGACAAGTTTAACGTGGTTTTCTGTGACCTGCACCAGCACAGATATCTGCATCAGTCTGCATCAGTCTGGACTTCCTATCAAGACCAAGTCTAATCCGAGCCTTCCTAAACAATATATTGCCATATCTTAAACAAATACATTCACAACACTTATGCTGTAGAGAGAAACCGAACTCAGAGCCTTAAGATAGCGGTTACCTGTTTAGGCGTGTTCTTACATATCAGGAACGACTCAAAATATATTTATCAATGTTTGCACAGACCTAAACTCTAGCTTGTCTCGGTCTTGCAGTTTGTTTATACAGGAGGACCGAACACACTAGCTTGTAGTTGTGTGTGCTGAGCTTCTTTCTTCAAAGTTTAGTCGGGGCGCCCTTATCGTTTACATCTATTTTAACTTCAAACAATGGGTATAAAAGATGAAAATTGCCCTCAGGAGTTAATAATTTATTATCAAAACTTGCTTCGATGTGTATACCTCCTGCATCGACTGACATCATGAAATTTTCTAGAAAACTAATTTACTATAAGCTGACCTTGAAGATTAAATTAGCAAATTTGCACGTATGGTGCAGCTTTTATCCGGTTGGATATTTTCAGACATATCTCTCTAAAACAGTACCGCACGTGTTTAATTAAATCGTTTTCGGTAGAGGGATGGGGTAAGTTGGTGCCTGGATAGCGTAGTGGTAACGCGCTTGGCTTCACACCAATGCGTCCCGGGTTCGATTCCTGGTCACGTACTTGAGAGGGTGGTCGCCCGTCCAGACACGTAGGTTTTCTCCGGTTCTCCGGTTTCTTCCAACAATAATGACCACAAACGCCGCCATCAGAGGCACCGAGAGTGATTAAGAGATATATGTGAGAACTTGTTTCGTAATCGATGTAAAATGAATAAAGTTTTACTTAAACTGAATACATAGATGTTGATCATTTGAACTGCTCTGGACCAAATATTATCACGTGTCATTTAATGATATCACTTCGTGTTCAGTTATCAGTGCTTCATATTCCTATTTATCATATATGTATCACAGATTGTCATAGCAATTTATGTAAGCAAACAGTCGTTCCAGAATGGCGGTCAACTTTTGTTTTCAGTATATTGTGTTAGTAATCTGTTACACAGACAGCTTCAATCGACCAGTAAATATAGGACAGCGTATATTAGGACATTTCTACAGACAATAGAAGACCGTAGCGAGCGAAGGCTTCTATTGTCTGTAAAAATGTCTTAATATATTCTATCCTACTTAGAAGTTTCCCGGCTAACTTAAATTAATTGCAACGAAGCCGAGACACAATATTAATATTACCATACTCTCTTTCAATCAAATGTTCCTCGACTGGGTGGCAAGCGCGAAAATAGGCTGCTAGACATCGAAATGGACGATTACATTCTGTGCAGACAATTAGGGGGTTTCATGTTATATCAACACCTATGAGATCAAGTCTAATCGATAGGTGAGAAACTTGTCCCTGAAAAATACTGAAAGTAAGTTTCACAATGCTATAACTATCATTTACTGCCTGGACATCAATAGGTGACGAAGGATGGCAGCAATTTGAATGAATGTTTTATGTCCATTTGTTTCAACGTAAATAATTTAACGAGGAATTTACTTATGTTAGTTAGCAAATAGTGACGCGATTGGTGGCATTTCTATAGTTTGTTGTCTTTTTCTAGCATAAAAGAAGCATCGTGCAGTGGTAACGCCGGGTCACTAAATCAGAGGTTATTGGCTAAAAGCTGACAGATAAAATTATGATGGGAGCAAGAAACGAAATAAACAAACGGATGCATATATGTGCAAAAGCATGAAAGAAAATATGAGAGTTACTTGAAAGAAGTGAGATGTGTGAAAGACAGAGGAAAGAAAGCCTGGATTTTACTGTCTGTGTATGATCACAATTGTAATATCATTTTGGCCATAAATAAATGTAGTTCAGACGAACGATTGAACAGAACAGAGTTAGTCAACTTTTTCGTCATCAAAAAGCAACGCCCTGAATGTGGGGTTTGTTGCACATGCGCACTTGAAACATCGTTCTATTTTGTACATTTTAAGATAGAAAATAGAAAGGTGTTCTATTGAAATAAATCTTGGATAAATTTGAATTTTCAGAGCTTCTGATTGGCCACATATTTAGGGCAATTTCTAATATATATTAGTAATGAAAACGCATGTACTCTGGTATGTGTCACATATAACAATGCAAATTCTGCATTCTTTGTGTCTACGACGTCACCTGTAATTTGATGTCAGCTTTGATTTCTCCAGTATGTCTCTAGTCATCACAGACCAAGATGTTGGCATGTATGTATTCATTCTTTCGTTACAAGACCAGTCGAAACTAGACTGATGTGAAGTACACAATGTCATCAAGGTTCAACAATACGTTTCCCTCAGATCAGTAAGAAATAGCTTTTTCTTGGAACGTTGGCTTTCTTGTAAAACTAGCAAGTATGTGGAATTTCCCCCGAGACCGGAAATCAACTGATTGTTCTGGAAATTAAGAAGACATATTGCAAGGTATAGTAAAGATGTCTGATGAAACAAAATGGCCTGTGTCTTAAAGGACCCTTGCCCAGAAAATGAACGCGGATTAGCGAATATTTCCGATCTGGAATCAGTTTATAATGACGATCATTCCAAAAGTAGCTTTAGATGTCTGTGATAACTTCTTTTATGCAACAAATGTTTACAAACGTTCCATCCAATTGTCTGAACTATTTCCATCTGGCAAATATAAAGCAGAGCAGCCTTCTTATTTAATTGATGTTGTTGGAAATTCTTAGCAATAAGAAAACTTTGGATCTATGACCCCATGGATCATAGACATGACAAAAATATTCTGATTTAAGGCGAACTTGCCCATTGCGAATATGGCAACGTGTTTCTTATGATCGAATTCGTATAAGTAATATCAGTAAATAAGCCCTACTGTTATGAATTTTACTTCGCCTCGTTTTATATAACATAAATGATTATATCACTTATCCACAACTGAATAGACACACTCACGCTAACGAATATTATCTGATAGGAACGCGCTGTTCCTTCATTTAATTTATGAACATCCCCTGCATAGGCGGTCGTGTTTACGACAAAATTACAACGTATTACAAGAGATTGAGTGACATGTTCTCGATAGATCTAAACTAATTGATTGTAATCATTTCACGAAGGTTGTTAAGTCGATACACCCTTTCTTTATAGTCGCGCAAGTTAGAGCTTTGAGGAGGGTGAACAAACAATTTAAATACCAACGCGTCCGTTTTATCGCCGATTCTTAGAAACTTTTCACATATCGAAATGGTTTTAAAAGTCTCAGCGCTAATGTTTCGCTCTTCAAGAATCACGATCATGTACAATTTCAAAACCAACTTTCTATAAAGATATAGTGATGCATTAAGAAATGTATGTTATTTTGAATCTTAACTGATTTGGTATTCGTGATTTCTTGATAGGTGCGTTTCTTTCCTGTGCAATATAAATAAGCTCACGAGTTTCACATAAGATCAGAAAATTGCATTTTAGGTGACTCTAAAAGAAATTATTGATTCAGAACATCAAATTGATAAACCATTCTATAGGAGGTTTTCAAAACTGCACTGTATTTTACATAACAACACAGAGGACCATTTCTAAACTCAAAAATAATTCAAAATATGTAAAATTAATGTCTGTGAATATTGCATACCGATTCTGAGTTTCCCACAAACACCATTATATTGTTCTCCTATGTCGGCGGCAAAACAGAAATAACTAAGATATTAAAACTAAAATCGGCAATATAGCTGTCATATTACCAAATTCATACCGGGGCACCTATATTTCTCAGAAAGCCTCGCAACGGTGCATTCAAATGAAATGAATAATATGTGAAATAGACAGTTGTTTGTGAAACTAACACCATTTACGCAACTCTGGTTGCATGATACTTTTGAATATTTTATGAAGAGTCAAGAACGATATGACCCATTATCTCATTTTTCATCGACCATAAGGGCAGTTTAAACCCTTAAGTAGATGATGTCATAAAAATTATATGGCGAGGGTAAGCATGGAAAGACGCTGTGTGTGACTAACGAAACCAACAACAGATCTGCAGGAATTTCATGATTCCGGAAGAACTGGTAGAGGCATGTATCTGTGATAAATTGGAAAAATATAACCTTCGGCGTTTTTCATACTGCCAGGTTTATCTCAAATGTGTTTTCAAATTAAAAAAACATATGTATGACTTTATGTGTATCCTATTATGACACTACAAATTTATTTCATCTTCAGTGACTTTCCTTCATGTTGATTTTTGGAAGCACGTATTGATAACCAATAGAGTTCCACGACTGGACCAGTACTTTGCGACTGAGTGGTCTCGTCCCAACCGGAGAAAACACGGATCCTCATATCCGTCCACAATGCCACACTGCCATGGCAAAAGCGCCATAAACAGATCATTTTCTTGAGGAAAAAAAACTATTACACTAGGCAAACACAATTTATGATTTAGTTACAAGCAAAATTTGGAATTCAGGTTGGTCCTCTGTTACATTGTATAGTCTAAAATACGGTCATAAAAAGGGAAATTGGATCATTTTTTATTTACATCAAAAGCGAAAATTGGAAAAGGAAAAAATATATTCATGGATTTTCATACTAACTCCGCCCCCTATTTTTCTTTTCGTATTTTATCAGTTAATATCAAGTGTTGTGGTTGATCGCTTACACCAGACCCTCATACCTGCCTACCTATCAATACTTCTTACCAACGTAATCCAGTGTACCGCGAGAAGCTTAAACCGGAAACACTTTAACAGGATTTTGTGACGTCATCAACCAATGTTGATAAGTCAGTAACATGGACTTTATAGGCAGACTTATCGCGGTTTAAATGAACTTATTGTAACCGCGGCGCATTGAGCTGGTTCTGAAAAGATACGTTTACTTAAGTCAGTTTAATCTACATTCAACGAATGAGGGTTTGATATAGCCACACAGTAGCTGAATATAAAAGTAGCGCCGAGTTCACGAAGGTGACCTGTAATGTCGCTTTCTGTGTGTAGGGATTTACAGCCAGACTATTAAACCATGTAGTAAGACTTTAGTGAGACATGTATGTATGGTTTCGGTTGAACAGGAAGATTATTACCGAGACAAATATGTCAGGATTACAAAACTATAAAAAAAGTATTTCTAATTAAAGACAATTTATTTCAATTATTTAAAAAAAAATGTTTATTGGGTTCAACTACCCGCCGACAGTATTTAGTCAGTTTTAGATTGGTCTGCTTGAAGCAGATATGATTTTTTAAACATGTGGCATGATACCTCACACAGTCACATTATCCTGACACCGGGTCAATCAGTCCTTGAACTACCCATATATGCTGAGCGGCAGGCAAGGGAGCTATATCAGTACCATTTTTTCGACTTTGGTATATCGCGACCGGGGATCGAACCCACGACTTCCCGGTCCCGAGGTCATTAAAAAAAAGTTTTACATCTGATCCCCATGATGCATTACAAATCTAGATATTTGAGATAAAAGTCGTATCGTCTTAAATAGGCACGTTCTGTGACGTATCCATAAATAGGTTAAAGTTGCTGCAAACTGCTTTGAAATTGAGGGTTGTAGGTTCGAAACCCAGTTGGGTCAACTTCTTTCTTTCTTTTTCTAGTGCGTGTTTAAAAAAAAAAGTATGTTTCTTAATTTGAAAAACAGAAGGATAAAACAAATGTGTTTCACCTTCTCTGTCCTGTTTCTGTATATTATACAGAATTCTTTAGCCATGTTTTGATAAATACTTTACAAATTTCATAATAAAAAAAAAACATTTTTTTTAACTTTTAGTCCTTGTTTATTTTCGGCTCCAAGACTGATATATAAGCTCAAAATAAAAAAATATATATCATACCTTAAGTTATAACTGGTAAAACTACTACAACTTTATCATTGGTTGTCTTATATCTCGTATATTATCGGTATCTAATACCATTTTCGAAATCATTAATACCATGCATTAGAGTTCCTGGCCCTTAAAAACACGGATATAAGGCATACGATTTTTGCAACAACTAATGCATGGTTTTTGCCGTATACACTGAAATCTGCACCCTCTTACATTCCCTGTTTATAGCCTAATTTCTGCTGATTTGTAAATGAGCACCCTTTCTGTCAGGTACTTTAAATGTTACCCGCTACACGATACAGTCACTATGAGTTCAGGTCGGCGAACCATTCATTTGAAGACATTTGAGAAACTACTTATTTAGCCGTGTTGTGAACCAGTGGTGAAGCTTATACAAGGAGGGAAGAGGATAAATCTGTCACGGCTCCGTCTATCTTCATCGTCTCAATTTAAATTACCACTCTACGTGATATGCCCCAAGGGTAAAATACAATTAAGTGCAGTGTTCTTAATTCATATTATCCAGTGTAAGCCATTTTTATACAAAACGTTCGACAGTTGGATGCCTGATAACAGTGTTTATTGTCCCAATATTTCGTCTGCCGTTGGGACAATATTATATTAAAGATCTGCGATGTATTCCATGCCTGCAATTAACTCGTTGCTAATAGCAACAGTATATAGAACACTTGATTGAGACATATTGTGCAAATATATATCAGTTCAAAGTAAAAACTTCATACTGGAATTAAGACAACATATGGATTTTATATCATACGAATGATTGATAAATAAAATAAACATTGTCGCAAAGTGAGTGCATCAATGCAAATCATTCGGAGAAGGGGAAAGAGATAATTCGTACTAACTACTAGTAATTAAAATTGAAAGAAGAAAAAATAACATCCCATACGTCCTTGAAACCAATTAACCTAATTCTTGTTATGATATAACGGTACAAATTTAATTGCAGTTAGTTCTAGTTTATGTACTTTCATTTACGAATTCCATCTATAGTTCTTGTTACATTTGCTTTGATCTAGAGCGCGTTTGTACACGTTGAATTTTGCAATTCGTCGTAATGCAAGAGGTTTGATTATCCCTAAATTTGTTTTCCACTGTTCTCACTTAATATTGATTGAAACTTCCAGATTATGAATAACTTGAAGACAAATTCAAACATGCTTTTTCATTCAGTTTTCTCCCTAGTTACGATAGCAATTCAATTTTGACATTTTTGACTGTAATTTGTTCATCGCTCTTCCGAAAGGATGCAAACAACAAATTTCAAAACACCCCCAGTTGTCTAAACTAAAGATATCATTGAAGGTGATTAATGCCCTACCACCAAACCCTGGCGCAGAGTTTCATTTTAAACAATATCTCTTTAGTATTTTATCAATTAATGTTTCCTATTTAAAATAGCGGGTACCTTTTCAACGCTCCTAACACAGGGTGCCTGACACCGGGCGCCTAACAAAGGGCGTCTGATACCGGGCGAATCAGCCTTTGAATCGCCTTTTGTTTCTTTTTTTTCTTTTTTTTTTATCTTGGTCAAAGGGACAAACGCTTTCCAACAATTTAAAATAAAGTTCTTTTAAATCAGTATGATGTTTATGTATGAAATCCTACAATTCATAAAGACTTCTCATTCCGCAATTATGGTACGTTCGGGAGGTGACACTTTGCTCCAATTTATTTATGAATGTTCTTTTATGATTACGCTGTCTTCAATGCTATTTATGAGATTCGCTCATGGTGATTTTTATCTGCATACATTTGTCAGATATTCCTTCCGATCTGAATACTAATAACATTTATGACAGATCCTTCACATCCATTTCATTGCATCTCCACTAAGTGGCAGCCCCATTGCGCCTCGCTGTCAGATTGTCTCAGCGTTTGTCTTTCGTTAATTAAGATTGTCAGGTGTCATTTTAAGAAAGCGACAGAAAGAACGTCAAGTCATCGTCGCCAAAGACTAGCGATTTTGAATTTTTGTTTGTATGATTTTTAGTGAAAAAAACAACAACATATTGTTGTAAACTGTATCGTATGAAAACTGATCTATTGAGAGGGTACCCTCGCCAATGTCACACGACTAGTTTGTATTGGATGTTTTCAAGGAAACGGTTGTCTTAATGGTAAGACGGTGAAACCCTTTCGCTCATATAGACTCATTTTAACCCTTTCCCTAATATAGACTCATTTTGACCCTTTCCCTCATATAGACTCATTTTAACCCTTTCCCTCATATAGACTCATTTATATAGCTTTTTGACCCTTTCCCTCATATAGACTCATTTTAACCCTTTCCCTCATATAGACTCATTTTTACCCTTTCCCTCATATATACTCATTTTGACCCTTTCCCTCATATATACTCATTTTAACCCTTTCCCTAATATAGACTCATTTTGACCCTTTCCCTCATATAGACTCATTTTAACCCTTTCCCTCATATAGACTCATTTAACCCTTTCCCTCATATAGACTCATTTTGACCCTTTCCCTCATATACTCATTTTAACCCTTTCCCTCATATAGACTCATTTTAACCCTTTCCCTCATATAGAC
>CM037777.1:96546247-96596247 GCA_021229015.1 Solen grandis
GATTATGCGCCCGCCTCTGATAAGAAGCAATTTTCTCTAGTTCAATTGATTGACTGCTAAAAGACAGAGTTGACTGTATACATCTTTATCATATTGTCTTTAAGAATCTTTAAATTATATTTAATGATCAAAAACTGTACAAGTATAAAAAAAAAACTGCTGCATGGATATGATAAGATAAATATCATAACAGAATATTGGCTTTCTTTGAATAAGGTTTTATGTAGGAATATGTCCATAACAGTGGAGAACAACGTATATGTACAGCTGCAATGTGGTTTGTGCTTTATTATTGAATATTGTAGCTGTCAGACTTCGGCTAAAAGACAATATCGGCTGTTTCATCTCTCATCCAATATTTCTTCGCCATTCCTTCCTGAAGTCGATTTTCAGCCCAATGTTATTGTAGCAACATTGTGTGTGAATAAAGCATTCTCCGTACCATCGAGTCCCTCACGCTGATCTACCCTTGCCTTTCGTGGCCATTTTGGATCGAGAATCCACTTTTTGTTTTGTTTCAGAGACAACAGGGCCTGGAGTTTAGACATCTACCTAATTTGTTCAAAGCTTGACTCTGTGTCCAAAATGACCGCCTTAAGGGGTCACTTGGGTCAGAAACCACAAGGCATTAATATTTGGTATGTAACATGGCCTTGTTGACCTTTGGTTAGCTTAGATGCGTGTCATTACCTAGTGGCCTTGGGGTCCTAATGATACAAAATCCTGGCATTGGCTACGCCCGATGTTCACTGTTTTATACAGACTTATACAGGGAGGTCTTCAAATTTAGGCCACATATACTGTTTGGTGTGTAAATTTCTTCCTTTTCTATTTTGTTTGGTTCAAAATAAAACCTCGTTTATTTCCATGTTATAGAAGACATGGGGTCGGGGTCATCTCCATGTATCCTTACAAAATATTGCATGCATTCATGAAATAAAAACGGTGATATTATGGTGAACAATTCAGATATTTTAACATCTGTTATATATTTATATTTAAGAGGCTTTTTTATCTGAATTTTTATAACCTCACTTAATATAATATATAATTTGATCATTGTTCATAATTTTCTTAATACTAACTTAAGAAATAAATGTAGATTGTACATATTAAATTAACCTCTTACACATGAAAACAATATTTAAAAAAAGAAAAGAAAAACAAATAAATTATTTTTCACCCTTATTTTTTGTATGTAGAATTTAAATGACCTTTCTGTATTTCTGCATATATTCAGTACGACTAAGCTATAATATTTTAATTGAGCAAGCAATTTTTCTAAGGTGAGGGACTTCAGGGCCACTTTGGCCCTCTTGGTTTTGTAAGTATAAATATGCTAAAGTCATACCGCTACTTCAATGAATATCTCTAAGTTGTTCTAAGGTGCGCTTTAACACACACACACACACACACACACACACACACACACACACTTTAATGTAGGTCATATTGTTATTAATAAAAGCATAGAGAAAAGATATGAGCTAAATAAATAAATTATTTACTACAACGATGAGTGACATCAGCAAAAGTCAAAACATGAAGACTGCAACGGTAACAATCATTATTTGTGTAATAATAAACACATTTATTGACTCATGGATTTCAAAGGAAACCAGACAATTGGATCTGTCAGTTTTCTTGTCTTGATTCAACAAATATGTTTTATCATCTCACAAGATTTGATAGTCCAATCCTTGTTGACATAAGACGATAAGTCTCTTAAAAATACGGCCTAATGCCCCAAACTATTGAGGCCGAAGTCAGATTTGTGGCGCTGCTATTTACATTGGTTGCTTATTTCTACTTCGGACTTAGACGACTAGACAACTTAATGGAATCGTTTTCCTGATGAGGGATTGGCTTTTATCATCTATAAATATATATGCATGTCTGAATAAATCATGAATAAATAAATAATTTTATACTCAAATATGAGAGCTGCTTTATTTGCCTGTCATTCTTATATGTATAGCTTAAAATTTATCAAGACTTTGACAGTCGGAGTCTCTCTTTCTCTTCCATAAACTTAATTTACTGTTTTAATATTTCCTAGAATGTTTTACAGAAAAGTATCGCGGTTTATATTCTACCAAAATTCAGCCAGTTTCTTATAATTTTTAATAACAGTTTATTTTATTGACGAACATGTCACTGTTTCTTGATATATTAAATAAATACATATAAATAGTTGATAACATGTCTCGAGCAATATAAAGTATATCACACAGTGATTCTACCATAACGTTATTTTAAATTCTAAACATTATGGAAGATGGTCCATGAATATGAAAGTAATATGTATATATATATTTATAAACAAATGTAATCTTGAGCATATGAAAATACACATAATGATCGAGATAGATTTCTTGTACACTTGTATTTTCTCCGTAGACTTACCTTTTCGATGAAGACATTAATTGAAACATATTTGAATATTGCATTTCTCTTTAGGCACCGTTCATGCCTGCATACTTTTACAGTAACTTTAATAGTAAACATGATATTTCAGATCTCGCAACAGCATCCAGCTTGGGGCGGCAGCTGAACTTCTAGGCGATGTTGACAAACGCGAGGAGGAAGATATGGAAGATGAAAAAGAAGGAGAGCGCAGGAAACTGGTGCAGGTATTAAACTTTAACAGCCTCATTCTGACATTTTGCAATTAATATCAGTAACATGTATTTAACTTGAAAAACTGGTCTATGTACTTTTTTTATTGTGTTTGCCAAATGATGCAGGTATTTTCCTTGTTGTCAAACTGACAACACAGTAAAGGAAGTGTGCCACTCACCATCTCACAGTACGAGTTTTGCACAACTTGTCTCAAAACAGAAATCGAATAAAAATATGTCAAGCCGTACATTTCTTGAAAATATCAGGCAACTTTTATAATTTGATTTCTGAATGTACTGGTGTAGTTTTCTGTTTAAAAATCCCCTCTGTTCTTTCTTTAATTACTCTTGAGACCATCAGATTTTGTCGTCTAAGAAAGTAGTCAGATCTCAAGCCTGATAATTACTGCTTTTCAATATGTTCTTTTTATATTTCTCGTATTTTTTGTGACTTTGTTCTTTTCAAACAGCATTAAAATTTGCAACATCGCTGTCATCAATAGCAGTTATGTCGCATATCTGTCTGTATCTGTTTGTGATATCGACTGCACTATAACTACATTGATCATATTACTTTTTCACATGTTGTTTTTCAATTTAATTGCGACCGGCTGTAACATACAAACATAAATAAATAAACAAAAAAAGTAGATAAATAAATAGATAAATTAAGGCTAAACATTCATCATGTGTGATGACTTTTAAATCATTGAATTAGAATATTATCATAAAGATATGGCGCAATAGTTGGAATTCAATGGTAGGAGAGAAAAATTGATTATAATTAAATTTACGTAAAAGTACTCTCTATCAGTTCATATAATATATGTTAAACTTTTAATTAATGAAATAATCATAGAATTTAGAATACTGCGCTAAAAAGAAAAATCATTATTAAACAGTGTGTTAAATATGCATGTTATACAGAATGAATGTATTACATGTATATGCAAAGGAAAAAGAAACGCAGGGTAAACTTTTTTAAAATATTTAAAAAAAAAATGCTTTAGGATGAGGTAGGCTCTATCATATGAGGTTTATTGCAAGGTTAGGAGGTAAAAACTTGAGTCTGGCTACTACAGATTCTAGTTATCCTGCGTTTCTTTTTCCTTTGATTATATGTAAAATAGGACCAATTATCTGTTTAAATCGTATGGTCATTTTCCAGGAAAAGCTAAAGGTATCTTTGAAGCCGGAAACAATTATCGAAGAATCTGAAGATTCAGCAGATGATGACAGAACCAACCCGAAAGCGAGGTTTCAGGTATTCTGCATTGTTGATTAGTTTGTATTTAGAAATAGATTACAGAATACTGTCAGAATTGTTAGGCCTGTGGTAGTATCAAAAGTGCGGGCTTTAGACTGAGATAACTTACGTATGATATAAAAAAAATATCCGGTTCCATATTTAGTAGTTTTTCATTTGAAAACTGATGAACAGGTATAACAAAATGATCAACGTTATTCATTCAATTAAACAATGTCAAATATATAACTTCACATGAGTAGTTTGGCACCTTATTTACATAGTAACTGAAATTGCATTTCAGCTACATTATATATTTTGAGGAAGCCTTCCAGCTGGCTTGCGGTAAGTCAGTGGTTCTACCCGGGTACCTCTGTGTACTCGGGGTCTTCCTCCACCTGTAATTAGCTGGACGTCGCTATATGATTGAAATACTATCGCAGCGACGGTAAACCCCATTACAACAAACAACATTGTATATTCCTTTGAGTTATAAAAGAAATGTGTTTTAAAAATTTCTGTATATTCCATCGAAATGAAGCTATCCGGAAGGCAGCATCCACGTGACCTGTCATTCAGGCAGCGAGACCGGCAACGTGCAACCCATGACAACATGCATGGGAGCAGTATCTTAGACTACCAAGACCAATCAGGAGACGAGTTGAACAATGTGAACGACCTCTCGCCTGACCAAATCATCGCTGGTGCTGATGGAAGCTACACACCTCTGGATGAGCTTGATTACCTACATGGGGACCCAGAAGGTCAGATTCAGTCAACACAGAGCATAGCTAAACTCCCAGATCCTCGCGGGAACCTTGATTATAATATTCAGACCAGCAAATCTGACGGTGACCTGTTATGTGATCAAAAGAAAATGTCAGAAAAAGAAAAAGTAATAATTCCTCAGCTCAATCTTAAATACTCTCCGAGTAAGAAAACTCCTAGCAGAGATATTCCTAAACGAGCTGAGCCAAATATTTACCATAGAGGACTAAACTTGCCCCAACTTCAGGAAAATAATTTGAGTATTTCTCCTGGCAGATCAGACAGGGTAAGGGCCCAGGTCCACACGCCGGAGAACCCTTATGTAAACAGTGCGCAGAGTCATTATATTGCTTTAAAGACTCCAGATCAGATGTCTAAATCTAGAACAAGTAGAGAGTCCAATGACGCGTATGAACTATACACATATCCTGCAGATATCCCAATGTCCACATTTAAAGCTGCAAACACTGTTCAGAGGAGTCCAATCAAAGAATCTCCTGCCCGAAGTGTACCAAAGGTCAAACCAAAGCCGATGTTCCACAGTGGGTCCCCAAACGCATTTGACTTTAACAAACTGTATCCAGATGTACAAATTGAAGGGCATAGTAACGAGCCATGTTCGCCTGGTTCTCCTGGCAACTTCAGCATGCTAAGTGAGGGTTCTGAAAGTGATTCCAACTCCAATGGCGGACATGACAGCGATTTCATGCATCTTGATGACTCGGATTTAGACATGCCTCCACCAGACACAGACGCCGATGTATTGTCAAATGCAAGTTTGCCATTACCTAGTCCACCGCCTATGTCCAACCAGTTCATACAGTTCGACACACACGGGCAAATATCCCAGCTGTCACCGAGACAAAGTTTGGTGACGCCACTACATGACAATGAATATGGTGAGAACTTAGAAGCAATTACACAAATCTTGTCTGATTGTTGTTGTTTTTAGTCCGTCCGTTTATGTACCCCTGTTTTGTATGTATTTCTCTTAGAGTAGATTCACTTACTTTAAAGTTAACGGAATAGACTCTTGTATAAATGAGGAAATATGTATACTGTAAATATATGATATTCAGTAAAGTTGAAAAGGTATTTTTTCAATATATCTTTTGAAATTATAAGTCTGCTCTCATAGACTCTCGATTTTTTTTCATTATTTTGATTAATTTTTACATGATCATATATGACGACCACAAGTATTGGTTATTGTTGCTTTAGCTGAGTGTACCGTCACCATGACATTATTTAGTCATTATATAACGACGCCTTACATATTATTTATTACCCACTCAAATCCCCAAAAGATTATGTGTATAGATTAATCATATTAAAAGAAAAAAATGATGTCCTCACATGTGTGTCCTAATTAAATTTATGAAAAAATGTTTCCATGATGGCCATAGTCTTACAGTTTTACCAACATATTGGCAATTTCATGTGTTTTGACACAGACTAGTTGTAGAATGTTTGTTTGTTGGGTTTAACGTTGCACCGACAGCATATTTGGAGACTACATCTACCCTTGAGACAAATATTGTGCTGCCACATACACGTGGCATGATACCACACCCAGTCACATTATCCTGACACCGGGCCAACCAGTCCTGGAACTACCCTTATATGCTGAGCTCAAAGCAACGGAGCTCTAACAGCACCATTTTAACGACTTTGGTATGTAGTGACCGGGGATCGAACCCACAAGTTTAAGATGGTATCTAAATAATACAGTGTATTAATGAAACAGTCATATGTTAGGAGAAGGCTTGCTGAATGATTCTCATTTGTATGGAAATATAAAATACATTAGGTTGTGTATCTGCATGCACAAAGGCAGTCATAAACTTCAGATACCACACTTATTAACAGTTCATTGGATTTAATGTTTAATTTCTGCTACTTTATCAAATTACTAATAAAATAGATGCTTCCTTCATTCATATTGTTTGATGCGACAGATGTTTTAACAAGACAATCATTATGGGTTTAAAATATGATGAAAGTATCTATATTTGAATATTTTAAAGCACATTTTGATTACTATTTTTGTACCAGAAGCTTTTCCTTGGCATTTTGTGTTGTTTATTAAATTTTCTCTAGTTAAGCTGGTCTGTATTAGATTAATTCCTTTCTAGTTAGAACAAGTTGGCCGAGTGCCTATCTGCTGTCTTCTTGGAAGAGTCGTTGTCCTCCTCTTCTGAAATGTTCCCAGTATGACATGGATAATATCCAGAACGTTTATAAATAGACAAACTTTGTCTATATCAATATTTTGCTCCTAGAATGTTTAAAAAGTTGTACTTTTTTTTTTAGTTATATATGGATTACAAGATAGAGGTGCAAAAATGCTAAAATATCAAACTGTTCTTTTTGATAGCGTTACGAACGTTAAGAACTTTTTTGGTTAATATCCAAAATCAAAACTTTGAAGTGACCTTAGTTAAAAAATATTAAGAAAGCACTAAAAAATATCAGAAAAATACCCATATTGAACTAGCGTTAAAAATGCACAATTGAGGGACACCTTATTCTATAACCGATTTTCATTATACGAGCGTCAACTATGATGTTTTGCTTATAATCATGATTTTTTTAGGTAATGTCCAGTAATGGTTCCGTTACGTCTTGGACCACTTAATCTATTTCAAGATAACCAAGGTATCCTAATGAAATATTAGGAAATCTTGGTTATCTCCGTGAAAATACATGATGTCCGAAATGTAGCGGAACCACTACAGGGATTTTACCTTAACCCTTTCCCTCATAGAGGACACCATGAAAAGACCTATGCGAACAGCATAAAACCAGATCAACCTGCGAGTAACTCGCAGGCTGATCAGGTTTTATGCTGTTCGCTGCTCCTCAGTGGTCTGGAAATGAGGATTTTATAATTAAATTTGGGTAAGGTTTAACTGTGATTTTCTGCAGATCAGGCTTTTTGTGGAACCTAGGTGAGTGCGTCAAAATGAGTCTATATGAGGGAAAGGGTTAAATATGATTGTAGTTAAATGTTAGGTGAGTGTCTGAAATAAAAGCGGACGAGATATTAAAGTATTTAATTGTGTCATTGTCTCGTTTAATCGAAAAGAGAATTACATTGAAATTTGAGAAAGTGTTACATTAAATTACTTTAAACATTTTATCTAGGTTACGGTAAGTAATTATTCTTAGTTTTTATGACATGTATTTAGTTTTTATGACATGTATTTAGTTTTTATGACATGTATTTATGACATGTACTTTGCCTGGAATGTCTTAATTCTTATTTATGTACATGATAAAATCAACAAAAACAACAACAGCAACAAAACTTTCTTAATCAAAACAAAGACTGAATTCATTATAATAACTAATGTTTCAAACATAACGTTTAATCAAGATAATCTTTAAAGTATGCCCTGAACGTATTACACTTTATTCCTCACAATGTTTGCCCTTGTATACAGGAACAGTCATTGCCCTTACTGGTTCCCCGTCTCCGGGAGGTCCGTACTCTAAGCACAGCGTGAGGCCGGGGGAAAGCATGTTCCAGTTCCCGCCACCACCCGTAATGTTCAACCCCCCACAACCGGGTGCCTGGGGTCGCCGAGATTTAAACTCTGAAAGGTACGAAAATAAATAATGATATGAATGATGAACGCCGTATTTGTAGCTTTGTTTTAAATTATAGGGATTATAAGGGATTAAGCACCACTTTTTCTGAAACAAAAATAAATAAAGGACCAGATATGCAGTATTTCCATAGGTATTTATGGAAATAAATAAGCAATAATAAGAATTTATATACAACACCAAATGATTGACCTGTACATTATAAAATGAATTTATGTAAATATATTAAAATATGTCACTACATTTTTCTCTGCAATAATTAATTTTCTTGAATGTATTATCCAAGCACCACTTTTTCTGAAACAAAAATAAATAAAGGACCAGATATGCAGTATTTCCATAGGTTTGGAAAAAAACCTTCTACATTATAACATGAATTTATGTAAATATATTAAAAATATGTCACTGCATTTTTCTCTGCAATAATTAATTTTCTTGAACGAATTATCCTTGTTTAGTTCCAGGAAAGCTAACCTTGACCCATAGACTATGAGTTGCATTAGTATCAAATGTAATTTATTTTCTTGTAAAGGACAGTAGCTAAATATGGCGACATCGGTTCAATAGAGGAGTCTGCACGCGAGACAGAACTGTCCAAACCTATCGTATACTGTTGTATATATGACTTCTTCAGGCTGTATAGGGACAGAATCAGTAGTAAATATGTTACAGTGTGACAGAAATACAAATGGTTGGCGACATTGACATAATAGATGAAAATTACGCACATCATTTTAAAAATAGAGCAGAACTGAAGAAATATATTCTTGGCTTGTAACTATTACACCATTAAACGAGTAGTTTTTTTAGTAGTTTAATGTATGTAACTTTTTTGATATATTTAATATACACAATTATGCATGTCTTATAGTTGTTGAGTCAAATGACTGTACGATTGTATTGAAAGTACTTAATAATTAGATACTGATATTTTAATTCTTTCTTAAATTGTGAAAGCATTTAGTGAAAAATTACTAATAAAGATCAGCTCGTTCAAAGACGATCGGGAGAAATAAAAAAAATCGTTCTCCAAGTCCTGTTATCTGATAAATAAATTCGGCAAATGTCGGTCACATTGCATAGGAAAAAGTTATTTTCGGAAAAGTCACTTCGGGGAAATCGGTTAAATATAGAATACGGTATCCCCGAAACAGCTGCTTGTGGTACAGCTGTACCAAGGGACAAGTTCCGCAACATGGCGTCTTCACCAATTTCTGGTGGCGAATTCGTAAGTTCAGCCTGCAACACTAATTGATGTCTGTTAAGGGGAAACCATCCATCATTTTTTATTTTTTTTTTTTTATTTTTTTTTATACTATCATGGATGGTTTCATTTGCTGACCATGTGTTGATAGACGTGATACGCGCAGACCTATAGTTAAAATCAAATTAGCAACGAGCTGCTTTGAAAAGATATACTTTAATCAAATTAGGAACGAGCTGCTTTAAAAAGATATACTTTAAATAATAATAACGGTTATAAGAGTACATTATGTTGACTGACACAGGCAGGAAGGAGGGGAGTATGTCGGGTTACCGGTGGATACACAGGGATCCCAAGCACATCCGGAGGCCTCTGGGAGACACGTGGAGAGGAAACTTAGCTTTGGGAAACGGGAGAAAAAATCTAGCGAGCCCCCCCAGGCCGAGGGTAGCAGAGAGAGGCACCAGAGCGGGGACCACAGGGAAAGACGTCAGAGCGGAGGCAGAAAAGGGGGCCGGGCACCAAAACAGTAATAATATTCGAGCGTTTTATTTGTTTTGAAAAACACTAGTATTATTCACACTTTCGCGTGGCAGCATACTTGTGCGTCCTGGTACAAAGGAAACAAAATGAGTATCCATGTAGACGGAAGAGCAATACATACGCTGAAAATGATACGTATTGTTGTATTTTTTATTCAAATGACATTATGTCACGAAATGTTGACATTTCTTGTTGGTGCTGTAAAATTTTATCATCACCCAAACTTATCATTCTGAGTCATTTTAACTAATATTACTGGTCTGCCTTTAGATAGTGCAATAAAGTTTTTAGCGATTGTTTTGCTACTATGCTATGTGAATTACATACTTATCATGAAATTTAAAGAATCGTAAAACATGTTTAGTTTACAGATGATGTTTCTTTCAACTATGTGCGTTCTGAGTGTCATTTCTGGTGTGTACTGCGCAACAACATCACGTGACACATCAATCAACATAATCGTATTTGTTCCGTCATCATTTCCATACAAAAATGCAACGATTGTCAGCGCCATAGACAAAACAGTGGAAGTAAAAAACCCCGGAGGGCAAAAACTGGTTCGGTAAGCAAAACTACGTTAAACGTGTTCAGAATCTGTGTGACGCAAATCTAATAATGTTCAGCCAACAGAGAATACAAGCAACAGACAGGAAATTAACCTTTAAAACAGATTTGTCTTTAGACTGTATTTCTGTTCGCATTTTAATCATAGAAATTGTTTAAAACTTTGAAACGCAAACTCATTTCCTGCCTTGTCCAAACTTTCCAGACAACTTTAAATCAGAGCCTTGCGAATTTGGCGGGGTTCTCTCCATGTTCTTTCTTCGGTTCAAGACTTCATTATCCCTACGACATGGACGATGGTTAGCCTTCGAAGCAGTGATAACTTACAAAGCTGCATTGCGCAGCGGTTTTAGATATAAACACCCAAAGCCGTCATAAGAAACAGTCAAATAAGGTACAGAAAAATCCAATTTTAAACGTTTCATCTCTAGATTTTGAATAGGGATGACAGCTTAATAGAGCTCGACTGTTTAGAATCTGACAAATTGTCCTGCTTTGAGGGATACGTCTTACTTTCACGGGGGTTTGAAGATGTACATATATTGATGCTAAAGAATCATGTCATCATTTGGCATTTTAGAGGAAACAAATTTAGGAGTGAATTAATAAATAGTTAACCGATAGTTTTGCAGTCAAGTTTAATTTATTTATAATGCAATGTAATAATTTTATCACTTTAAAAAAGGAGGAATATACACGTTTGCATCCCATATTTTGCGGAGTGCTTTAGTTGTGTACCTTCCTGATAAACGTTTAGATATGCGTATAATGTTAACAAACTGTTCTTTGGTTGCAAGACAATTTTGGTTTCTAAGGCAGAACTACATCATAACATGTTTCCGTTCAGAGTATTTGTTTGTTGGGTTTACTCCTATCGATAGTATTTCAGTCATTCGGAGACTATGTCTACTTGACACATATATCCATACTCTTGGCGACCATCTTTAAAGGCAAATTCAGGGGATTTTTATATGACTTACCTAAAGGCAGAAATTTCATTTTCTTATAATTTCATTATTTCTTCTCCAAAAATCAAAATGTATACACCATTAAAAAAAAATTCATATTTTTAGATAATATATTTCTTAACTGTATAAAATGTAGGAAAATCAAACAACGACAACACGTAGGAAAAAATATTATTGTTATTACATCAACGTTTCGGCTAGGGCCTTCATCAGGATTATAACGTCAAAAAAAAAAAAAAAAAAAAAAAAAAAAAATCGGGAAAATGCAGACGTTATGTGTACTAATTAAAACGTCAAGAATTAGATAGGTACTGTTTCGGATATAAAATACAAACATTTCTATTGCTTATTACAATATAAAAAAAAAACATGAATATGAAAAAACGAAAACAGTACCTAACATGCAAGTAGACATAGGTGACACATATTAATAATGTACAGCAAAGGTAGAGGAAAATGCAGGGTCCATAAAATTACGAATATCAAACTTATGACTGTTCATGCGTTTTGAGACATTTTGCTTGGCCGGACCAACATATTGCATGTTGTATTTTGTACATGTTATTAGATAAATATTAGGTATGTTACAAATTTTAGAGAAAAAAGTGTTAGATTCATTGTGTGTAAAATTTGAATTCACTAAATAGTCAGGTAAACTTTTAGGACGCTGGTACGCAACAATAGGTTTAAAATGATTGTGAACAAATTTAAGATTTTCGCTGGTCCAAGTATTTATGTAGCCTTACGCCTATATTTTGTACATAGCTATGAATGGAATAACACGTTTCCTTTCACCAGTCACAGAGGCTAATGCACCCACTTGAGACATATGGGACACATTACTAAAAGCTTTGTCTGTTACTGATTTTGGATAGTTTCTGTCAAGGAAAAAATTCCGTATTTGCTGGAGAGAAGCGTTGAATTTTGAATTGTCAGAAATAATCATCCCGTATCGCTTTGCTTGGCTATTTACACTTCTTAGGATGACACGGTGTATAGTCGAGATATTGGTGGTTATTTGTTTCTTTCAGGAAAATGTCTGTTTCAATTTGAAGCGATTTCCCTTTTATTACTTTTACATCCAAAATACAGAAACTGATCATATATGGTACATATAAAACTGATATTCGGATAAAATTGATAAAGTTGTCGATAAATATTTCTTCAAGTGAATGATCGTCAAGAAATCGTAAAAACACTGAGGGTTTTATTGAAATTCTGTTCAAGTTTTCCCATGAATAATGACGCATAGGTAGTCGTCATCGAGCTCCCATTGTTGTACCAATCTTCTGTAGGTAAAATTCACTTTCAAATTCAAAATAATTATTTTCAAGTACAAGCTTCAGTAAACGAAGAATTTCATCACTCGACAATTTGCTGTGGTGTCCATCTTGTTGCAAGAAAAATTTACAAGCATTTATGCCGTCATTATGGGGAATGCTAGTATTTAGAGATGATACATCTAGTGATGTTAGTTCTAATGCACTACTCTTTGATTTAATATTCCTCACCTTATAAAGTCGGCGGTATCTTTCGCGTATGATGACAAATTAAACATATGTGGTTTAAGTATATAAACAATATACTTTGAGATATTTTCTGTTGGAGAGTTATATGCAGAGACAATAGGTCGACCTGGAAAAAGCAGCGGTAAATTTTGATCAGGAGGTTTATAAATGTATTTTTGGCAATACATGTACATAGAAACAGGGTGTGCGCATGTTCATTGGAATAGTATCAAACTCATCCGTGGTATGAATATTATTCCTTTTTATATCCTCCATACCTTCTGAAATATTCCTTTTTTTTTGTTTCTGTAGGTTTAGTTATGCATTTTTAGCTCACCAGAGCACGAAGTGCTCAGGGTGAGCTATTGGGATCACCCTTCGTCCATCGCCGTCCGTCGTCAACAAGTTGCTTTAAAAGACATCTCCTCTGAACCGCTGGACAAAATCTGATGAAACTTGGTATAAATTGTCCTTGGGTGGGACTCTAAAAAAATTGCTCAAATACAGTTGATCCTTGCAGAACTCTGGTTGCCATGGCAACAAAAAGAAAAAATTCTTGGAAAGTTTAAAAATCATCTCCTTCAAAACTACTGGCCAGATTCCAAAATAAATTAGTACAGATGATCCTTAGGGGTAGCACTACAAAGATTGTTAAAATTATTCGGATCCGCAAAAAAGCATTGGCGTCAGGGGCCGGGCTTATTTTACATTTTTCATATAGGGAAAAATTTTAAAAAAAAACATCTCCTCCTAAACCAATGGACAGAATTTGATGAAACTTGGTATAAATGGTCCTTGGGTGGGACTCTAAAAAAAATGCTCAAATACGTTTGATCCTTGCAGAACTCTGGTTGCCATGGCAACAAAAAGAAAAAAAATCTTGGAAAGTTTAAAAATCATCTCCTGCAAAACTACTGGCCAGATTTCAAAATAAATTAGTACAGATGATCATTTGGGGTAGCACTACAAAGATTGCTAAAATTATTCTGATCCACAAAAAAACATGGGCGCCAGGGGCCGGGCTTATTTTACATTTTTTTTTATATAGGGAAAGATAAAAAAAATCTCCTCTAAAACTAATGGACAGAATTTGATGAAATTTGGTAAAAATGATCTTTGGATGCGAGTCTACAAAAATTGCTCAAATACAGTTGATCCTTGCAGAACTCTGGTTGCCATAGCAATAAATAGAACAAAAATCATCTTCTTCAAGATTAATATAAATCATCTTCCAGATTAATAATTTGCAGGGTTTCAAAATGTTTTTAATTGGTACAGATGATCCTTGGGTGTAGCTCTACAAAGTATTCAAAATTACTTGGATGTGTGTTGTAAACTCGGCAACAATACGATGGGAGGCTTATTTATTATATTTATATTGATTTACGCAGAACTCTAGTTGCCATTGCAATGCAATGAAAAGATAAATTTAAAATTCATCTTGTTTAGAACTGCTAGCCAGATTTAAAATACATTGTTATAGATGTTTATTTAGGGTTAATTGGCTAATTTTTACTTTGTTTTTCAGACAATTTTAACAATTAATCAAAATCAAAGGAAATGTCCTTTGTTTTCACGTGACGTCATCAAGACAAATCCGCCATCTTACCATTTTACTATTTGCACTTCTGTTTCAATTAAAGATTTACAGATATATACTTTTGAGTTTAAAAAAACAGAAACACGTGAAGATTGATTCTATATTAAAGAAGTGAAATTGCATAAAGTGGTTACTTAATACAATATATAAATTCATTATTGAAGACGGAAAATATATACGTTGTAATTTTTTGCAGTTGTCGGTAATTAATTTCATTAGTGTCCTATAAACTGTTGGATCAAAGGTGTATTTTTGTGTGATTTTTCACTCCGTTGTCTAAAATATTTTTATCTTAATGGAAGCAAGCACGTTTTTCCCCCCCAAAAAGAAATGTAATCCATCAACTTACAACCAGTTAACTGTTCCAAGTCAAGGGTGTATTTTGTGTGGTTTTTGACTCCGATTTATCTGTACTTGAAATTGTTTTGGCTGCTTTTTCCAGATTAACAACTGTTACTGATTTAATCTTTTCCTTCATATAGACTCATATTGACACTCTCAAAAGGAACCACATAAAATAGTCACAGTTAAACATTCCTTGTTACAGAAAACAACTGTTTCATTTTAAAATGCAGATGTACTCTGGTGAGCGTCTATGGCCCTTGGGCATCTTGTTCGTAATACCTATCATCTTTTAATTGCCGTAAAACCTCCCTTTTGTAATCTTCCGTGCTCATAATTACTATCGTATTTAATTTGTCTGCTTTCTTTAAAATGATATCTTTATTTTGCGATAACTTTTTTAACGAAAGTAATACGGTGTCAGACATATTACTGTACCGTTTGTTTTTATTATACGCCTGAAATATTTCCTCTGTTATCTTACTAATGTAGAAATCTAAATGAGTTTCACGCCCGACCGTGAGAGTAAATGAAAATTTAGTTTTAATGAAGAAAGGAAATTCCTTATAATCGTCACTACTTTTATCTGTTTGCGTGTGTTGTTGTCTTCAACATTTTCATTCACTTTACTAAAATATTCCTTAAGTCTACGGTTAAATTTAAAAATGTCCCAAACTAATTTAAGTTTATCGTGTTAGTTTTAGGACAGGGCTTTAATCCCTTACCAAGGAGGATGTATATATGCGCAGAAAGATAAAAGCACAGTGAAAATAAAAGTGTGATTCATCCTTAAACAAAATAAACAGTGTAACTTTTTAGCTACTTTAAATTCAACAAACTATTATTTTTATACTTAAAATGATTAATTACAGCTGTTCAATTTGACATAAATTTCAGTAAGATAGAGTGAAAAATAAAAACACAGTGGTGATTTAAAAACAGCAAGTATTCTCAACTTTTGGCCTGCATTAACTTAAGCCTCTACAGATGGCTGCCAGAAGGTATCTTATCAGTGGCTATGACAGTATCACGCGGCATGATACCACACCCAGTCACGGGTGTCCAGACAAAGGGTTAATCAGTCGCGGAGCTACCCTGTATATTTGTGAAACTTCCAGTGTCATCTTATCGACTTTGATATGTTGCGGTAGGGGTTAGAACCATCACGCACAGAATAAGAACATTGTTGACAGATCCGAGTGATGTTTTTATCTGATTACAAAAGTACTTACCTACATATGTTATCTTGATGATTATTGTTATATCCTGATTGTTGTGAAACTGTCACTGAACTCCTCCGTCAGACTGGTCGTGGCTTTCTTTATGTCACAGTACCGATAACTCACAATAGGGGAGCATCATATGTAAGCGGCCGGGTAGTTCAGTCGGTAGAGCATTCGCGCTGTAAGCGAAAGGCCCCGGTTCGAGTCCCGGTCAGGCTGCATATTTTTCTCACATTGTGACATTTGACGCCCAACGTGGGGCTGTGGCATCGGTGCTTAGTATGTCTAAGATACCTGCACATGGTCATATTTACCCTGTAACTCCTAGAATTCAGGGACGAATTCTAAAATGGAGGGGGATAATGTCACAGTACCGATAGCTCACAATAGGGGAGAATCATATGTAAGCGGCTGGGTAGTTCAGTCGGTAGAGCATTCGCCCTGTAAGCGAAAGGCCCCGGGTTCGAGTCCCGGTCAGGCTGCATATTTTTCTCACCCTGTGACATTTGGCGCACAACGTGGGGATACGGAAAGTCCAATATTTTTTTTTTTTTATTTCAGTTTCTACGAACCCAATCTTATACATGTTTGGTTCCCGACTGTGCGACAATCACCGATGTATACACGGTTGTGATGACAACAACGGTCAGTGTATTTGTCACCACGGATATATGAGAACAAACGACGTGTGCCGAGGTAGGCAGCATTCTGTAATCACAAACATAAGATGTTTTATTCTGGTTTTAACTTTTCAACGACATTATTGATTGGTAAATTAAGATGAGTCCCTGTAATGGTTCCGCTACATTTCGGACCTCGTGGCCTTTCACGGAGATAACCAAGGTTACCTAATGTTTCATTACGGTACCTTGGTTATCTTGGTAGAGGTTAAATGGTCCAAGACGTAGAGGAACCATTACAGGGACTTTACCTTAAGGAGAAACTTTGTCAACGCCGGCAAGTTCTTTATACGGCAAGCAAGGGAATCGAACTCTCACCCCAATGACGGGCGCTTTTATTACTCGATCAACGGGACGGGTGGAGGGTAATAACATATGTTACATTAAGCGGGATGTATTATATGTAGGACTTAATTATTAGTGTGGAATAAAACTCATCAGTCCTTTTTCAACACGTGGTCTACCAGAGACTAGTATAAAACCTTTCCAGCCGCCTTCTACGCGTCAATACAAAACCTAATACTAGTAGAAAAAAGATACACGCTTGTTCAGGCCCTGGTTCTATTCTGGCCTAGCTCTTGGTGAAGCAGGGTAGTAGCTATATTTTATCACACATCTCTTTCCTTTTTTAAACATATCACTCACAATTACTGTGTTTCGTGAATAAGTGTTTATATTGTAGGCGGATTTTTTTCATAAATAGCAATTGGATAAATTGAACAAACCAGTTGTACGTTATTATAACCTGACGAACAAAACTTATATTGTATTGTTCATATATGATAATAGGTGCTCTTTTGATAAATAAAATTGGAACATATGGGATAGTCAAAGAATCTATGATAACAATTTCCTCATATTAGAAATTTCAAGCTCATTATTATCATGTCTGATTATTTACAAACATTTTAAACAACGCATAGTTATAGAGATTAGTTATTCTGAAGTAAATTGTAATTTTGTCATAAAAGAATTATGATTTTTTTTAATCGTCCAGATATCAACGAGTGTCAAACAGGCAACTACAGGTGCTCCCACCCACAGGCAAGCTGTGCCAACACCCCGGGCTCCTATGACTGCCTCTGCAACGAGATCTATCATCTTTTCAAATATAAGGATTTGTGTCTAGGTACGTGGACTTTGTAAAGTTTTACTTTAAACTTATTTATTTACACTGACTTCGGAACATGTTCTTGTAAGTTACACTCATCCCCCATGATGATTCCTTGGATGGTCCTGTTGGACCAGTACTTTGCGCCTAAGAATGTTGTGATAAATACTTTCTTCCAACGGGGATCGACATTCAGCTTTCGGATCAACAATCGGGTATGTTACAACTGGACCACGGCGCCCTTAAAAAATGTAGACAAACTATTAGAGGCCAGATAAAGAAACCGATACCCACAAGAATCTGAAATCTTGCTGTTTCATTGTTTGATCAGAATACAATTTTCACAAAATATTTCACGAAAGTTACATTTTGTGTTATTGATTAGATCTTGAATTTGAGGAGAAAATAAATTCAAGAAACTGTAAAGACGTAGAGTCATCAATTCTGGTTAAATGTTGCACCAACCGGATCTCACAGTCGCCGTTCTGGACATCATATTGTCATGTTTAGAGCATACAAGCGTTATATGTACTAATATTTTAAGTGTGAAGTCTATTCCTGAGACTATATTCAGACGTATAGTGGATGAGACTTCACACCCTTAAAAGAATAATTTAAAGATTTGGATTTTTACAACAAACACAAAATAGCCTGCCAGTGAAGGACGAGTGAGTGTATGATAGTTTTGATATTTGTATCGAATTGTGAAATTACAGATTGTGCCGCTCCTTGCCAGAAAGGCACTTACGAAGTTCAGCCATGTCTTGGAGACAAGCAGAAGAAAATTTGTAAAGGTATAGCCCTTTCAACTAACTTATCCTGTACTTATAATCCTTAAACAAAATTCTCTACGACACAGTTTTGACCTACGCACTCTGTTGAAATCAAATTATTTCTAATAAAACTGTGCGTGAAAGAGTTTATTTTAATTGAGTGAATTGTTTAATGTATTTCAATCAACAAAAGTGTGTTTAAGTTTATTTATTTATTTTTTTATTAGCTCACCTGAGCACAACGTGCTCATGGTGAGCTATTGTGATCGCCTTTTGTCCGTCGTCCGTCGTCCGTGCGTGCGTGCGTGCGTCCGTCGTCAACAATTTGCTTTAACAACATCTCCTCATGACTGCTGAGGATTTTGAAAACTTCACAGGATCATCTTATGATGCCCTCTATCAAAGTTGTACAATTATTCAGATTGGTTAAAAGTAGGTCACAGGAGTAAAATAGATTTAAAATGCAAACTTTGAAATCTTCTTCTGCAAAACTGCAAGGCCTAGAGCTTAGATATTTGGTATGTAGCATATCTTATGGGCCATTACCAAGATTGTACAAATCATAGCCCTACGATGATAATACCGCCGGGGTCACTGTTTTAATAGAGTTATATAGTAAAATCTTTAAAAAATCTTCTCTATGAATCCATAAGGCTTAGAGTTAAGATATTTGGTATGAAGCATCATCTTATGGTTCATTACCAAGATTGTTCAAATCATGATTTAAATAGGAAAATGTTTAAAAATCTTCTTCTAAAAGGCCTAGAGATTAGATATTTGGTATGAAGCATCATCTTATGGTTCATTACCAAGATTGTACAAATCATGACCCTATGGTGATAAATGACCCCGCACCATGGGTCACTTGTTTTACATAGAGTTATATAGAAAAAAACTTTAAAAATCTTCTTCTATGAATCCATAAGGCCTAGAGCTTAGATATTTCATATGTAGCATCATCTAATGGTTCATTACCAAGATTGTTCAAATCATAGCCAAACGGTGATAAATGCCCCCGCAATAGGGGTCACTTGTTTTACATAGAGTTATATAGGAAAATGTTTAAAAATCTTCTTCTATGAATCCATAAGGCCTAGAGCTTAGATATTTGGTATGAAGCATCATCTTATGGTCATTACAAGATTGTACAAATCATACCCTAGGTGATAAATGACCCCGCACCAGGGTCACTTGTTTTACATAGAGTTATATAGAAAAAACTTTAAAAATCTTCTTCTATGAATCCATTAGGCCTAGAGCTTAGATATTTGGTATGTAGCATCATCTTATGGGCCATTACCAAGATTGTACAAATCATAGCCCTACGATGATAAATGACCCCGCACCAGGGGTCACTTATTTTACATAGAGTTATATAGGAAAATCTTTAAAAATCTTCTTCTATGAATCCATAAGGCCTAGAGCTTAGATATTTGGTATGTAGCATCATCTTATGGTTCATTACCAAGATTGTACAAATCATAGCCCTATGGTGATAAATGACCCCGCACCAGGGGTCACTTGTTTTACATAGAGTTATATAGGAAAATCTTTAAAAATCTTCTTCTATGAATCCATAAGGCCTAGAGATTAGATATTTGGTATGAAGCATCATCTTAGGGTTTATTACCAAGATTGTACAAATCATGACCCTATGGTGATAAATGCCCCCGCACCAGGGGTCACTTGTTTAACATAGAGTTATATAGGAAAATCTTTAAAAATCTTCTTCTATGAATCCATTAGGCCTAGAGCTTAGATATTTGGAATGTAGCATCATCTAATGGTTCATTATCAAGATTTTCAAAATGGTGGCCCTTTGGAGATAAATGATCCCGCACTAAGTCTTCTCCTCTGAAACCATAAGGCCCAATGCTTATATATTTGGTGTGTAGTATTGTCAGGGCTAAAATGTTTAAGATTGAGTTATATCAGAATTCTTGTCTGTTTAAAAACCTTGTAATCAGTTGTAGCAATGGTACTCAGGTGAGCGATCCAGGGCCATCATGGCCCTCTTGTTTATTGTAATATTGGTATAACAGCAAGATACGGGAGTGTCAAAATACAATTGTTACTGCGGTGGCACTAGTAACTGTGATTCTTTTTGCCAGCATTTTGCTTATCTAATATAAAAAAATAACTCATTTATCATCGCATGACCGTTCACAATATCACTATTTCATGAATAAGATGTTTTATTTCTTCCAGAATGCACCAAGTCTTGTGGTGATAATTATTATATGAAAGAAACGTGTACCGAGAAGCGGGATGCGATCTGTTTGAGTAAGTATCGTATCAGTTAAAGTCTTAAATAATTTACATCCATCGTTAGAGTACATGAATTTAAGGTAACGAGTCATCGTCAAATCATTATGTTGACTTTTCCTACCATTCTCCTGTTGGAAAAAAAGGTTTTCTTGAAGAATACTGAAAACAACACAATGACCTTAAAACCCCCTTTCATAACATTTAGTACTATCAGCATTAAATAAAGGAAGATACTCACAGGCATGTTGGTTGAACCGACTATCATACAGGATATACCCAAAGGAGATTATCTCAGTGGAATCTCTGGGGATCGCCTTATAACTTGAAAAGTCAAGTCGAACTGTCTGACTGTAAAGTCTGATTATTAGACTTTGTGTAACTGCCCCCCATTCTCCCAAGAAAAGAAAGAAGATAAACCTTTTTATTACCCGGAATATGTTAACATATAACCTCTACTCGCGTCGTTTGCAATAAATTCCATTGAATTTAAATAATTACAAACGTTAACTACTGCATAAGATAAAATAGAATAAATGTCTGCAGATAAGACTGAGGTGTTGGAATGCGTCCTTTTCGTATGACTGTTAGAAAACAGAAAATGTAACTCCCACACTCAGACAAAGTTATAAAGTCAAATAAAAAGAAGCTGTCTCTAAAATCATTGTATACGACTTTAAAATGACATATACTTCAATCAAGAGATGGGACAGATTCTATTTTCTCACTGGAGACCTTTTATAACCGTATTGGAATAACCGCAAGCCTAGCTGTGCTATCTATCAATGTCACTGTGTCAATTTCAGTGTGCCAGCCACTGTGCAACGGTACGCAGGAGTACGAGTTTACTCAGTGTAGTGCCCAACAGAACAGGGATTGCAGGGGTAAGCACTTCTTTTATAAAACCTGGCGTAAAGATTACCAGAGATCCCTATTTTTCTTTAATTTTGAAAAGCTTCATTTAAATATTGTATAATTTCAGACATTTTAATTATGACTTTATCTGATTTTATCCACCATATTTTTGAATTAAAACTGTAAAAGGATTTACAATGTTCATATTAAATAAATAAATAAATAAATAAATAAATAAATAAATAAATAAATAAATAAATAAATAAGCTTTAAGGTGCTAAGCTACTAATATACTCAAGGGATAAAAGAAACGCAGGGTAAACTTTGAAGATGATTCTAGGTAAGAGGTCGAGTATAATGTTCAATATTTTTAAGTAAGAATGAAGATTAACCAATACAGAACAAACTGCAAAATCAATGATTTGTACCTGGCAAATGATTTAGGAGTGATTTGTTTTTGATCAACGCGTTCGCAAGATATTGCAAATAATGTCAACCTACGTTTCTTTATCCCCTGAGTGTATACCTGTAGAAATTTTCTGCCCATGAATTGTCCTACTAATCTACGATATCCTTGATATGTAAACCAGACAAAATGACCCTGCCTACCCCTACCACGTCCAACAACGTCATTCTTGACGACCTGACGGTGGTGAGGGACGAGACTGTGGAGATCCCATACCTGCCCGTCGACTTTGAAGGGGTCCGCAGGTTTAACTTCGAACGAGGATTGAGTGGTACATACGGACTTTTCTCAAACGAGTTATAAAAAATGGTATTAAGCGAGACCTTTAGAGAAATTTAGGATAATTATCCTAAAAATATATGATTATACATTAATTTATATCTGTTCGCCATTTTTTTTCAAATTTCAAAGTTAAAACATGGATTTCAATCTCATGCCGTCTGCAACATGCAGTTAAAAAATTTCAGTGACGGAACGTATAATTTTGTAATATTGTACGTGCTACATATAAATATCGGTACGTGATTGTTATTTTTCATCAAATATGGGAGAAGGTATGTGATGTTTTTTCCATGTTTCAGTCTATAATACTCTTATAATTTAAACATATTTTATTTTTCCTAAGATTACATGCACCAGTATGTGAGTCTGATGTACAGTTTGAGAATTTTATGTCCTTTCCAACCTCGGGTATATTATCACAACTGTTATACTTCAACGTAAAATTCTCTCTATTAACAGTACTGGTAATATATATCTTTATTATACTGCGATGTAAAATTCTCTCTTCTGATTGGCCAATAAGCCGTGTACATAACGTCATTTACACTGGGTATGTGTTTATGACGCGTTATTAGTATATTGGACTGAACTTTACAGTATAATAAATCCGTTGTACAGTTTCCTGACAGGGTACATGACTATTTATTCCTGGCTGAGAAAAAATCATGACTTTCCTCAGCCGGGAATACATAGTCATGTACCCTTTCAAGAAACAGTATAACTAATATGAATATGGTATGAGGTGAATTATAGCATGTTGAGATATTACAAATTCAACAAAAATAAAATACAACCCTCGAAAGAAAATGAGTATAGCTTGGACTTTCACAAACATAATAAGAAAGGATGAGAGTGAGAGAAGTAAAGAACGCTACAAAAAAAATATAGAAAGAAGAGAGTAGATAACGAAGTGCAAGTACATAAGTAGAACATAAATTGAATAACAAAACAAATCAAGTTATTATATTCAATCATGTTAATAAACTGGTCTTGTATTATATCGTTGAATTGCATAAAACGCTAAGATATTCCCCCTTTGTCAGGTGGGAAAGAGTAATGTGTTTTGTTGTTTATATTATTCTAATATTTCATTTATAACTTGTTGGTATTACACTGACTCTAACGATGCTGAATCGTTTAATGTCATTTATCTCTTGTACAGTTCGCAGAATGCTTCATAAAGCAAATATTTGGAAAATAATCAATAACCATCATATTTCACTTTGATCTTTGTGGCTAACAGGATGTATTTATTCTCTAACACACTTTAATAAATTAAATGTTCTCTTATGAATTGTTTGTTCTTAAAGAAAAATATTTGAAAAAATATTTCATATTTCTTTAAGGAATATGAAATAAAATTGACGATTTTCTAAATTTTTGCTACTGAGATTCATTGACTGTTTTCAAATCAGTGTACAGTTTTCTTAATTATTCACCTTATGTAGTAAATGTTTCTTTCCACTTTTAGGTTCTGGGTCAGAGTTTTGGATAGAGGTGGAAATCAAGCATTTTAAACCAATCGGAATGTTTCGGTCCGTTGATCATTCGGACAAGATGAAGCAATCCGAATTCCAGGGCCGATCTGAAATCTTGGACAGATATTGCCCATTTCCTGTACCCTCGTACTACGAGCTGAGCTTTATAAAACACAATGTAAGCCAGTCTTTGAAATAGTTCAGCAATGTGGTTTTCATCATATCTATATGCATCAGTAAGAATGTATGGTGACATAACGATTCATCGTTGGTTCCGAAACATATTTTTCTACGACAATGTTTCCTCCTTTAGAAGTTAATATTCGAGTGAAAAAGACAAGCATTTAGTCCATTAGTTAACCATCTTTTCTTGCCAAATTTGTAATCCCTGACAAGATATATTAAACATTTAATGTCACGCATACGTAGTACATTTTCTCTAAATATATTCTACACAATGAAGCATTCATTCGTTTAATTAAACATGTACACGGAAAAAGAAACATTGGATAAATTTTATACATGTACGTGATCTATGAAATGTCTGATGTCAATGTTTTTTTTTTTCATTTTGTAAAGGTCATCTTTATAAATGACGCTGTAAAGACCTCAGACAGTGAAAGAAGTCAGTACAAGTCTATTTCATTCATCATATATTTCTGTATGTATAAAGACGCTTAGCTCCCGGGGACATAAACTTGTTTGTGTATTTTCGATAATCATATTCCTTGTTTTGTCTGTAATATTAAAATGGTTTCAATGCATTGTTCTTGCATGATCCCTAATTAATACATATGTCATATATTTTCCAGGATTTGTCTTATAAAGGCAACACCAGTCGCGGGATGGACACGATAGAGCCATGTGAAACTGACCCGGAACGGTTCCCGAACCTCGGGTCAGAGGAGGACGAGTCCATACTGTGCGCGGAACCAGGCCCGCTAAGTGACGTCTTCCATGCTATTTCTCCCGAGGATTACCGAATGACGAAAACGGTTTGGGAGGAGAAAAGTGAAAGGTGATATTCAAAATTGTATAGTATCCTATTGCATTTGAAATTATTTTGAGTATAATCACTGGCTGCAAATACATATAATATTGTTTGCAAAGAGAAATGATACTTTGAAATATCGTGTATAAATATCGCGTATGTAAAATTAATTTTGACTGTTGTCTTTTAATAAAGAGTTGAATTGACTAGATATAAGCCATACAACATTATACTTTATAAACACAATTGATGCTGACTGACTTTAGACATATATTTTGGAAAATGTTATTCTGCATGACATCGACTATTACAAATAAATAAGAATTTGTAATGCAGATGTCGACGAAGACACGAAGGGTGTGAGAACTGCACGCGAAATTGTGTACAAGGGATGCCGCTGAAGAAGGACGAGTGTTCCGTATCAGCAGACGACACGAGTGGACGGTCTCCAAGGTTACCGTTCTGCTTGACTTGCTGTGCGACAGACCAGTGTAGGGACGAGTGCAAGAATTACCATGACTACCGCTGTACTATGGTCAGGTAGGGATGCGTCTTTTAGGAAATTATAGCTGTATAGTACATGTATATGTAGATGAAAGTGCCAAGTTGTATCTGAAGGTCCGCTCGAGTAGACATATTTATATGCACAGACTAACTACTTCCGGTTTAAGATCTAAGTTGTGCAGAAATTTAAGTAATAGTTTACCAAATTTGTATTGGTGATTATGTTTTCTTATTTGTAAACTGAAATTTCTATACGTATGTCACGAACCTGAACAAGGATAATGATGATTCTCACCACATATGTTCAGGTGTCAGAAAGGCAACCTGGTCCAGTTCCGGCTACGCCCGATGTATCCCAAGTCCGATTCGTTCTTCTGTAACGTGGAACAGATCCTGAACCAACACTTGATTCGTGTCGAGTACCGGGTCAAGTACATGCAGTGGGCCAGCCGCCCCTACCTGCTAGACCGGGAATTGTCCGTCTACAGCGACAGCCAGTGGCAGAGATCGGGCAAGATACAGAGGAGGTAGGCCGCGCATTGATAGTCCTTTATACTAGATCAACCAAATTTCTATCGTCCGAATATTTGGTTGGCGTTGGAAACGAACAATTGGATCAAATTACGTTTATACTCCGCAATGCACCAGTACTGTAAATACATTCGAGTGTATGTTTGAATTATAATGATCATTTAAACGTTTATTTGCACAAACATACAGTTCTTTGTCTGCACATACTACTTCTCCTACTTCTACTTCTACTTCTACTACTACTACTACTACTCCTACCAATGATAATATATTCGTTTCTTAATGGTCATGTTCAGAAATTGTCACCTGGAGACAATTGCCACGTGCTCAGTGCCTTGTATGTGTAAATGCTGCATATAACGATATACATGTAGAAAGGAAAACATGCAAATATCAAATGCAAAAACAAACAACAAAAAAACAAAAAAACAACAACAAACAAACAAAAAAACATATGATTAAAATAGTTTTCCTTAAAATGATTCTTCTGATATTCGAATCCATATTCGAATTGAAGAAACGATTGGCATTGCTTATTCGAAGTGAAGTAATACATGAGATTGTTCGAATATTCATTCCTTCCCTAATATATACAAAACATCGAAATATCCTACTTTCTATTCAGAGTATATACCGTGTCAACATTGTTATTCACCGATAGTCTCTCTAATTTCTTTACAATGACAAAATGTTTAAGTGTGTCTGTTGCATTATATACATATAAGATACATATTGTTTCAATAATACTCTCACAAACTGAATAAGTGATACATTAACAACACTGTTATTAAATACTAACTAACTAACAAACAAACAAACAACGACAACAACAAATTACAACAAAACAACACAAAACAATAGTTCATCTTTTAAATATGTTAAAATTTGAGATTGTATTACTAGTATGGTGGTTTAACGCCCCATCTACAATATTTCTATCATTAAGGGATTTTGTCTAAAATAACAGTGCTGTATCACTGCGATATTATGTCGTAGACAAGTGACATGACACCACACTAAGTCACGTGATTACCTCGCCAACCAGTATTGAAACTGTTCTTACTGTATGAGGGTCAAGCAATGAAGATATATCAATATCATTTTTAACAACTTCGGTACGTCACGGCCGTTGTTCGAACCCAAGACCTCTCGGTTATGCTGTGTGCGTTCTAATCACTCGGTCACATGGAGCAGTAATATGAGTTTTATGTATAAAGCATGTTTTATCTAATACTATATATAGGGAGGGTTAGGAGTGTAACAGTCAGGTTTTTCCCAAGTCAGTTTCTTCCCCGGGGAAAAAACTGACTGGTCAGGTTTTTCCCCGGGGAAGAAACTAACTAGTCAGGTTTTTCCCCACCCAGTCAGTTCCCCCCCCTCTATTTTTAATGTTTTAGAGGTGGGAAAATTCTGGACTACTCAGTTTTTCCCCTCTATCTTATATATTGTTCGAGATGGTGGGGAAATTCTGGACCAGTCAGTTTTTTCCCCCTATCTAGTATTTTTACATGAGATGAAGGGGAAATTCTGGACCAGTGAGTTTTTTCCCCTCTGTCATTTAGATTGTGATGGTGGGGAAATTCTCGACCAGTCAGTTTTTTCCCCTCTATCTTATATTTTTATGTGAGATGGTTGGAAAATTTTGGACCACTCAGTTCCCCCCCCCCCTATCATTTAGATTGTTGGTGATGGTGGGGAAATTCTGGACCAGTCAGCCCCCCCCCCCCCCCCCCTGTCATTTAGATTGTTTGTGTAGTGTGGAAATTCTGGACCAGTCAGTTTTTTTCCCCTTGTCATTTAGATTGTTTGTGATGGTGGGGAAATTCTGGACATGTAATTCAATGTTTGATCAGAATTTCACCACCATATCGCACAATCTATTAATTATGGGAGAAAGACTAACTACATGTTTAACATACTCCTGCATGTTATATAAGATGGGGGGGGGGGGGGAAACGAATAAGTCAGAATATCCCAACCATCACGCACAATATATTGGATAGTGGGGGGGGGGGGAACTGACTAGTCAAAATTTCCCAACCATCTCGCGTAAAAAAAAAATTTGGAAAATTTCCCAAAAAATAATAGGAGGAAAAATTGGTCCAGAATTTCCCCACTATCTCACACAATATACTGGATAGGGGGGAAAAACTGACTGGTCCAGAATTTCCCCACCATCTCGCATAAAAATATTAGATGGGGGGGAAAATCTGACTGGTCCAGAATTTCCCCACCATCACCACAATCTAAATGACAGGGGAAGAAAAAACTGATATGGCCAGAATTTCCCCACCTTCATGCTCAATCTACATGACAGGGGAAAAAACTGATAAGGCCAGAATTTCCCCACCATCTCATGTAAAAATATTAGATGGGGGGGGGGGGGACTGCTTGTTCAGAATTTCCCTACCATCACAACAGTCAAATGACAGGGGGGGGGGGGGAACTGACTGGTCCAGAATTCAGAATTTCCCCACCATCACAAGCAATCTAAATGACAGGGGGGAAAAAACTAACTGGTCCAGAATTTCCCCACCATGTCGTGTAAAAATATTAGATAGGGGGGAAAAAACTGACTGGTCCAGAATTTCACCACCATCTCGTACAATATACTGGATAGGGGGGAAAAAAAGAAATTGCCACCATCACGAACAATCTAAATGGGGGGAAAAAACCCCAATCACACGCTATATATAAGATAGGTGGGTGGGGGACTGACAAGTCCAGAATTCTCCCACCTCTAAAACCTTAAAAATAAAGGGGGGGGGGACTGACTGGGTGGGGAAAAACCTGACTAGTCAGTTTCTTCCCCGGGGAAAAACTTGACTAGTCAGTTTCTTCCCCGGGGAAAAAACTGACTGGGGGGAAAATCTGGGCTGTTACAGGGGTGGGAGTTAGTCATGATTGTGGCTGGAATTTATTCTGACTTTCTAGACATAAATTATACCAGACTTAAACAATTTATTTCAATATAGGGACGAGATCATACATATAGAAATTGACTCGAGGCTCTCCAAAATACCTGACTTCATACAATGGACGCCCGGGACCCAAACCTCTAGCATCCGTGTCGGGGCCTATGATGCACGAGGAACCGCCCTACCGGATACAGTGGTATCGGGTGCCTCCGTGCTTGTCCGACCCAAAACACCATTTGGTATCAACTCTAGGAATTTTAGTAAGTATCCTGTGTTCTATTTAAACATATACTGCCATAATCTCTCCTTATATATAGTGAGGGGATGGCCATAATGGTCTTGAGATATTGACTTATTAAGTCCAGCGATATCAGTTCAATAGCACATATAGAATATCATATTCAATATGTATTATTATATGATTATCTAGTCAAAGTCATAGTATTTCAACGTCGATGTGCTGCTTAACAATGTATTTCAGCGTGTTGTTATAATAAAGTTTTATTCATTTAAAATCATATTCAATACAATCATTTTGGGTCACTGCCAACCACGTGGATATACTAGACGTTCTTTGTATATCCTTACATACATGCTTGGTAGCGAATCCTTCACGAGAACTACACATATGGTGATCAATACGACCAGTATAAAACCGTCAGGCTGATCAGGGATGACAATGTACAGTACTCCGATCAGAAAGTAACTGCTCAGATATTAGAATTTAGTTATTGTATACCACAGTGTATGTTGAATATCAGATCGGGTTTAGTTATGGTATACCACAGTGTATGTTGAATATCAGATCGGGTTTAGTTATTGTATACCACAGTGTATGTTGAATATCAGATCGGGTTTAGTTATGGTATACCACAGTGTATGTTGAATATCAGATCGGGTTTAGTTATGGTATACCACAGGGTATGTTGAATATCAGACCGGGTTTAGTTATGGTATACCACAGGGTATGTTGAATATCAGATCGGGTTTAGTTATGGTATACCACAGTGTATGTTGAATATCAGATCGGGTTTAGTTATTGTATACGACAGTGTATGTTGACGATAAGGTCTGGTATAATGATAGTACTGACGATCAGAGTGGTAGAGGGATGACCTTTTATTACTTTTGGGGGCCCCCGTGACCGAGAGGGTAAAGTCGCTGACTTTTAACGCTCACTCAGCCCCTCACCGCGTGGGTTCGAGTCCCGACAAGGTCATTCGGATTTTCATGTGAGGAAGCCTTCCAGCTGCCTTGCTGTAGGTCGGTGGTTCTACCCGGATGCTTCCGTGCATTCGGGGTCTTCCTCCACCTGTAATTAGCTGGACGTCTTTATATGACTGAAATACTGTCGAAGCGACGGTAAACTCAAATAGTCAAGTCACTCTAGTCTTATTATTTGTTATCTATTTAGGTAAACACCGTTGCGAGGACAGTGAGATTCACAACGTTGTTATAGCAACCGACCAGGAAGGCCCGTATACCCTCATGCCAGACCTGCTGTCTATATCATTTGACAATGCCTCGTATCTCATTACGAACAAGTCCATGGCCCCAACGGTGAAAATCGGTCTTAACAAGAACACGTCGGTGCTTAAAGCAGTGTTCAAGCCAGCTTTAATTAAGTTCGGTTCTTTTGTTGGAAACATGACGTACAACGCAACACATTGGATAGTGTCGGTGTCTGGGGAAATGGAAGATTGTCCAGGTAATTATGTTGCAATGTTACCACGAACTGTATAATTAATGTAATCTCTAGATTACGGACAAACATGTTTATATATAAGCAATATTAAAGAATAGATGATGATCTTAAAGCTACATTTGCATGATACTTAAGCAATAGATCATTTCATTCCGAAATAAGATGTAAACCTATGTAAATCAATGAGCATTTCCCGAAGAACTTATCTACACGCTGGTGTATACATTGTAATATCACACATTATTCAATGGGAAATAAACATACATTTGAGTATTTCCCCAGTCACTGAGTGGTCAATGTAAATCAGCGAATTATACCAGCGAATTATTGCCGGTCCTCTGGTGAAATGGTATTTGGCTTTAGATAACAATAGATAAAGAAAATTGTATTCTTTATACTCATCGAAATGATTGCTACAATATACGTTAATACATTTATATCGCCCCATCTTATTTTACTCATTGTATCTACTCATAAAAGTGTTTGTTTTATCAAGACCTTCTCCCGAAATGCAATGCCAGCAGTTTTAAACGTGATCATATCCACTGTTGACGTAAGGTTTAAATGTACATTGTATATATGTATTTACAGGATTTTTCAACCTAAACATTACCGACCCACTGTATCCGAAAACACCACTGTATCACTTTGACGTGGGCGTGGAATGTCCGGTCACATTCCAGATGGCCTACACTGTCCCTACCGGGGATTCTCCCTTACTCTCTAAGGATATCCTCGTTCATGTACGTGACGTCACTAGAACGTACCTGCTGCGCGTGCACACGCCTGCGCAGATTACACAAGCCATTATTGACAGAGAGACAGGTATATGACAAGCATTTTTTTTGTATATCACACTTCTAAAATTGAGTTGTTTAAAAGAGAAGCAATACATCAAATTCAATACTTTCCGAGAACGAAACACATTTTATTTTTCGTTTTTAAGTGTCTAAATATATCACCAGATTATGAAATAGCAATAATGTATGTTTGTTTTTTAATCATTTTAAAAAACTTTTTTCAGCAAAACGAAGAATAAAAAGTGATATATATATATTATAAAGAAAGAAAATATGTCAAAAGTAAAATTGATTTATGACAGTGTTCTTCATCCATTTAGAAAAAAAATATATATATTGACAACCGATCATATGCCATGCCGTATTTATGGATCAGTCCAATTACAAATTTATTTAAACGTAATGTTGATGAAGGCATGTGCAGCCAATCATGTATTTGCCCTTTCTTCTGAATAACAGCTAATCTGTAAACAAAAGACAGGGTCTAGATTCTCAGCCCTATTGTTTTTCAATTACCCGGAACCTCCTGATAAAGAAGAGTTTTCTTTTTATTTCCTAGAGTGGTCCCTTTTCAAATGGTTTTGTAATGGGTCCGCTACGTCTTAGACCACTTAACCTCTACCAAGATAACCATGGTACCCTAATGAAACATTAGAAAATCTTGGTTATCTCCGTGAAAGGCCATGAGGTCCGAAATGTAGCGGAACCATTACAGGGACTTTACCTTAACATATGGGATTTCAGCCGAGCGAGATGTTGTGCATGATATAAAACAGACCGTGCCCTCTACATCGAAGGAGCCACCACACTTCTCAGTGGTCTTCATCACCGTCATCATCGCCATCACCCTCATCCTGCTAAGCCTTCTGCTCTTCGGCGTTGCCTGGAAACAAGGTACATTTTTTAGATGTTTACCTAGTTGCGAAAGAAATGTTCAATAAGCTTAACTTAATTCAATTTAAATGTATTGTTTCTTTCAGAATAGTATTTTGTTCGGGTTGCAAACAATTCACTAAAATATCATTTACATTGGTCACACAATACGCATGTCGATATCAATCATAATTGCACGTGGTTCAGAGAAGCTGTAGTACACTGCACGTGAACATTTGTACATCTTTCTTTCGTAACTGCGTATATTTCTAGACACATTAGCATATCAAAACAGTTTTCTTTGAATCTGTATTATTATTTAAGTTGCATATTGATTCATGGTAAGCTGCAGATATTAAGATACCGGTAATGTCTATTCATAAAGCCCCTTATTAAAAACGCGTAAAATTATACTTTGCTACAGAAAACATGCTTCAAGGCGAGATATAATGCATCGCTATTAGTTTGCTTTTCGCTCTGAGCTGAGAGATATGATCATTGATCAGCCATTTTCTAATAGCATATCGCCATCTTAAAAAGTATTGTATATAAATACATATACATATGTATATATATGGTTGTGACAATAAATAAATGCGTAATATTTTGTAAAAAATATAAGCTTTGATAGCATTACATTACTTTCTGCATAGATTTTCAAAAAGTTTTCTTTTTTTATTAATTAACATTTATTTTATCAAATAAAACAAGTCTGGTGTTGCTTTAAATTGTAAAGATTTAGTTCATTTTAAATTTGTGGAATGATTTGCAGTTTGTCTTACTTAATCGTCCAATGTTTGTATTTCGTTCAAAATTTGAAAAATATATTGCATAATATGAACCGTGAGGTCTAGATATAAAGAAACTAAGATTGTATTGTAGATGGCTAAGCGGAGCTTGTTGCGGCGGCGACTGCCTACGTCATGTTTTGATAGCTAAAAATATATATATTTGATGCTAAAAATGTCCAACTATGACGTCTTCAGATGTACAATGTCTATAACAGGTATCCCTGAGGGCGAGCTGCTACGTTTCCGGTTACGTCATCTGGTACTGCTGGTGGTTTATATTACCTTCCAGTTCGTGTACGCCATCTTTGTCTCAATGACGGTCTTCGTGTTGATTGTCATGGCCGTCAACGGGTAAGGCCCATTATATACCTAGTCAACTTAGCAAATATCATCATAAACAACATTAATTTACAGAATTAATGTTGTCTTTATAGTTACTCCATGGCATATCGTATATCATAACCTTTGTCATTAATGACGTCCTTTTATTACGTTAAAAAGAACAATTTCTTGAAAGAATATTTATATTATTACAACCCTTTGCCTTTAAATGGTTACTGCAGAAATGACGAGTTAAAATGTCCTCTCCTCAACATTATTCAAAGTGGGTGTTTTATATTCAAACACTATACAAATATATTGCATGCATGTATATGATTAATTAAAGGGAGACAACTGCGTTCTTGAAGCAGTACAACAACCAGCGGTCTGTGACGTCAGCGTTGAGCCAACTGGAACTGGATGCCATGGGTCACCATATGAGGGTGGAATTTCTACGGCAAAATCAGGAGTCTAACAGCAGGAAAAGCAAATGCTATCAAAGTATTCACTCTATTTTGGCCGATGTCGAAAAGGTAAGAATGATTTTTATGAATACTTTTGATCTTGATATAAATCTATCTTTCTTTGACCTTTTTCATATTTATTATGTCATCACTGCATCTATTGTCATTAGATGTATCAACTTAATCTTGAGATATAAATCAAACAGAAACGCCTAAAAGGACCAATGATCCGCATGATTTAAATGAAATTGAATCTCGAATCTCGCACCTCTCAAATCAAATTTGCTATTTTAACTGCCACGTTTTAACATGTTAAGACAAATGAATGAATTTAGTGTTTGGTTTGTTTAAACCACTTCAGTCTTCCTATTATACAGTCGTAACTCATGAAGTTTTCCTTTTTACTGATCACAAGCAATTGCTAGTTGTTTATTGGCCCATAATTTCTCCAGTCGGGTTTACATGAAATATTTCTCCTAGCGCAGATTTTGTAAATAATTGAGCGTTCACGTGAAATCGGTATTGGACACAATACTCAATACTCGCTGAACAAAAACTGTTTTATTCTTATCATCTACAAGTCATATAAATCATTTTGTATTACGCTTTATTTAATGTTATAGATGAGACAGTCAATTGAAGAGGAGGCAATAAATTCCGTACAAAAACAGAATCTGAAGGATCTAATAACTAGGAATATTAATGCAACCCTAGATGAATTCTCAGCTAATCTGCTGAGTTTCAGGTAATTATCTTTAAACATTTTTGATCAAATGCAGTCTATTTAATAAATGTGTTATTTTATTAACACGACCACAATTCTGTATCCAATATTATACATATATCATATACCCTCGAGTGTTGTGTTCAATGTTTCTATGCGTCATAGCTATCCTTCTTTGTGTGTGGAATGTGACGAATGATTCAATAATGGAAGGCAGAAAAGAGTCATATGATTGCACAAAGTTAATAGAAAGAAAAAAATACTGCCAAAAACAGTGTATGCTATTGATAAAGCGCCTTATGTTGATATGATTATCTTCGATCAGGGTCGGCAAGAGCCGGCACGTTTTCATTGCTGAAGAGTATTGGCGTTTCTCCGTGCCTGTCGTTAAATGATATAATCTTTATAAAGGAAAGAAAATATTTAAATATAGATATGGCTCTCGTCTTTTCTTGAAATTGTCTATGATAATGATTATGACAGATGTCATTATGTTTTTCGATATTTAAAATTTAGTTGAACTTTCTAGGTTTTATCTGCGGAGTGTTCTATTGTTCTTACACAAAATCAAGTATACACATACTTGTCATTTTCGTATTTACACTTTTTCTGCTAACAGTCACAATAACATTTGAGTTTGGGAACACTGGCTGTAAATCATTATCTAAAAACTCTGTATTACTGGTCATCTATTAGGAATGTAGATTTTCGATTTAGTCCGATTGTAATTATGCTGAAATTATCTTACCAGTGCGAAACCAATAAGTGCGAACGTCATTTATAGGAATCATCTCAAAATGCAGATATTACAACATTATCCTACAAAGACTGAGAATTTCGCCAACAACAATAGTCATTCGGTCATTCTTTGGCTTCAAATGTTTTTTGTTATTTTCTTTTGTTTCGAAATGATATAGATCTATCACCACTGAAATTGTAGATACGTCGATATCAATTGCCACACGGTCTTGATAGAAATACTGCGGTCCATTGTTGTTGTCCATCATCTCCTTCCTTGGATTTAAGTGATACAGCGGTTAATTGCTTGTAAATGCACTTTTCCAAGAACTGAACCTCAGGAGCAGAGTGTTATAGTAACTGACAGCCATTAAATTATCAGACATGCTGAAAATAAAGATGATTTATATTAATTATACAAAAACCTTTGTACACACATATTTTGTCTTCAAGGAGCAAATACCACAAGTACGAGCAATACGTGCTACAGAAGCTGACGGAGCAAGTGGAGACAACATATGACAGTATACAGTCTTCAAAATGGCTGACGGGTGCCGAGTATCTGTATAAGTTTGTGGAGATTCACCGGAAGTTGATGAACAAAGATTTCCAGATGGTTCCTTTTATGACATGGGTTAATATGGAAACGGACATGATGAATCTTGCAAAAGGTAGTGTGCATATATCAAGGTGTGTGTATATATTTAGGTAGTGTGTATATATCAAGGTAGTGTATATATAACAAGGTGTGTGTATATATGAAGGTGTGTGTATTTATCAAGGTAGTTTGTATATATCAAGGTGTGTTGTATATATAAAGGTGTGTGTATATATCAAGGTGTGGTGTGTGTATATATCAAGGCATGTGTATATATCAAGGTAGTGTGTGTATATCAAGGTAGTGTGTATAAATTAAGGTAGTGTGTATATATCAAGGTGTGTGTATATATCAAGGTAGTTGTGTATATATCAAGATAGTGTGTGTATATATCAAGGTAGTGTGTATAAATTAAGGTAGTGTGTGTATATATATCAAAGTAGTGTGTATGTATCAAGGTGTGATGTGTGTATATATCAAGGTGTGTGTGTGTGTGTGTGTGTGTGTGTGTCATAGTAGTGTGTATATATCATGGTAGTGTGTATATATCAAGGTTCGTATGTATATCAAGGTGTGTGTATATATCAAGATGCGTGTATACAGTTGAACCTGTACTAAGATGTCATTATATATTTAACGGTTAATTTTTAATATTACTTAAAGGCATACGTGCACATTGCAGTTATTTTCTATTTAGACAAAAAAGGAAAATTAAAACAAGCCATGATCATTTTCTGAATCTTTGCATAATTATAGAGAATTACACAAGAAACAAATTTATGGGAAAAAAATGGAAGTTACTATTCTATTTTTTTGAGTTATCTGCCCCTGAAAGTGAGATTTTTGCTCTTTTCAGTCATTTCAAGGGCAGATAACTCATTATTATGGGCTAGCAACACTTCATTTAATTTCAGATCGATGTTTGTACTGTATTCTCTGTCACTGTGTAAAAGTTTTAGAAATTGTATGCAACAGATTTTATACTATATTCGGATACACGAATATATAGAAATTTCTTTTTTTTTTCAAGAAAAACGCTAAATGTTAATTTGCTGAAGCATAGTGAAAATTCTTTTGAACAAAGAATTGTTTTAAACTTTGCATAATGACTTGAAATGAAACAACAAACAATAATGTAAAAAATAAGATATCGATATGCTTGACTTTGAGTTATCTGCCCTTGAAAATATTCTTATTCTGACAGAAACGTTCATATCGCTTCACTTAAGAGATGTGTATATCAACACCACATAATGACTGAGAGCATATTTTTTAGACATTTGAAATACAGTGTTAGTTTTGTTTATTCTACTTAACGCTAGACTGTATTTCAGTAGAATAATATCATTTATGTTTCTCACACTGCTTTGCAATTCTAAATCTAATCTCTTCACTTTTACTTGAACGAACTTTTCTTTTCCTCCATAATGCTATTTAATAAACTGACTGATTTTATGAAACACAAGTGAATTTGTTAAGATGTCATACACAAATAATTCAAGAATTCTTCACACGAATTGTATATCATTTTACACTATTGTCTAGGAGGCAGAAAAGGTCAGTACCCTTAAACGTTTTTGTCTGTACTAGACTTATGTCTTGCACAAATGAATGCTTCATTATTGCAAAATGTTAAACAGGGTCCATCTATGTTTTTCAACATTTATTATTTTATCACAAGAAACACGAAAATAACGTTCTCACTGATATTCGCATCTATTTGTCATGTCAGCGACACCTTGATTTCGAAGCAATATATATTTCTGCACCTACAGGGTAGATTTTATGAAGCACGACATAGATATATCATATTTAGAAGTGAATAATTTCATGCTGTTTTTTTATTTTTACGTTTAGTTTTTTAAGATAAGACTTTTAAGATAAGACTTTTTTTAAGATAAGACTTATACCGAACTATTGTTCATTTGAAAAGTTAATTAAATCATATACATATGACCAGTGTAGGGCAGAAGAGTGAACTGATAATGACATGTTGGCGCTTTAAAGAGCTTGTTCCTTACTATCAGCTTTCGGTGTCAGGTATAAGTAAAAGATATTCAGCCTGAATTCCACCAACTTTACTCATCCTTAATAATACTTCATACTTATTCTGCTAAAGGATACATTTTGGTTTCATTTATTTATTAATTTTACCATTAAGGTAACATAAAATGTCAACTTATCCAATTCTTTCATCGTTTGTAAGTAAACCAATAGTGAAATGCGCTCCTTTCTTACTTAAAATATCACTTATCGATGCGTAATGTTGCTGGATTCAAAGTCCGTATGTAATTATATGTCCTTAATAAAGATCGGGATTGCCATTGCTGTAAGAATGCCGCTAGACAAATGTTCCCATCAGAACCAAATTTATTTTCTATATTAAATTTATTTTCTAGATTAAATTGTGATATTCGATCATAAAATCATTTGCGTCAAGAATTGAAGGTAATGGTTCCGAAACTAATTATTATATTAGACGTAGCGTTTCATTTGCATAGTATTCCTAATATTCCTAGTAAAATCAATTGTAAGAGAAAGCTTAAAGTTAATTTTAAAATATGCTTGCTTTAAAAGCTATCATAAACAGGATTAGAAAATTACGGTATTCTAAATGGAAATTTCCAATTAAAAAGTGTTAATAAACGTAATAGTGTTCAGCTTTGGATACAAAATATTAAAAACATTTGTTATCTCTTATACAGGAATATTTTATGTAAAATACATTTGTTAGAAAAGCCACATATTAAAAGAATATATGTTCATGATAAAATCGTGACTAATAATTATTATTATGGACATAACTGTCACTTTCCTTTTGACCATAAACAAAATATTTTAATAGACAGAATGAATGACAGCTATGGTTTTTACATTTTCCATGATTTGCTGTTTGCGTAAACAGGATAGTAACGCCCTTTTTCTATGAATGGTTTTGTTTTGAACATTTAAGAATATCAAGTGTATTCTATAGAGTTTAATTGTTATTTGGTTTGAACTAATAACGAGTCAAACATGTTTCAGGATTAACGTTGCCATTACCGGATCTGCCGAATTTAAGTCCAGATTTTACGTCGTCCAAGGAAGGGAAAACGTCCCGGGCTCCGAAACCCAACGTCAAACCAATGTCCGTTCAGACGATTAACAAATGGTTCGTGCAGCCTGACCTGGTTCCAAACACCCGAAATCATACAGATGAATCTAGTACAGGTATTGTGCTACTATTGTACAGCTGTTTTGTTTCATCTATTTTACATATGTATGTACATGTACAAAAGAATATAATAAACTGTCATGGCTATGTAATCACTAAATTACTATAGCCTTTTGCAGAATTAAACAATTAATGTTATTAAAAAATGTTTCGTTTGATATAATAAATAATTAAATTCACTCTTGCTATAACAATAACAATATGGCGGCTATTCAAACGTCTATAATGTAGAACTTGCTAAAAAATCATGTTTTTTTTTCTTGAGAAAGGCATTGTTTTGCCGAAATATTGAATTATAGTGAATTTAATTATTTATTTTATTATTTCCCTCTGGAAAATCAATATATTTAATGTTTCGTTTGAATTTTTTCAAATGAATTTCAAACTCTGATAATTGAAGTAGTCTACACCCTGTGGGTTAAGACTTTAATAGCAGTGTGTATAGTTAAATAAAACAATAAGGAACAAGTATTAACAGCAGAACTGTCTCATTTGTTTAAGGTAATAAGCGTACTTAAACGCCACGCTAAATATTCTGATTCTTAGAAGCCAAGGCAGTTATGTACATGTATAACGAAAACAAGTTTTCTATGTTATAACAAGGAGAAAAAATACATAATAGCTAAGGCAGAGGATTAATCATATTTTTATATAGACGTCAGATTATCAGATGTAAAGTCAGGTAAAATGACAAAAGAAACTATATAGCAAGCCGAAACCATGAACACCTTGTGCACGATATACCGGAGTTTGTCATGGTGTTGTAGGTACTGAGAAGACGGCTCGTGTGACCAGTTTCAAGACCGGGAACTATAGTATGTTTGTCATCGGAATGGTCGTCATCGACATCCTCTGGCTCCTACATCGGATGTTCAAGGCCGCAGGCATTGGGAAGCTGCTCCTATACGGGTATCCGATATATGTGGACGTCCGAGAACAAAAAGGTACCGTGTCTATTCAAATTACTATAGTAACAATCTAAAGGGACGTGTCGAAATGTTTCGAATGTATTTGTTGTAAACATTTATTCTTTAGCACTATATCAGTCCTATGTAGATAACCGTTCTCAAAATGAGGAGTTCTGTTTGAGGGACGTCATATACAACTTACATATTATGTCTTGAATGCGGTGGTCGACATTGGATATCCTCCTAAATTGTCTTATATCACAGATCATTTGAGACTTCTTACTTTTAAAACGTCCAAAAAATTACCTTAGCTAGCATAATACAGCTACAAAAATTAAGAGTAAGTCTGTGGCAAAGTAGTTTCAGTGGCTTTCTTACTAGTTTTTTAACCCCCACCTGTACTGGTTCGAGTCCCTATCAAGTCACCTAAAGGCTATCCAGCTGGTTTAAGTTGGGTCTGTGATTCTACCCGGTTGTCTGCACTTAGGGCCTTCCACCTTCTGTAATTTTCTGGATGTCGATAAATGACTAAATTGTTAAAATAACAACCAAATGAAAATCTTTCGCAGAAAAAAAAGATATCTGTTATCTCTTTGCTTCATAAAATATATTCATTTGGCAGATGAATCAAAATCTTACGTAAACTCTCAGATATTTACTTTATAGAATTTCTTTAATAAAGACACAGTTTAAGTTTATTTCAACATATTGCTTGAACTTGATATGTACGATATCAGATATCGCTTGTCACTGTGTCTGTGATATCAGCATGATTTCACCATTAGTAACGTTTTTATTTTCATCCATCTAGAGGGACCAAACAACGAGGAGAAGAAGAAACTGAACAAGAAATCCAAGATGAAGGCTGTCAAGACCATCATGGTGAAGGTAGGGTGTTTTACCTCTACCGTATTAATAGTTTGCTGTATTTTTAGTGCAGAAGCAGGCTACTCAAGTCGCGGTCGCTAACTGCAATGCGACGAAGGAAAAAATACATTCGCAAAAGGTCTCATAGATAATCCATTGAGGTCACCTTGGTGACTCATAATGTAACAGTACATCAGTCGCAAATCTTTAACGGCTGAAGCTAGTGTTTTGGGTTTCACTGATCTCAGGTGTATTTTCCAAGAGTTCTTACTTAAACCCTCATCATTTGTTTTTCTTTGTGTGGCGATCACTACTATTACTAGTACGAAAATTAATGATTTTAGTATGTAATGCCATTATGTCAAACCTTTTCTATATAATAACTGCAACAAAATATCTAATGCAATTTTAAGTCTAGAAATTATTTTACAAACCTGCAACAATTTTACAACCCCGCAACATCCATCACTGTTACGATTGTTACGGATAGTTCTTTTCATTAAGGAACAACAGTATCAGCTGCAAGAACTACATGTGCTTCTTCTACTGTATTTTCACCACTACTACCACCACCACAAAAATAAATTGAATGACGTAGCTGAATATTTTGTTCATAACAGCAACAACCTCAACACTATTACACCTTCTTTGTAACACTTACTCAGTCCCTCACCGCGTGGGATCGAATCCCGGCAGGGTCATCCGGATTTTTAAGTGAGGAAGCCTTCCAGCTGGCTTGCGCTAAGACGGTTGTTCTACCCGGATGACTCCGTGCATTCGGGGTCTTCCTCCACCTGTAATTAGCTGGACGTCGCTTTATGACTGAAACACTGTCGAAGCGACGGTAAATTGAAATAGTCAAGTCAAGTCAGACACCATCTTTGATGAAAGTTTTACTGTGTGGTAGTTTTCAATCTACTTCTTCTTTTGCTTCTCTTATTACTACCACTGTAAATACACCAACTACTTTCTAAATTGCTACTTTAACACCATAATGATAGAATAGAATATCAAATATCTGCCACAATGGTGAAATATTATTCAAGTTATTTTATGTTTTTCAGGGACTGTCAACATTCTTCATTCCCAAGTTGATTGGCACAATTTTTGTCGGACTTATGGTGTATTTTGTTTCCCTGACTGCTTACAAGTTCATCAACCGCGACACCTTCAACTACCTTGGATATTACAATGATATGGTAAGATGTTTTTATTATCATAAGAACTTGAAATATCATCCCGTCGAATATCTACATGTGTATGGTTCGGTCAATTAAAAACGTTGTCCGCCTTGCATCTCCTGAACCTCTGAGTAAAATATAATGTAAGATTTTGTCTTTAAAGTCAATGCTCGCAGTGAACGTATTTCGGGTCTGTCATATACCTTTATTCATCTTTATAAAAGTAACAATATCCAACGCGCAGTAGAATCTGGCATGTGTACATTCCTTAATATAAATACATAGATTTTCCTCTGTCATTTAAGAAATATAATACTGAAAATGATCTAACTCATATGATAGAAGTAGTCGGTACATACGCATTTTGTGTTTAATTTTCGCTAAAATAAGAAGGGGAAATGTGTTTACAACAGCTTCCTTTGATTAACAGGAAGATGTGCTGAGCATCAACGAAGCTGTTGTTAACACGCGGATACACTACCACGCTGAGAGGATCAACCATCTGGAGTACCCCATGTATGAGGAAGCCATGAATGTCAATTTACAGACCCATCAACGTGTTCTTAATCTTGTTGAAAAACACTGGAGGGCTATTAAAGAATCTCATTCCCTGACATATTGTGCATATCTTCAGCAGCTGAACGTATCGTCGACGTGTAGAGAACCACAAGGGGACGGAACTCTTGCACAAATACGACTAGACGGCTGTTCTTTTCCCCCTGTGATTCCTGGCCTTTATGAAAGGTATAGTGTTTGTTTATAACACTGTAATAACACCCCTATAAACATGTGACGTGATACCACACCCAGTCACATAATCTTGGACACCGGGGCCAACCAGTCCTTGAACTACCTTTCTACCATATTTTTACGACTTTGTTATGTCGCGAATATAAAGCTGTTTGTATGCCTACTTGTGTTTCTTTACATCGGCGTGTACATTAAATGAACTTGCTTATTGATTTAAATGTATACGGTGCCTTTCGTTCCTTTGTTCCTTGATATCGAAATATGCCCACGTAAATGTATGACCAGGTTATGTTTCTACCAGTCTTATCTGGATATAATACTGTGCCATGAATTATGAAGGGGCCGCCGTGGCCAAGCAGTTACAGCCGTGGACTACAAATCTCTCAGCCCGTCACTCATGTGGGTTTGAATCACGGTAGAGACTTCGGATTTTTCATGTGAGGAAGCCTTCCAGCTGGCTTGTGGTAGGTCGGTGGTTCTACCCGGATACCTCTGTGTACTCGGGGTCTTCCTCCACCTGTAATTAGCTGGACGTCGCTATATGATTGAAATACTATCGCAGCGACGGTAAACCCAAATACAACAACAACAACATGAATTATGAGTATCTTAATTGTTGATAACAAGGATGAGCAGACATTTGATAATATTTGATATTTCGAATATTTTTTCTTTGGTAATTAACGATGCAAATGATACAATTATCATTAAAAAAATTGTCTTCAGAAACGCTACATCGTCAACCCAGATCGCTGGTGCCCAGATGGATGGATTTTTAATGAACATACGGCGGCTGGTTTCCGATACAAGTTTCGTTATCATAATATACATGGCCGCCATAGTCATAAAAGAACTACTTGGGACAGTGCTGTGGATCTACACGAAAAGGTATGTCTGTTACCAACACACTGCACTACGGAACGCCAAATCTACATAAACTCAAATATTAATATCAACAAATCATTTGAAGAAATCAATAAATGATTTGGATAGATGGTCAAATGAATTAATGATATCAATTGTTGGTCTCTACAAATCACTTCAATTGTAGATCTCTTCAAATTATTTGTTGATATCTCCAAATGATATCAAATGATTTGTTGATATCCTCAAATGATTTGTTAATATCAATAATTCATTTGAAGATATCTCTAAATGTTTGAAGATATCTTCAAACATTTGAGTTTATGTAGATTTGGCGTTCTATACTGCACGTGGATACCTTGTGTAATCTAACTAATGTTGAATGTGTGTTGACCCTTTAAAACACGGCGTTGAATTCTCATGGAATGTTCACCGTTTGAATCAGGTTCATATTTTGAGACTGGCACCCAGTATTAGTGGCACTGAAAGTCAAAATCTGATCATAGAAGCTGCAAATGAAATGAATATTATCATATAAGTATATTTTGAATCACCAAAGCATGATATGCAGACAGCGTTTTCATGCGAGTCGGAGCAAATTCACCCGTTTATAAGTAGCAAAAATGCCAAAACTAAATCTTTGATACGGAGTTCCATAAACAACAGCCAGCTGTTTGCTGCTACCTGTTGACTGCTTGTTGACAACTGATCACCGCTTAATGACAACTGCTTAATGCCTACTGTTTACTGCCTACTGACTACTGCTTACTGCCTATTGACTACTGATTACTGCTTAATGTCTACTGTTTACTTCCTACTGTTCACTACTTAATGCTTACGGTTTACTGCCTACTGACTATTGCTTACTGCCTACTGCCTACTGATTACTGCTTAATGTCTACTGTTTACTTCCTACTGTTCACTACTTAATGCCTACTGTTTACTGCCTACTGCTTACTGCCTACTGACTACTGATTACTGCTTAATGTTTACTTCCTACTGTTCACTACTCAATGCTTACTGTTTACTGTCTACTGACTACTGTTTACTGCTAAATGCTTATACTTAATGCATACTGACTACTGATTACTGCTAAATGACTACTGTTTACTGTCTACTGTTAACTGCTTAATGCTTCTGCTTAATGCCTACTGATTACTGTTTACTGTTTAATACCTACTGACTACTGTTAACTGATTAATACCATCAGTTTACTGTCTACTGTTTAATGTTTAATGCCTACTAACTACTGTTTACTGTTTAATGCTTTTGCTTTCTGACAACTGTTTAGTGTTTACTGCCTACAGACTACAGTTTACTGCTTAATGCTTCTGCTTAATTCCTGCTGACAAAGAATAATACTATGTTAGAGATAAAAGCCGTGATACATAAAAATCATGGTGTATTTTACAGGTAAATTGTTACTCTAATATTTTTTTCAGGAAACATGGTAGTACTCAATGCACGACAGCTTGCTTACTTAATGCCCTCTGCTTAATGTCTACTGCTTAATGCCTACTGCCTACTTTTTGTCTATTATACTGAACTATTTAAAATTTTTTAGCCATTACATCAGCTGTTTTTATTACATGTAATAAAAAAAATATTCAGGAATTCATTGTTTTTTTATTTAAATTGTGCAATTTAATTATTAATCAGGTGATAAACAACATGTTTCATTTTAATTTGTTTACAAAAAATAATTTTTAATCATTGTTTACTGCTAAATGCCAGCCTCTTAATGCCTAATGTTTACTGCCAACTGGTCCATTCGGGATACTCCATTTGACAGTAAAGGTCCGGACAGTAGGCTGCCGTTATAGAGACAACATATTAATGTATGAAGGTGCACATTCAACTTCATCATAGATCAGTTCCGAGGATTCTTTGATTTGTCCTTGGAATATAATGAAAGAACAAACTTGACCACAGCTTGGTTCGAATTGAAAAAAAAAAAACAAAAAAAACTCAGGGTCCTCATGTGCTTTTGCTAACAGGTTAAAATATTGTCAGTGAAGTAATAAATGTTATCTGTAGATTTAATTTTGATTGTCCTACTGTGCCCCGGTATCTGGTTAATTATGTTGAGGAACTGTAGGAACTCTCACACAATGATGAATAAGTCCTTTTTGTGATTAATAAGATTTTATTTTCTTCTTTTCTTTTCTTTCTGCGGCAATCCACAAATTTAAATAACAACAATAATATAGTCCGCGAAAACACAGTAGTATATAATAATAATAATGATGGTTATCCACATAAATGTCCGTGAAATCACAGTAAAAATCAATATCAAATATCAGTTAATAAGTTTCGATAGGAAATCCTAAATAGAGGTCCTTCCTCTTAGAAAGCCAAAATTCGAATCTTTTTACTTTTCACAAAGAAAAGTTTCGTCTACCCGAGATGGGGGTGACAGACAAGCCACGTGACCAGTTTAATGCGATTAGCGATTAATTGCGCAATGTGTGAATTGCAGACACGCTAAACATGCCATGATACCCTGGCGTTTTTATAACCTTTATCTATGACAGATAGACAAAGAATGTATCACGTGGCTGAGACGAAATGTTGAAAGAAAGAAAATATGAATAAGGAAATGCTTAGTTATTGCATCATATAAAATATCAATATTCCTTTCCGAATTTAATTATAGAAAAACAAATAATTGTAACAGTTTAAAGTACAAAGCTACTGGTAAAATATGAGAAATATTTTACCGGTGTAGCACTTTGCTAATTGTCTATAGTGCCTCTAACTTAATAGCGTTAGTGAACACTCATGAGGCAATATGATTGACTAAGAAAGTTCTTTTTTTTTATTTTTAATCTCGAAAAGGTACGACCTTTGGTTAAATGGGGTTAAAATTAGTAAAACCTTAAGAAAAAATGGTGAACACACTAGAGACGACATTTGATTAGGCCTGGCAATTATTTAGACGGTCTCAAAACTGGGACACCTTGGAAAAGAAAATAGGTCATTGAGGCAAATTTAAGAAGAAAAAAAACAAACAAAAAAACTCTTGTATGCACAGAAGGCTTTATTCTTGTTTATGAACACTTATCTGTGTCTAATCACGCTTTACTTTACCCCAACTTTTACTTTAACCCGATTTCTACAGTACCCCCATTTTCACTTATCCCACAACTTCCCTTTATCCCCTTTTCCCCTTTTCCCTTTTATACTCCTCACTTTTCTTTTTACTCCTCACTTTTACATAACCCAATTTTTTAGTTTATCCCCATTCTTACATTAATCCTTCTTTTAAATTATCACCATTTTATCAAACGAGTTTCAAAAAATTTATAATTTTATGTAAAACAATGCTTTAAATGCCATTATGAACAGACAGTGTTACACGTGTGAGCGTGGGCCATCCTGATTCTCATGTTTATATTTCAGTTCTGTACATGTATTTGTACCCTTTATACAAGTGTTTAATTGATATGCTATTTTAGTCTCAAGTTTGTCTTTTGTAATCAGGTCAATGTTATCATTTGAAATTGGCACGTTTGGTAGTTTGTTGTACAAATACACTGAACCAGTCGTTCATATTCTGTATTCATCACGATTGCAAAGGCATCGATGATAATCAATAATCTATAAGTTGAAAGAATAGAGCTCCTACAGACTAGTATCACCCGATGTAATGGTGTACCAATCTCTGCATTCCATAGCCAAACAGATGATTAGCGATGGCTATTAAAATCTGCGTGAGGGATACTATTCTCTTTAAACTTTGAACCTTGTCTGTTTATAATGGGCTGGGTGAACCCTGGTCTGGATTACTTTGCCGGCATAAACCGATTTGATTTTTGTATGAATTTGAATTTTGCCACATTACGAAATGTTAGACTCAGTTATGGTTACAGTAGTAAACAAAACTATTGTCGGGTACGTATTTTTATCACGGAGCGGAGGTTAATGCGTTAATACCTCTATTTTTTAGTGAAGAAGAGGGGGCATATTGTTTTGCAAATGTCGGTCGATCGGTCTGTCGGTCGGACCATCCGTCGGTAGACTACTTCGTTTCCGATCAATAACTGGAGAACGCTTGAGGCCACATTCCTCAAACTTCATAGGGTGATTGGTCAGGACTAGCAGATGATCCCTATTGAATTTGGGATCACTAAAGGTCAAGGTCACAGTGACCTCGAATGTGAAAATCTTTCCGATCAATAACTGCAGAACGCTTGGGCCCACATTCTTCAAACTTCATAGGGTGATTGGTCAGGACTAGCAGATGTAAAATATTGATTTTGATGTAATTTTGTCAAAGGTCAAGGTCACAGTGACCTCGATGGGAGTGGGGGGGGGGGGCATATGTGTCATCAAGACGACTTTTGTGTAAAAATAGTCAATGATTACAAAAAATTAACGTGGGTAGAGTCTTAGTATGTTACTAGAACTGTTAAAATCGATTACTTTGGTAGTTTGTATGATTATTTAATTTTTTTTATAATCGCCCAATTTAAATCGCTTCGAACTATTACAACTTATTTGTGGGAAACACCGGTTATTACAAGCAAACATATTTGACAAAAGTCACTTGCGTAGGAAAGAATTATTTAGAGAGCAAGTAAATCATATTTTCTATGAATATGAAATCTCACTGCTTTATTGGACAGAAATATTGAACAACATCTAATTTGGTATACATTTTTTTCTAGGTCAGGATTTGTGAGCCTGCGGATTATATACGAAACAGATGAAGCTCCAGGGTCAACTGATACATCCACAACGAACAAATGAGCGAGAACAGGAACCAAACGAGATTCGGATTAAAAAAGATAATTTGAACTACTTTGCTAAGATGGCGGAAGGCTTATTTCAGATTTGCTTCCAAATCTGATATGAGGAGAAGTGATGTGGTGACAAATGCATAATAATGAGTTTTAAACTCGTTTGTAATTTAAAAATTAAGTATATAATAATGCATGTTACATGCACCTTAGATTCAAAATACAGGTTGTGGTGACAGACTAGAGGACAGTTGATCTGCAATTGACAGGAACTGAGAGTTGAACTGAAGATTGAGTTTTATGATATTGTCGTCATTCTATGACGTCATTGGACTAAAAAAAATGAGCGACTCGGATCTTTGCCGGTCTGCGTAATGATATGAGATACAAAGCTTTGTCGTGTGCACTACTTTCAGTGAATCTCCACATCGTTTGTATTGTTACATCATGCATGTATTACATAAAGTGATAAAATAACCAACTTCATTATTATATATATATCTTTATTTCCTCCAATATTGAAGATTATAAACATTGATATAAACATGAAGCACAAACATGTGATACAAACATCAAGCACAAACAAATCGAAAAACTACCTATATATTGATATGTACATGTATATACAGCTAACTGACATACAACTAGTTACTACAATACTACTTGCTTACATGAATTATTATATACCATCCAATATAACGATAAGAATGAATAAAGATTAGAGAATAATACCTATCATTTATATACGTTTATAACGTTAATTGTGACACAATTAAAGGGATAATAGAAAAATACTCAGACTAAAATTGATAAAAATAAGGGACGAAGATAGAGAAACTATTCAAAATATTATATGAATGGCTTAAGTTTTGAAGAGGGGGAAGGCAGATGTATTTAGGCAATTGGGCATAAATCCATTTAATCCCCGGGCCATGAAACGTGAATTTACTAAAATGTAAATGTAAGTGTAAATGTATATTAAACCTTTGAGATAAACCTTGTCGAAACGAAATACAAGGCTTATGTTATGGAGTTAGAAACAAAACATAGAAAGCATATAGACAAACACAAATATACAAAACACATGTAATCACAAAATTTGAATTGAATTAATGTTTATTGCAGCTGAAAGCGAATAGTCATAGGGTAAGTGAATAAGTAAATGAAAAATATTTTGAGTTTTGAAATGTAAATTGTATCCGAAAAAAAAGTTACATAAATTGTGTTCAGTATATGAAATGCTATCATTTATTTGAAAAAAAAATCAAACTCGTTTACAAATATAATGACATTTATGGTTACAAACATGCGTCCATTATACGTGTATCTCATTGTTGTTAACATGCCAATCACAGGGTAATACATACATCCAACTTTTTGGTGCATTGTTGTTTATGATCATTTTAA
>CM037777.1:96601541-96651541 GCA_021229015.1 Solen grandis
TACTAGTCTTTAAAACTTTAATCATTCCCTCTCATCCTGAATACCTTCACATAACTTAAAACAGAACCATAACGTATATCCAACAATAAATCCTCGAAACCCCATACTGATATCTAATTAGAACCTTAGATACAGCTTAGACGGACCCTCAAAAAACTGTCCTCTGCGCGACCCCCTTTTATACTTAATGGTCATTGGCTTGTTAGTTGTAGTTTCACAGTTTCAATGTAGCATTGTCTTTGGCTTAATCTGTTTTAGACGTTTACAACCAGGCTAACAATGCTATCACCTGTAGCCTGTTCTTGCTCAATCTGTGTTTGGGAGGCTAATATAATACTAAAATTAGCATCAACAGATTAAGAGCTGTATACTAGTTCAGTCTTAACTCTTAAAACTATTTTATCATTATTTAAATACTTCAAATTCTTTACATTAGTAGAATTTGCAAGCATTCATTCCTTATAAAATAAATCACTATGTATCACTTAAGAACACAATTGTATACCATTTTCCGAAGAGGGCAATGCAATGGGTTGGGGATCATGTCGTGAGCCATATAATTGCCTGTTTGTTAGATTAGGTTTAACGTCCCTAGACCAATACTTCCGCCAATTTGCAGACCTTGTTTAACTGCGATATCACGCCGGGGACATGTGGCATGATACAACATCCCGTCACATTACTTTAACACTTGCAACTACTATTATGTGTTGAGCGCCACTCACAACACGGATAAACTAATACCAAGACTTTTGTATATCGGGGCCAGGGGCCGAATCTACGACATGCCGGTCACGTGACGGGCGCTCTAACCACTCAGTGTAACTGAAATATTGTTGCAGCGACGGTAAACTTAAAAAAATAATCATTCAATCAATCAATCAATCAATCAATCAATCAATCAAACTGCTCAGTCATCTTGGCCCGTCAAGTACCAAATCTTTCATATGCGTGTGTTTGTTTTACAATTGTCAGATTCACATGTGTGTGTGTGTGTTGTTGTTGTTGTTGTTTTTTGGGGGTTTTTTTAATAGAGCATGTATGCTACACAGTCCCATGCTACTTATAAATGTGTATGTTTTTTGGGGTTCTTTTTTCTGAGTTACAAATAGTATTTGTATGTTCTTTTTACAGGCATACACAAATTACATGTGTGCAGGTTTACCAAAGCTGTCTCTCTTTTACAGACGGGTTACTGCTTTATAGAAGGAAGTTGCTATGCTGACGGAGATGCACAGGACTCCGATGCCTGTAACTTTTGTATTTCATCCAGTGATCTATATATGTGGACAAGGGACAATAGCACGGGTAAGTGAAATTGTCTTTTTCTTTCTTCCTTCTTACATTGTTGTCATTAGACATGTAGAGAAGTAATATAAGGATATATCAACGAGTGTTTGCGTGTGGGGGTGTTCTAACTTCAAAATATGAAAGTTCTACATTGTACACATAATCATTTCTATTGTCTCTATCCACAAACTTTACTGTACAATGACATGATTATATTGCTCTTTCAGTACAATTCTACATTATGACATATTCAGCCATATTGTACAATGACATGATTAAATTGCTCTTTCAGTACAATTCTACGTTATGACATTATTCAGCCATATTGTACAATGACATAATTAAATTGCTCTTTCAGTAGAATTCTACATTATGACATATTCAGCATATTGTACAATGACATGATTAATTGCTCTTTCAGTACAATTCTGCATTATGACTTGTTAATGTCATATTGTACAATGACATGATTAAATTGCTCTTTCAGTACAATTCTACATTATGACATATTCAGCCATATTGTACAATGACATGATTAAATTGCTCTTTCAGTAGAATTCTACATTATGACATATTCAGCCATATTGTACAATGACATGATTAAATTGCTCTTTCAGTACAATTCTGCATTATGACATATTCAGCCATATTGTACAATGACATGATTAAATTGCTCTTTCAGTACAATTCTACATTATGACATATTCAGCCATATTGTACAATGACATGATGAAATTGCTCTTTCAGTACAATTCTGCATTATGACTTGTTAAGTCATATTGTACAATGACATGATTATATTGCTCTTTCAGTACAATTCTACATTATGACATATTCAGCCATATTGTACAATGACATGATTAAATTGCTCTTTCAGTACAATTCTACATTATGACATATTCAGCCATATTGTACAATGACATGATTAAATTGCTCTTTCAGTACAATTCTGCATTATGACATATTCAGCCATATTGTACAATGACATGATTAAATTGCTCTTTCAGTACAATTCTACATTATGACATATTCAGCCATATTGTACAATGACATGATGAAATTGCTCTTTCAGTACAATTCTGCATTATGACTTGTTAAGTCATATTGTACAATGACATGATTATATTGCTCTTTCAGTACAACTCTACATTATGACATATTCAGCCATATTGTACAATGACATGATTAAATTGCTCTATCAGTACAATTCTACATTATGACTTGTTAAGTCATATTGTACAATAACATGATTATATTGCTTGTTCAGTACAATTCTACATTATGACATATTCAGCCATATTGTACAATGACATGATTAAATTGCTCTTTCAGTACAATTCTACATTATGACTTGTTAAGTCATATTGTACAATGACATGATTAAATTGCTCTATCAGTACAATTCTACATTATGACTTGTTAAGTCATATTGTACAATAACATGATTATATTGCTTGTTCAGTACAATTCTACATTATGACATATTCAGCCATATTGTACAATGACATGATTAAATTGCTCGTTCAGTACAATTCTACATTATGACTTGTTAAGTCATATTGTACACTGACATGATTATATTGCTCGTTCAGTACAATTCTACATTATGACTTGTTATGTCATATTGTACAATGACATGATTATATTGCTCTTTCAGTACAATTCTACGTTATGACTTGTTATGTCATATTGTACAATGACATGATTATATTGCTCTTTCAGTACAATTCTACATTATGACTTGTTATGTCATATTGTACAATGACATAATTACTTTGCTGATTCAATACAATTCTTCACTCTGCGTCAACACAAAACATACGGATCAGCATTTTATATTTTTCGATATAATGCACTGAACGACACACCATATTCATCCGACGTATTTATATTTTGTCATTTAGATAATTGATGTTTAATTATCTCTATTTCACCACGCATGTTGTTCTACGTTCAGGATGTGCGATTCAGGCCAGCAACGACGACGACGAGGATGCCGCGTACATTATCCCGGTGGCGGTCGTTATGTCTCTTGTCGGCGTGGCATTGATTGGCGCCGGCGTTGCCTTCGCTGTCTATAAGCTGAAGTTTGCTCAGTAAGATGGACATTGCTTCTATGTTACTATTAAATAGGATAACATATGAATGGTCAGTTTAGGAAATTTTAGCTATGCCTGGGCTCGACTTTTTAAAATCAATTAGGGTGGTGCTTATGTTCATGTTCTCTTAAAGCCCCAGTGCGTTTTAGCTTAGAATTTGTAAGGGAAAAATATTTTTTTTCAAAATTTCGAAATAGCAAAACCTCAAATGATGCTTGATTAATCTCTTAATGTTTAATGAAGCCCACATAATGAAATATTTAATGAAAGAATACTGGAAATCCCCCCGGAATCCTTAGTTGTTCAGACAGGGCAATATAGTGAGAGAAAAAAATGGACGGAGCGTGTTCTGAAACACACTGTTAAGTAAATCAAGGATGTCTCGGTGTACACGGGATGTTTCAGAAGTTCATGGACTTTGCTATAGCTTGAAGAAAGCGTGATACACCGTAGTAGAGGAGATATGAAGAAAATCCACGAACTTATAAAAAGCCTTTTATATTTTTATGCTGACTTTGTTTTGAGCTAAATATAGAAAGAAACAATCACAGCTTGTATTTTTTCTAATAGAATCTCTCCTATAAATTAGGCATTTATCAAGGTCTTTCGATGATGAACCTCACACAGAGATGTATACGTTGTAGGTGCATTCGGATTTAGTTTTAACAGCTATAAGATACTGGGACTTTAAATTAACCAAAGCTGAAGATGAAATTGGCGTGATATCTGTGCACGTGACATATGTCTTCTTACTTAAGATCATACATTTGCGAGATAAGATTTTATGCATTATCCTATTTTGTTATGACATCATTTTCAAACTGGCCAATATAGTAACAGGTCACGATAGACTTACGTGTCTTTAGGATATTCCAGTCAAGTAAATAACCTCAGTATGTATCAACTAATCATGTGTTCTTGTCCCGTAGGAGGACGAGGGTAGCTGCCCCACCCCACGATATGGCACTGTATGGACCATCACAGGCCAAATTCAAGCTCAGACCAGATTTGGTACACCCAGAACCCAGACCGACCCCTGTCACACTGATAACTCTTGAAAACGACAATCCCGCTGCTACATTTGATGACGAGAGTAAACACTAAGCGTCATTGTGGAAGCTATAAATGACAGAGATGCTGCAGGTTGCTAGATTTGTGACTGTTCGAGTGATATTTTGGACATGTTGAAATTTTAAAATAGATTTAAAGCAAATATGTATATAGTAGCATTCATGAAATCGAATATGTTACAAATTATGGTCATAAAAATGAAAAATGGTTTCATGCAACCATTTGATGACTTTTTAGCCATGTAATGTATACGATTGATTATTTTATTTTTGCTCCATTTTATTTCATAAAATGACCAAATATATTTGCTCAGCAAGATTTTATAGACCTTTCTTTTTTGTTTCATAAACAGCAAATCTTGCTAATATCGCGTGCATATTTTGGTAAACTAAATGCATAGAAATACCACTTTTCTGAATCTTCTAATTCAGTGAGATGCAATCAAGCATCAGCCATTCTTAATTAGAGGCGCGTGTTCTGCAGTGCAAAATACGTCATTCATTATTAGAAATTGTTATTATCGAGAGCTTTTATTTGATGTGTTATTGATTTATAAGAGTGGATCTCTTATGTTTTTTTTAGATCACAATTGTATCTATTTTTGTTTTACTATTTTACATTATTGTTGATATGAATATAACAGATTTATAATCGAGGACATTATGAAGTTTATACCTGGCCAAAAAAAACAAAAAAACAATTGTGTGTACATTCCGTCAAAGAAAGAAATTTGATGCATTTTTCTTATGCATTTCTTATCACGAAGTATTTTGTTGAAGTTTGAATATTTTATAGTATGTCTTTACGTGATGTTAATGATTATGATCAATGATTTTCTTATGTTCCGTAAATGTACATACTGCATGTATGTGTTGCCTTTGAATCAGTTTTGTTTTGTTTTGTTGTTGTTTTTTTGTTGTTGTTTTTTTGTCAAAGGCCTTTAAAAAATTGTGAAACAATATATGACGACTATTGTAACAAGCATACTGATTTAGTGGAGGTCACTAGTTAAGTTATGTATTGACAAGGTACTTCCTTCAGATTCCGGAGAACAACCAATTGGAACCTTAGAATACAATCAATTAAACTTTGGATGCATCATTTTCATAAACACTTGTATGTGATGCATGTCGATATGTATAGTTTTGACCAAAAAAATAAAACAAAGACACGAGAAAAAAAAAAGATATATAAATATGCAGTTTGATAATTATATAGCCATTAAACACCTACTCGTACATCATGTTTGTGTTACTTTTTACAGAATAAGTGTGTGGTATCTGAGACAGTTCTTCAGATGTGAAGCTTACAGAATGAACACAGAAATCCTATTAACTGAATGTCAAATGATACAAATGACTAGTGCTGTAATCATTCTTACTGACAATACAGTCGATTCATATTGGTAATAGTTTTAAAGGAGTATCAAGGTAACATTGTGTTTTAGTGAAACAATTTCTTCCTTCGATGCCTAGTTATTTTTTCGAACAAATCATAGCGCTAAATTCAATTATTTAAGAAAACAAATGCAATAGTCACGTTATGTAAAATCAGTGTTGTTATGTCAATTCATCTAATGCTAATATGTATGTTTGTTTTCTTTGAATAAAATTTCTAACTGATATATTTCAGTTCTTCATTATATGCCGTTAATGTCTGTACAGAGAGATTGATTCAGTAGAAGAAAAAGTAGAAAGCATGGGTTGATAAATGGATGAGTTTTTAGAAGTCATTGCCCATTCAATGTTTCCATTCCACATCCACAGCATTATCAAGTCTTATATTTATGTATATGAAGTCACATGTGATAATTTTCCTTAGTTACAGCTCTTACTACCTTAGCAACCTTTAAAAATCATGACATAAACACCATTTCCATAGATACGATAAACATTGAGAGATAGTTATAAAATAACACAATTTGTTAGACATATTCGGAATATAATCGTGCCTACATTATACTATCTGAAGATAGATATTGTGTACAGATGTAAAATGTACCAATATTTGGATTAATAAGCACAGCGTTCTAGGACTTCATGATGGAAGGTCAAGACGGGTCGGACAATTTTGACGGAGATCAGAAGGAGGCAGCCAGAAGGCAAGGTATGTGAGACAACGATACACAGCCTGAAACAATAATACACAAACTGACACAACATGACACAATAATACACAACCTGACATAATAATACACAAACTGACACAACAATACACAACATGACACAATAATACACAACCTGACATAATAATACACTAACTGACACAACAATAAACAACATGACACAATAATACACAACCTGACATAATAATACACTAACTGGCACAATTCACCAACTGACACAAAAATACACAACAATACACCAACTGACACAATAACACACAAATGAAACAACAATACACAACATGACACAATAATACACCAACTGACACAATAATACACCAACTGAAACAACAATACACAACATGACACAATAATACACCAACTGACACAATAATAAACAACATGACACAACAATACACAACTGACACAATAATACACCAACAGACACAACAATAAACAGCATGACACAATAATACACTTAATACGATGCTGAAAAAGCTATACCGGTCCATTGGGTCTTCCGCCCGTAACCGTGGAGTCGTGGGATCGACCTCCTGTTATCACATACCAAAGTCGTTCATTATAGAACAGACCCCGTGTTTTCGAAAGATAAACGTTACTTAATTATGATTTTCAAAATATGCCCATAGTTTCAATAGGATTTGAATATAATACCTAAGTATTTTCGAGAAAACAGGTATCTTGCTCAGCCTAAGGGTTAACGAAGTGTCGATTTTGGGCCTCATGTCAGTGCAGTATCACACTATAACCACACTCTGCCTGTCTCATGTAGGTATATGTCCTCAAATTAATGAAATTCCACCAATGGGGCGTTAAGTCCAACAAGCATACTAGTGGCAGATATACAACTCAAATTTCAAGTAAATGTACATCGTTAAAATTTCAGACGCATGAATAACGTGTCAATTTATAAATGGTTCAAGCCGACAAACTTATAATACGTTCAGCCAGACTATCAAAAAATACAACATGTTATTTTTTCTTCCAAACATTGAATCAAAGGCCATTTGATCTTGTGTTTTCATCGATTTTAAGTCGGAGCATCAACTATGTTTGAATATTTCATTTTTTTTAATGTTCACCTTTGAGAAAAAAATATAAAAATATATATAGTGTCGCTTCTGGTTTATCATAGTAACAAAAAATGGTCAGCGTTATTTTCGATTTCATTGATTAAGGTATACATCTGGTATTTATCAAAAGAAAATCGCTATTTTTAACTTTGTGTCACTGCCTTATTGTATGTATATTCTTTTAGTTGACTACTTAATGTGAGATTGATATTTAGAAAGGCGGTCAATTTTTAAAGTCAAGTTAGTGATTGTCCAACTATGATATATATATACTTTATTTCTTGCACCCTCTAGCTTTGAGGCAAAAACGACAGATCGGTTTCCAGCGCCTGAACCAACTAAGCTTCATGCAGATCATTACTTCCTGCCCCTTGTTTATCGCCGGAGTTGTCACCCTTGTCATGGCTCTCCCACACGTCGAGTACCCGGTCTTCAACTTCGGGCCTGTCGTCGTGTCCATCTTGGTAAAGGCTTTTCCACCAGTTTTTATTGGGGGTGTTAAAAGAAACGCACGGTAAACTTTTGTGCTGGTTTGGAAGATGAAGATGGTTTGATGTTGACTTAAAACAAAATCAGATGGAAAAAAATCTAAATTCTGGCTACACAGGCAAATATTATGCTTATTACCTTGCGTCTCTTGCAATGTCTATATATAATCCGTCTATAAGACGGTCTCTTTCGCTACATTTCCCCCTTTGGACTCAATTATTTTACCCGAAGGTCCTTTGTTCGAGACACGATCACCACTTCAGTGACACTTCTTAATTATTCGTCCCTGCTACATCGCCAGTATTTGTTAATCAAGAAACAGCGGGTTTAAATCACCAACACTTACATGGCGGAAAGAAGCAGTAGAATCCCGTTTCTCTTCAAGAGACGCATATGATTTAGCATAAATACATATATGTGAATTTTATGTTACCCCAACTACCTTCGTATTTCGAGTATTTAAAATATAATATTAGAGTACATCAAGTAAATTCCTTTGAAATCTGAACAAAACTTGAATGCTGTCTTTTAAGGTAATAAAACAAAGATGAATAGCACATTTCAAAATGTGTTATCGAACATATGTATATCTTTAAAGATGTCCCTTACTTAGCACCTTTTACATTGCTTTTCAGGTTTTCCCAATGGCGTTAATTGGTCTCCTAGCAACAAGAAAGGCGACGGAGAACATACATGTGATTGAAACTTCCGGTGTGGTCAAATGTATGGTATGAATCATTGATTGATGTTTCATAACGTCTGTTTGATCTGAAGGTACGAAGAGCATGTGAAATTATAAGAGAGAAGTTCAAAGGGCACCACCCCTTTGCAATCATAGTGATTTTTTCCCCAATTATCTACTATTTTTGGATTGATTTTTATTTACTGAACGCAAGAAAAAAAAAACTCAATCCTCTGGCGGATTTCTTAATGAAGTAATTTTTGCGTTATATGTATTCCTGTAGAGACTTTGTACGATAAGAATTTATATCATATTTTATGTATTGCGCCCTGGTATAGTGGTGGGGACCATCGACTATAAAGGTTCTATTCTCATTTGATGATAATACCTAAAGATTTTTCATAAGCAATGCACTGGTTCAACAAATTACCATCGTGAGATCAAGTATAAGTTAGTTCGCTAGTCGACATAGAATAAAATTTATATTGAAATAAAGTATTTTGTTCAAGATTTAAAAAAAGGGTTAAGTAGAGAGTAAAGGCAGTAGATCCACCATTGGATACACAGTAACAAAATATTTCATATATTTTCAGAATTATCTGTTTTAATTACTTACTATTGATATATAAGTTTAAAAATAGACTGAGTACCTTAACATTTTTTTACAATTGTTGGCGGATTAAAAATGCAGAGTACATGTATATGTTATTATATACTTTGAAAATGGTTTGATCAAATAGAACTTCTTAAACAAATATTATTCTCGTTTATTGCAGCTCATTTGGAACTTCGCTCTGTCCTTTCTCTGCAGTTTGTTGGCAGGTGTTTCGAGCTTTTATTCGTTTTTTATTGTGGAGCAATGTTCAGACAGCCAGTCAGGTAATACCACCTTTGTGTGAAAGTTATATATAACAGAACATTATGCAATAATAGAAAATAAATTTAACATGGGAATGGTTACAAGGCATGGGTCCGATCCTCGTCCACCACAAATCAAATTCGTAAAATAAATGTTACTGGCATAGCTCCCTTGCTTGGTGCTCAGCATATAACGGTATGACCAGGGACCATTATAATGTAAATAGTTGTGGTATCATGCCACAGGTCTGTAGTGTGGTTTTAACAATTATTTTTCTGTCTCAAGTAGAAAGTCTCAAAATGACTAAAATACTGTAAGAGGGACGTTTAAACAAATCCACAAACGAAAACAACTATACGTTTTCATTGGATCTGTTGAGTTTAAGAACTTATTAATCATAAATAATGTTCATTTTATGATGTTCGTTTTTTGTTTTTTGTTTTTTCTCGTCATTATCAAAATTTAATTTATCATTGTCAGATTATTTCGAGTTGTGCCTGCCTAACAACAAGGCCAATATCGGCCTCTCCCTCATCGATGGCATCGCGTGCCTCATCCTTCTCTTGTTCTCCGTTCTGGGCATAGTTCACTTCTGCACCTACGGCTTTCATATGTGCTTCGGTCAGGACGCGGAGCGACGCCGTGACGTCTCACTCGCCGTCGTGTTGCCAGGTCAATCTACTCTTCACGGACAAATCCAGGAATTCTACAAGTCAGCAGCGTAACTCTGGGACCCAGCGTTATACGCATGTGGCTGTAACGTGGCGGGCACTTGGATCAGATCCGAATTGTATATTAAACAAGATATATCCATCGGTACCCGATGATTATATAGATTCAAAAGTATAACACTTTATCTTCAAATAGTCGTAACTTTTATTATAAAACTAGTATATTGTTAGTTCTTCTATGTTGATTGGAATCGGTACGAGTTTATGACTGTTTTCAGTATCACTGAGCCCACTCTTTTTCTAAGGACGCTCGAAGAAAAATACAAAGCCAGGAAATGCTGCTATAATATTATTTTATTTAAACATGTATGTTGTTCGGAAGTGAAGTAAGATTGTTTGTGCAACTTTGTTACTGTGATTCAACAACATGCATTTTCTCCCATAGGGCACCTGTATATAACACGGGGAATGTTTCAGATTGTTTGATTTCGTTTATTTTCCTGTCCTTAACCCTTTCCCTCATAGAGGATACCATGAAAAGACCTATGCGAACAGCATAAAACCAGATCAGCCTGCGAGTAACTCGCAGGCTGATCAGGTTTTATGCTCTTCGCTGCTCCTCAGTGGTCTGGTAATGAGGATTTTACAATTAAATTTGGTAAGGTTTGAGTTTGGCTTTCTGCAGATCAGGCTTTATGTGGTACCTATTGAGTGCGTCAAAATGAGTCTATATGAGGGAAAGGGTTAATTAAATACAGTTTGGATAAAGTCACAACTAGAGAATGAGTCTGTAAACCTTACAAACTGTAGATCAGTACTAGACTTATAATCACACCTAGACCCACCGGTGACGTGTTGAACACATTTAGGCCTCTCACCTGGCTTTATAATCTCTATATAAAGTCCTAAAACTATTTCGCGCTACTATTACAATTTAAGATCAAATTTTATCATACCTCAAAGTAACAATACAGGTTCATCCTGACTGGGTGTGTACTATAGCTAGACTTCATTCCGCTTTAATACATTATTGATGATACATTTGTTTTAAGTAATTTTTTACATTATCGTCCAATAAGAGAATGTCTAAAATTGTATATATTCTGTTTGTTAGTATGGTGTATTGTTATGTTCAAGTCACGCCCGCACTTTACATTTTAGTTATATGTACATGAATCAAAGCGCTGAAGGCACTGAAGTTGTGTGTGTCTCAAATGAAAGGGTGTTTGAAGAGCTGCAAGTCGATCACCAATAATTAAATTCATTTTGATAAACAAAAGAAATGCGGCATTCCTGTTCTCTCAGCGCTATCAGAGCTTTGATTTGTATTCATGCAGTACCTTATCTACAACAGATTCTATTTATAGATTGAAGTAATTATGCAAATTTTCTGCACAGGCTACGCACTCATTTCGGATATAAGATATATACAGGTTTCGGTCATATTTTAGTGTAAGAAATAACCCTTGGAGAAATCTGAGGTCGATAGATTGATGTGATTATTAGTATGTTAAAATAATTTGTTTTGGACTTCACATCGGTTATTGTAACAGCCTAAAATGACCGAACGCTGCACATTTACTATCAAATTTATTTGCGAGCCACCTTTGCATCGAAAAAAAAAATGTATTGTGCGCTTGGTAAATTATCACGTGATAAAAACAGTTACATCATTCGATTGCAGTTACATCAGCATAGAAACATAAGTCATGTTATGTTTTCATGTCATAGGCGAATTTTGTAACCTTAAGTATTTATTTTTGACACAGCATTGATTTTTCAACATTTTTACTTAATTCTATTGTACTTATGTTGTAGAGATATATACAATTCTTCGATCATATTTACACTATTGAGAGGTTATTCGGTTTTAAATCTAGGAGAACCTGGGTTGAAAACGTAGTACTATAGATGGTGTGACTGACGCCACACACAACTAAAAACTTTTTTATTTATTTATTTATTTATTTATTTATTTATTTTTTTTTTTTTTTATGTCAAATAGATGACTTACCATTTGACAGTTATCGTGTAGTCAATTCAAACTTATCATATTACATTATCTAACTTGGCGAAGTTAAAAGAAGTTTGGTATTACAGGAATATTGAAAAATAAAACAATTAAAGAGAAGCATAAACAGACAGAAAAAACATAGGATTTTGAGAGTAAATTTTGATCTCTTCCAACTGTTTGTTTTATTCATCTTTTTTTATTCATAATATAAAAACATCTGTGTATAGCAATGTTAAACATACAAAACGAAACTAGGTTCACCAAAGCTCATGTTTAATAAAACCAAACAGTTTAACAAATTACAAGTTTGGCGGTAAGAGAAAAAAGAAATTGCAATCATATAATCTTATAGAATATGTACCAATTGTAAAAAGGCAATTCTCAAATCATATACTACTTCTTCTCCATACGAGAAATGTTTAGTAAAAACATAGTTGTCTCTTTAGCGAAAATATGTAATGGTATGTTCTTTTTACAACACTGTAATTAATCTGGTAAACATTTTCAAGAGTACTACAGGAATACTCATGCAGATCATTATGTAGTTCTAGATTTCAGGACATTCAACGCCTTGAACATCATTCATAACTATGTTAGATACACTGTATCTTAATGTTAGATTGTTGTAGTGCTGACTCAAAAATACATGTTATGTAATGTGTCATGTGTGATTAAACATTCTGACAACACTGCTCGGTCATATTGTATCTCATTGATTTCAAAAATCATTTTAATTACATTTTATAACGATTCGGAAACAAGTCTTGACAAAAAAAACTATTCTTCGATACCTGGATTAGACCAGTACTTTGCGCCTGGGATTTTTTTTTTCTTCAGTGGATACCAAACACATAACAATTTATCAATTACTATTATGGGCGAAGTATGGTATCCTTTGGTGTTATGCAACATATTATTATGACACTGTAAGCTCGTCAAAGGCCTTTCCTTTTTTCTACTTTTCGTATTTCATTTTATTGCAAAAAAAATCTATTACCTATTTATCATTTAAAAATACCTTCACCATTATAAGAACTCAATATATACATGCATGTGGAAAGGCGATACTAATAAAATCATCAACGTAGATACCGGTCATAATTTCCTTTCAACATTTTATATAGCTTCATCCTTCTTGCTTTTGAAAAAAGTTTATAGCAGTCATTGCTGTTATATAGCAGTCTATACAAATATGAAACAGCTGAACCGAATCGAGTATTAATTATAAATTGTATACACGCAACTGTCACACAGGCGATGTCATTAGAGTCGTGTGCCCTTCAAATCGTATCATAGAATCACGACACCACTTTTCATTTCATCATTGCAAAATAAGAAATGAAAGGGCGACGGCTGCCCGGTCATTAGATTGCGTCCCCGTCAGTTTTGCTCGGGGGAGGAGGATTATAGGTTGCTTGACCTAGACCCTCCTCTTTGTATACTACTGCATCCGGGGCATCTGGAACGGGAGCGTCATTGGGATTACTTAGTTGGAAACTTCGGATGGACATTTTCTCACCAGATTCATCGACTGAAACATTCAAGGATTGTTTAAGCTGGTTGGGGCTATTTGCGCGTCCTTTCTGTGACAACGAGGAATTCGGAACCAGCAAGCTCGCTTTTGAATTCTGCGACGGAGGGAGATAGGTTGCTGCTCCCCCCTCTGTGTATACTGCGGCATCTGGTGCATTGGGAGCGAGGACATTGTTAGGGTCGAAACTTCGGATTGAAATTTTCTCTACAGATTCGTCGGTAGGAACGTTCAATGAAGGTGTCAGGCGTTCGGCGTCCTCGGTGGGAAGTGATACGGATGAATTTGAAGTCGGCAAGCTCAGTTTTCGAATTCCCACTGGCCTTTGAAAGAGAGGAACCGGTCCGTTGTGTCATCTGTCCGTCGTTGGTGCCGAGATGACCAACAGAGGGTGCTGGGTGAATATCCAGGTCACACAATGTCATTTGGGTCCCTTGTCTTTCTGCGGACTGTGCCTCATCTACCCTGATCTTCGGTGGCAAGGTATCAAGGAAAACCCTGGATTCAGGCCTAAGCGCAAATTTTGTGTTGACAGGTACATCTTTATACAGGGGATAAGGGTTTCCCAGATCCACCACACTTCTGTAATAAAGTATCATCAAACATACAGTCTGCTAAGTAATAATGAAGATACCTAATAAAATTATCCAAAATGACATTTCTAGGAAACATATTCTTAGTTTTTAAGATAAAAACTTATGTCAGTTAGTCATGTACCTAAGTATTTTTTGACAACAGGGATTGTGGTACTCGTATCTACTGTATGACTCATCACTAAGTATTGTGGATGGAGCTCCAGCAATACAACTAGTTTAATAAATTGGAAGACTCATGCATGCCCTATGCAACCAGTATTGAATTTCACTGTTAAAATCTCAACCTAAAATAAATCCAGTATGAATAGGCTATATGTTACTCAATGTAATGCAAAGATATAAATGCAAATTAACCCTTTACCTTATGAATATTCATACATTTACGTATTCATGAATATTAATTGACTAAGGTTAATAAGGTATATGGTAAAAAAATCTTTGCCATGCAGCCTGTGTAAAATCTCAGCTTCAATACTGAATAAGCAAACAGAGCAGACAAACTGAAAGAAGCTATCTGATCTGGTCTGCTCTGTTTGCAAATACATTAATATGAGTCTGTTAATACGATTCATATTAAAGGTAAATGAATCAAGGTACGTCAAATCTGTCTTTAACGGGTCAGTCAAGGGAACAATAGAATGTGACCGTTTAACAGAGGTGGTCGTTAAATAAAAGTTAGACATATAACCAAATGCTAATTTGGTAATATTTAAACTGACCGCTAAATGCAGGTCGATTGCTTAATACAGGTGGCTGCTAATACAGGTGCAACTATATAAACATTATATACACTTCTGAGCATCAAAAATATAAATTTTGTCAATACACTATACGCTTTCTAGTAACAATGTATATGATTATCAAATATATTGTCCACGGTGGTCGAGGGGTTAGAGTGTCCGTCTCAGAAGAAGAAGGTCGAGGGTGCGATCCCCGACCGCGACATACCAAAGTCTTAAGAGATGGTATTGGTATAGCTCCTTGCATTGCGCTCAGCATATAAGGATAGTTCCAGGACTGGTTGGCCCGGTTTCAAGATAATGTGACTGGGTGTGGTATCATGCCACATGTCTACAGCGTGATACTGCAGTGTGGCAGCACTTTATCTGTCTCAAATTGACACAGTCTCCAAATGAATGAGGTACTGTCTGGGATCGGTAGGACGTTATATCCAACTCCCAATTAGCAAACATGTAATGCTAGATATTTTCTCCAACATTATAATGTATATATATCTTTCTCTCTCTCATAATGTATATGATGCGAGTAATACTCACATCGACTTCTTCTTCTTGTAACAGATAATCGCACCAACAACGACAGCCGCCAGGACGATTACGCCGACAACAACACAAATAATTATTATCATCATATTGTCGTCGGACTCAGATGTCGTCTGGGTGCAAGAATCTGTAATGGATCAGAAATATTGCATATTTTAAAATATAAACTGGCTACTTGTAAAAAGAGTGCTGTTTATGAGTTGGGCCTATCACGTTGGCCAACAGTCAAACATTTTTTTGTGGGAGTTTGTTTGGTCTCCATTCAGTGTGCACCTTACTTGACTAGAAAATCTGCGATTGTTTTATTGAATTAAGTACTATTATTATACAGCTGTTAAAATAGCTTCTTTGCAGTTATAATTTGGATAGACAGGTTGTTTGTGCAACCGCCTGGCAACAGAGAGGCCTTACACTACAGGCGCATGTAATATCAGTTTTATCTCCGATATCTTTATATATGACGAAATGCTGATATTTTAAAATGTATCTTCTCTTAAACTCGAATAAATCATAAATATAAATGGCGCTGTGGTCCAGTGGTCATGTGTCCGGCTGCGGTTCTGAAGGTTGTGGGTATGAAACCCGTTGGGGCAAAAATTGTTCATGACCTTCCCAGGCGCAAAGTACTGATCTAATCAAAGAACCGTCAATAGGGATTGGTTTAAGTTGTGGGAACTTGTTTCCCAATCAACGTAAATAAATAAGTTCAAATGAAAACGAAATGATAAATGAAATCGCAATAATTATGATGAGAACAAAACAAACAATACATGGCGCATGCACAAAACTAAAATGTATCACATGACATACCTGTTGTGTTGTCCAGAGACCATTCAAAAACATCGTAATCACTCATACATAGATAGCAGTTGTTAGAGGAGTCAAACGTGCCGTTTGTGTAGCATGTCCCCGAAATGACGCAATATCCAGCCTGCAAAATAAAATCACTATTTACGAAGATAATAACATTAATGTGATTTATATATACTTCCAAACCTGATTTTCCCGACCACGGCATTTCCGAAACATGTCTACGGTGTGATATAGCAGTAATGCAATGCTTTTCTGTATAATGTACATACGTTCCCGAAGAACTGATTCTTTTTTTTCCTTGGGTTCAACAGTTAAAACTGGTATGAATATAATGTTTATTTTGACCCTCTATATAATATTTTATTAACTCCTAGCAATACAAAGGTGATCATTGGGCGTAATTACCTACAGGAAACCCAAAAAATCAAATACAAGATATGTATGTACATGTTTAAAAATGTTAAAGCTATAAACGCATGTTGGCTTATATAATTTACCGATATTTTGTTTCCTTGTTGAAATTTCTCCCTTACCTTTTGCTTATTAATTGAACTAAACGAATAAAAAAATAACAGTCATGAATGGAGATCTAGGCTGTATCTATAAAAACAATACATCTACCAAATATATGTATATCTGTTTACTGGTTTGATTATTTTCGGTTGGAAATACATGTATATATAAAAAGTATTATACTTTATGAAATAAGAACTTTGGTAGACGATATAAACGAAAACTTTTGCGGTAAACAAATAACTCGTGGTTGTAAGAGTGATAGTGAACAATGTCAACCCGAGAACTGAAATATTACATGAGACGCAGTTAAGGGTAATATTCCAGCTGAAAGAATGGCGATATCCATTATCACCCCGACAGTCGTGTGTTATTTTATTTTTACTGATGCAGATACCGGTTTTGAAGACATTTTGCTGATTTATTTTGAAATCTTGGTCAGTAAACCCTTGGCATGCACTCACAATTGTTAACATCAAAAAATAAATTTTGTTGAACTTAAGGGGATTAACTCTAAAATACTGGCTTCACAATCATGTACGAGTTACGTGATCGTGGGCGATAACCCGATGAAACATTATTTCAAGTTTATAACATGAAAACATTTCTAAATTCTGGGGTGGAAGTTTTTTTAATAGTACCTCTGGAAAATTTGAAAACGTTATGTATGGGCATTTGAAAATGGGGGAGAAACGTTGTCCCTACCCGGGAATAAAAACGTTTTCATGTTCCCGGGAGCCAATCGGAAATTGTTACATTGGCAGTGATATTAAATCAAAACAACGTCCCTGCTATTTCTTGGACCACTTAACCTCTACAAATTTAACCAAGGTTCCCTAATGAAAAATTAGGAAACTTTGTTTATCTCCGTGAAAGGCCATAAGGTCCGAAATGTAGCGGAACCATTACAGGGACTTTACCTTAACTGAGCATTGTCAAGTCTCATATAAAACTTACAGTAACAGTTATAGCATTTGAACTGCTGTTGTAGACAACACACGTTGGGTCTAGAACTGTTACGATTGTCTCATTGCTGAACGTTGTGCCATCGTTACTCACTGCAACCCCGTACTGGGAGGCTATGTTCGTGCCGGACACAGACCTCTTTCGACGTCGTTTATTTAAATTACAGACTGTTACTTTGAACAGATTTTCAGACCTTCCGTAAACTTCTTGTACGGATTCAAGTTGAAAGTCTCCATTAGGTAATGCCTGTGAAAAAAAAACGTAAAGAAAATATTACTTTTTTCTAAATCTCTTCCTATTTCGACCATTTTAATGATATAAATATGAACATTCATTATTTTTTTTTTTCAAAAAAAGAAAAACCCATTTAAAGTATGCTAAATGCCAATTTTGTAAATCGATGTGCATTTTATACATTTGGGGGTCATGTGACTCCCATGACGTCATTGATAGAGCAAAAGTCATTTGCCTTCTTAATTTCATATAGTTATGTGAACTCATAATTCATATTCAAAACTTTTTAATAAAATCAAGTCATATTTGTTTTTAGTTTAGTATAATGTTAAATGTTTTATTAAGTTATATCTTTGAATCTAATCCGCGAATTTGACAAAAATAGGTTACATCTGTAATTACGAACAGCAGACAAAGGTTATGTTATAAAGATAAGAATACATTAACATTCAGATGTTTTCAGGTGAATGGAAGTTACTACTTTCACAATACCACTAAAACTTGACGTATTCCTATACTTCGATGTTAGTAGTGCAGTTATGTTTATTTCCTTCCCTGGTATATATGAGCTGACGCTTATTTGGAATGCTCATTACAAAAAGGAAACACTTTTATTAATTGATTAAATGGGGACAGGCAATAAAACCATAACATTTTATCCGTTTACAAACGGGAAATTATTTACATAAAAATAAAATTATGGAATTAATTAGCGGTACTTTCCTGTCCTTCACGCATATACTCTTGCCTTTATTCTAATTCCATTCCAAAAAATGTTATCTTTTTATCGTCAGTTTATATTTGCTCATTCGCTTAAAAATTAAATTGCATGGTAACTATAAGTTGTTCAATACAATATACATATATAGTGCTGGAAGAGCTCTAATCAATGACGTCACAACAAAGGAAGAGAAGTCATTCAATTTTTTCTCACCTGTCATTTTTTCAACTTTCAATTGTCTACAAATAATTCAACATGTTTTTGTGCAGAGGTCTTACAGTTATATATTAACAAATACTAACGAAAATAAAATCATTGTGGTTGGCTTTTCATTTTATTTCCATTCTACAAACCTCATTGATTTTCATGTCATTTACTTTGATAAAGATGTACTTATTTTTCACTCTTTCTTGTTTATCAAATAACTAATTAATTTAATTAAATATTACGTTCTTCGCTTCAGTTTCTTACAACTACAACCGGTCTTACCCTATATACCGACACTCGGCATAGTGGATTCGAAATAGTGCCGTTGGTTGTTATAGAGATGCACGTGCAACTGTCTGTTGCCGGGTCACAAACGTCATTTGAAACTTGTACTACAGGTGCCACTAGTATGTATATTGTACAGTCAGGGTTGTCATATCCATCATTACACGTGCATATCCCTAAATAAAACAAAATGTGTTTTTATTTTATCATCAAGATTTCATATGAACAGTTACATCACAAAATTAGGTAAGTTAAACATATTTTGAGGTTATACACACATATTATGAGATAGATATACTAGTACAAACATTCGTAAGAATTTAGGCTACATTTAATCATGTGTAAAAATATTTCAAAGGTAGTTCTTTTAATTTTAATGATGCAATAAATAAAGAAAGGGAAATGGTAAAGAAGATGGTATGCTTCATCATTTAATTCCAATGTGCGTTTGTTCGTTCATAGGGTTTGAGACAGATATAGCGCTGGTATACTTCAGTATCACGTCGACAACAGTCAAGATGTAAATCGAGTACCAAGTAAAATGATACCTACCAGTGGGTGTGTTGCAAGATCCGCGGCTGTTACAGTCTCCTATACATGTATAGTCGTCAAGTATATGAGAGACTGAGGCATTCACCTTGAATATACATAACAATATATTTCTTCCTCGAAACAATACGTTACAGATTGCTTGGTAAAACAAATATAGAAACACGTCGATTGGGAACTTAAGGTATGGTCCCTGTAATTGTTCCGCTACATTTCGGACCTCGGGCCTTTCACGGAGATAACCGAGGTTTCCTATTGTTTCATTATGATACCTTGGTTATCTTGGTAGTGGTTAAGTGGTCCAAGACTTAGCGGAACCATAACAGGGTCTTTACCTTAAATAGATAAAGAGCGTGATTTAAAATAATAAGTTTAGGACAGCAATGATACAATATAGATGTATAATGTGTACCTACAAAAACTCACCAGCTGTAGTTCGAGCTGATTACTGTCAGCCTTATCTAGGCCAAGTCACACACCATCACATGTACTCTACCAATTTCAGACCACGAGGAGTAGGATATAAACGCGAACTAGTCGGGATAAATGACTATTATGGTACTGCAGAACTCAAAGGCAGACACTTGTGGTAACTATTGTTTGCCAAGAGTCATTGTCTCAAACTTTTGCACCATTTGCAACATGATAGGTTTCTAGTGTCCCTAAACAACCAGTCACTCCCCCAATGGTCAAAATCACGACAATATTCACTTCATTTGGTTCAGCAATGTAGACTTTAAATATATATAGACGGGGATGAAAACGACCAAAAGCTAAAAACAAAAATACAAATCATTTCCAGGACTTGACATGATATTTGAGTTTACCGTCGCTTCGACAGTATTTCAGTCATAAACCGACGCCCAGCTAATTACAGGTAAAGGAAGGCCCCGAATGCACGAAGGCATCTGGGTAGAACCACCGATCTACCGCAAGCCAGCTGGAAAGTTTCCTCACATGAAAATCCGAATGACTCTGCCGGGATTCGAACACACATGGTGTGGGGTTGAGTGAGTGTTAAAGTCAGCGACTTTACCCTCTCGGCCACGGAGGCTCCTTCCAGGACTTGAATACAGGGTCGTAAATGTAAGAGTTTGTCTGATAGAATGGCCAACATAACCATGCACGTGCATAGTTTCGAATTCGCAAACGCGAAAATTACAAACCCGTAAATTTTTTGAACCGCAAAGATACACAGTAGTACGGTACCTGAATTTGTCGCTGCAGCAGTTGTCTATAACGGGCGTGAATCAAATTGCAAAATGATGTCAGCAAACTCTCCAAAGGGAAACTCTGAAACTATATATAGACGTACGACTTGAACATAAAACTGGTTGTAGTAATGCTATATATCCATTCCAGGTCTAGTGATGCAATATATCTGTCTCATGAAGTGACCGAAATACTAGAGTGGAATATTAGTTTCAAGCAAACAAACAAAAAAGAATAAAACGTGAATCTTCACATAAAATATTCCTTTAATTTTCAAACATGATGTTTTAAAACAAAAATGTATCACCCAATTTTAGCGTCACAACTATTAGAAATTCATCATGCACGCATTAACGATCAAAGCACATAAGATAATGAGACTGTCGGCAGATTAACATTATTTACATGACTTACGTGATGAAAAACCTTACATGTAATCCTAATTCCAGTTTTTAAGCCGGGTTGAACTCGATACAAGAACATGTCAAATGACGTCAAAACTCCACACTTTTTCCTGCAACTTTAGTTACTACATGTAGTAGTAAGTCATCTGAACTCGCTCTTTGTTTCATGCTGACTCTGCCGGCAGTCTCCCAGTGCCTTAAGTGTTTGATTTCATAACGATCCAGAGTGAGCTTTTATACATAAATTGCATATCTAAAGAAATCTTGACCTCACTTCCACATTGCATTTATAATCTACTAAGCGCGGAGTAATACAAAGTACTGAAAACGACTGAAATTATTATGCAAATCAACAATTGATACTTTTGATTTACCGCCAGTCTAAAAAAAAATGGGCGACGAATATTCGAACATTTTAATGACCTTCGTTTTGACACACTAAGCTTGTGGTATCCCTATAAAGCGTAAATGTGTGCCCTCTACTTAAAATGTTCTATTTCAATGATATATGGTAGTTATAAGCAGTAAATACAGACAGACACACACACAGTGATAGTATTAAATCTCGTGTGTGACTTATATCTCATTAGTGTCTTTTGTATCAGTGTGTTGTCATGGTGTGGTATGAGGTGTACCTCGGTATGTCATTCAAATTCAAAATTAATAGTTACTTCAGTCCAAAGTCAACCAAATATTATCAAACGTACACAAAAACCCTTACCCTGATCCAAACACCGAAATATACCAAACCGGGTACATACATACATACCGCTTCATATTCTGCATGAGCCGCAACATCGTTTTCCAGGGAGACAGCAATTCCAATTTCATATTTGTACTCATCAAGCAACTCATATACCGTACAACTGACACGTGCACTTGATGAAAAATGTTCAATATCAACTGCACCTGACAGATCTGCAACACTTTCAGAGTACTGAAATGGCGAATGGTAATGTTTTAGTAATCTGTGCGAATGACTGATGTGTGCGAAAGGATATGAGAGATAGAAAAACGGAGACACATTAAAAAGATAAAAATTAAAACTTGAATTTTAAAAACATCAAAGAAATCAATAGAAATGATTCCGCATGTCTTAAATGATACCAAGTTTTAACTAATATCAGAAGTTTACGAATATTTTTGCCCAGTGTAGGGAACCTTTTAAATGTAAATCAGATAAATTAAAAAAAATATATCAGTCATAAACGAACCGGCTCAATAGTGCCCAGCATGGTTTGGACATCGGTCCACCTGTTGTCATCCAGCGTGGTAACCACCGTCTCACCATCGAACTGAACCTGTCGGTATTAATATAATCTGTCATTAAACACTAAACTTATCATCTTAACCAAATATTGGTTATTTCGGTGTTTAAATTAACATAACATGTAATAAGAATAAGAGGGCCAAGATGTTCCTGAAGTCATTCACCTGAAAAAGATTGCATTGACTGCCTTTACATAAATTACTATATTGTAACATAGTAGCATATTGTAGGCCACTTGGTAATTTTCAAGGTCATCCAAGGTCAATGCCATACGCATAACTGAACCAGTGGTTCAGATCTGAAGGCCGATCGCAGCTTAAAATATCAAAAGGTAGTTCAATTGAACATGTTCAAGGTGAAACTTAATATTTCTCAAACAAAAATTGCACCCGTTTTTCAAAATTGAGGGTATAGTTTCCTTCATAAGACTATGTAAAACAAGTGAACATCGGGCGTGGTCATGAGTTGAACAAACTTGGTAAAGGGCAATGGTACACACCAAATATCTAAGCTCCGGGCCTGATTGTTTCAAGATTTTTTTTCCCTACATAGATCTATATTAAATCAAGTGACTCCTTGTGCGGGCCATTTTTTTACCACAGAGCCATCATTTAAACAAATTGATAGAGGTCCACTAGTTAATGTTACAAACCAAATGTCTTAACTCTAGGCCTTATGGTTCCTGACAAAAAGAGTAAAAAAAACAAGACCCCTTATACTATCTGGTAATTATAACTTTTACATAAATGTAACACTTTAGTCTTTCCGGGATGTGTGGGTGAACCATGTAAGGTTCACAGAAACGGGTTTTCAATACAAGTACATGTATGTGGATCTCGCGAGAAGGTCATTGAAGGCAGAGTTCGATAATAATATTTAAAGTCATAGCTTAAAACATTAATATAACCAAACCTCAGAAGCGCAGACTTCGGCAACGGTGTCAAAGCAAACTTCGTCCACGCCCTGGCGACAAACGCAGAGCTGGCTTGATTTATCCCAGCCTATGGCGTTTGTATTTATGGATTCATCGAGATGTGAAGCAGAAGGAGTTTTCCTGAAAATTGAAGATAACGTATAGGAACTCCGTTTGTTTCTTCTGTGAGATGGTATGATAGTTTTTGCAAATCCCGGTGCAGTGTATATCATGTCACATGCACAGTACATATATTTCGACGCAGTATATATACAATATCACAGCACTTATATTTCAACGCAGTATATATACGATATCACAGTACTTATATTTCAACGCAGTATATATACGATATCACAGTACTTATATTTCAACGCAGTATATATACGATATCACAGCACTTATATTTCAACGCAGTATATATACGATATCACAGCACTTATATTTCAACGCAGTATATATACGATATCACAGTACTTATATTTCAACGCAGTATATACGATATCACAGTACTTATATTTCAACGCAGTATATATACGATATCACAGTACTTATATTTCAACGCAGTATATATACGATATCACAGTACTTATATTTCAACGCAGTATATATACGATATCACAGCACTTATATTTCAACGCAGTATTATACGATATCACAGTACTTATATTTCAACGCAGTATATATACGATATCACAGCACTTATATTTCAACGCAGTATATATACGATATCACAGCACTTATATTTCAACGCAGTATATATACGATATCACAGTACTTATATTTCGGCGCAGTATATATACGATATCACAGCACTTATATTTCAACGCAGTATATATACGATATCACAGCACTTATATTTCAACGCAGTATATATACGATATCACAGCACTTATATTTCAACGCAGTATATATACGATATCACAGTACTTATATTTCAACGCAGTATATATACGATATCACAGCACTTATATTTCAACGCAGTATATATACGATATCACAGCACTTATATTTCAACGCAGTATATATACGATATCACAGTACTTATATTTCGACGCAGTATATATACGATATCACAGCACTTATATTTCAACGCAGTATATATACGATATCACAGCACTTATATTTCAACGCAGTATATATACGATATCACAGTACTTATATTTCGACGGAGCTTACCCCTGATGTATGTTGATATGAGATCTAATATAAGGGAATGTCGTTTTGGGAATACCAAAGCTTGTCGCTTAGAACTGGCTAGCTGCTTAATACAAATGGTCACTAATATAAGTTCTACTGTACATTTTCACGACCTATCGTACGAAAGGCTTAGTAATGGTAACTTACAAGTAACTTGCAGTAAAAGTTCTAATCCGGTCCGTAGTGCTCCAATGGCTGATGTAGCTACCAGTATCCCCAGCGTTATCTTCAAGGTCGTCATTGATGTTGCCGTTTAAATTTCCGCACAGCCCCTCCACTTTTCTCACGTCTTTTGGCGAGGAGTAAATTGTAGCAGAGACTTGATTGGAAAGGGACAGTACTATCGTCACTTCTACCATCGTGCCTTGCGGCAGATATATCTGCATATGTTAAAAAGTTTCCGGAGTAAATTGGAAGCGTTTAAGTATGCATGACATCTCTCTCTCTCTCTCTCTCTCTCTCTTGAAAGTATTTTATTATTCTAATGGTATCACTCTTTCTTTTTCTCTTTACCTTCAAGTGCCTCTTGTCTCCGTTATTGGTTAATCATCTTCTCTCATTCCCCTCTTTTTCTTTGTATTGGTTCCAATGGCCAATTGGTCAGAGCGTCCGCCGGAACCAGGAGGTTGTGGGTTCGATTGTCGACCGCGATATATCAATCGTTTAAGTCGTTCATCTATTACTGGCATCTCCCTTGCTTTTTGCATTTAAGGTAAAGTCCCTATAATGGTTCCGCTACATTTCGGACCTCATGGTCTTTCACGGAGATAACCAAAGTTTCCTAATTTTTCATTAAGGTACTTTGGTTTTCTTGATAGAAGTCTAGTGGTCCAGGACGTAGCGTAACTATTACAGGGACTTTACTTTAAAGAGTAGTTCCAGGGTTAGTGTCTAGTTTCGGGATAATGTGACTGGGTATGATATCATGCCACTTTTTACTGCGTGATATGGCTGAGAAACGGATAATTTCTAACTATTAGACAAAACTGGCCAATGTAACTACATGTATATAGCAGTGGTTTGATATTCATGATACCATATTGCAACATAATTATATAAGAATAACTGAACGATGTAATGTTGTTGCCAAAGCATGACGTCATTCGAATAATGGTAATAAAAAACGTAGAAAGGCTCGGTATTTAAATAACGACAATTAGGTATCCAACTATAAGTCTTTTTCGAGAAGTCTTAACCAAGAAAGTTCAGGATAACAACCTCAATGTAGAATTGTCCTCCCACAAATAAACTTTTCAACATGTATTGACTGACCTGATACTGCTATGATTGAACTGTCACATGTCTATAACCTGCATTTCTTAGAATGTTTTATTCTGTTCAAAATCTTGTCGACACCACAGTCATTGATGCGAGACAAATAAGACAAATCAATAAGACAAGTCACGGATTGACCATCAACTTAAGCTTTAAATTTTTCAATATCATAAGGAGTACAAGACTGTCAAAACATTATCCACTGTTATTATTTATACCTTCACAGCGAACAGACACTAAATTTTATACTCTCTAAAGGAGGTGGTGACACCTACCGGCAACTGAAAATATACTGAGCGCTAAAACAAATTTGACTATCTCACCTGTATTTAATGAGCGTCTACAATGAACCTAAAAGTCCATAATTACCGAAATCGTCAAAAAAAACGCAATTCTTGTAAAAACACTTGTATAATATTCCTCAGTAAAAGGTCAAATGAGCCACTGTGAACTATCATGAAGCTAACCTACCGACAAGAGCAAAAATTAGCCTAACTAGTTAGATAAAAAAAAATCTGATATAACACATAATTCAAAACCAAATTTCGCCACACCTTGATAAACGTCTTTCTGACGCAAAAATATGGCTCAATTCAAATTAAACAACAGAAAGATAAAAAAGTACCAAAAATACAGACATTGGGGTCTCTCGATGTTCGTTCCAACCAAGTAACCCTCTTCCAGTATCTTAGTGCCAAAAGTATGCTTACCTGGTATGATGACATCATGACTTTATTGACCATCAGTACAGCATCTCCGTACGACAGGAAGCCAATGAAGGGGGAGTCCCCGCAGCGCAAAATTGCGAACGTATCTTGTCCTGCACGCACGGTAACGCCACATAGACACAAGGCTTCCACGTCTTTACACTTTGCAGCTACAACTTCTACCTATAACCAATAATTAATCAAAGTTACAGGTTTTGGGGGGTTTTTTTACGCCGTGAGGATGTCGGGAATCAAATTTATATAAATGTGCAACGACTCCAGTGATGTTGCTGTCGCTTTGAACATTATTTTGTCAAAAATACAGGGGGTATTGAAGTTGTGTATTTTCAGTAAAGAGAAGTCCATTTCAAACAAACACAATGACCTTGTTTGCAAGATTAGGCGTAATAAAAAAGTTGCTTGTTTCCACTCAAGTGACCGACCCTATTTTTTTGTACCGACATTAGTCTGGTTTTTGTTTTTCTTTGGTTTTTTTGTTGTTTTTTTTGTGTTTTTTTTGGGGGGGGGGGGTTGTTGTTGTTGTTGTTTCGTAGTTCTCGGGCTATTACGGTTGCAAAATGCTGTTTTTCGTGAATTTCTCTAAAATAAAATAAGGAAAAATGGAAAAAAGTTAAAAGTATAAAAAAAGTTTAGCCGCCCTTCCGACCCTATTTTTTCGGTGATGTTAGTGGAAACAAACAACTTTTTTTTTCGCCTTGGCCTTTTTTGTGCAACTAAGACGAGTAATGGTAGTGTGTGTGGGGGGGGGGGGAGACAGGTACCAAGGGACTTTACCTTAAAACACCGTGGTTACTTAGCGTACTAAGATGATAGAAAATGAGATGAGTGTTTATCCTCTCTAAAGATACAAATAAATGAATGAATAAAAACCACAACAGAGGAAGTCGAAGACTTCTTCCTATCGGACCATCGCAACTTTTTTTTTTCGAATCTGATCGGGGCCTCCGTGACCAAGAGGGTAAAGTCGCTGACTTAAACACGCACTCAGCCCCTAACCGCGTGGGTTCGAATCCCGGCATGGTCAGTCGGATTTTCATTTGAGGAAGCCTTCCAGCTGGCTTACGGTAGGTCGGTGGTGCTACCCGGATGCCTCCGTGCATTCGGGGTCTTCCTCCACCTGTAATTAGCTGGATGTCGCTATAATTAGGACTGAAATACTTTCAAAGCGACGGTAAACTCAAAAAGTCAATAGTCAAGTCGAATCTGATCGGTAATTCTTGTTTTTTAAAATAAGTTAATACCTCTGCTTCAAATTGTAAATGTCTGTAGAGAGTGTAATGGCCCGAGTCTATCACCGTGTAATACCTGTAACAGATGAGGAAACTTATACAAGGACGTGTTGCAGATATATTATCAGAGAAGATAGACAGAAAATAGTACACGTTTTACAAATGTGCCATGAAAGACATTGGTAGGTGGATACTAATACATGCATGATATGACTTATTTGTATCAATAAAGAAAAAAGCAGAACAACAAAACATTGAGTAAAGATTATAATCCAAATATATGTTTATACTGTTGTTGTTGTTGTTGTTGTTGTTGTTGTTGTTGTTGTTGTTGTTGTTGTTGTTGTTGTTGTTGTTGTTGTTTCTATCTGTTCGATGTTAGATTTGGCTGCGTGTTTGTAAAACGTGTACGGAACAACGTTCCTTATAATATCAGACATGTAAGTTCACATATGGTTTTGAAATAATTTTACCGAAAGGTGTCACAAGCATTTTTATCTACAACTGTATCTCCGAGCAACTTTGCTGACATCTATAAGCGTAAGGCCTTAAAAAATATGGCCCAGTAAGTCGGCCATTTTTAAGACCTAATGTAACCTGCTACTTGCCAAATTAAATGATAAAAGTGTCATGTGTGGTAAGAGGGGTCCCTTATTGAGCTTGTATTTTTTTTAAGTTATTGTCAGCTGCAGTGCAAGTGAGGCTGCAGATGGTGACTGCAACACCTTTATCCGCATTGTTAAACACAACCAGGACTAATTTATCGTGAAATGCTTGCAAATAATTAAATATACACTATTTTTTATACCGTTTTTATTTAATATGCCTATGTTTGACAACAAAATTAATGTCCATACGGTTTGAAAAAAAAAATCAAAATTAATTTTTTAATTTCAAAATGGCGTCCATCGTGATTATTATTCACTAGTTTCAAAATGAAGGCAAGTAGACAAACACTGTAACAACTGATTCTTATCATGCACCGGGTTATAAGATTGACAGACAATATCGTTGAAGTGGGTAAAGCGTATTCCCTTACATTTACATCGAACTTCAAGCTTGTCCAGTAATTCGGACATCACTTTTTAGCCTCATTAAAAAAAAAGTAGGAGGGTAAAATAATGAGTCGGTTGGGTAACCAGAAACAAAACTTTTTTACGTCTAAGAGAATTTAAGTGAAGTCGCAAAAAAAAAAATCGCTTCTAGTTTAATGTCACTAACAAGAACAGTTATAAAACAGTATCTAAGTATAATAGCTGCATACAAGCCATCAAATGTTCTTGTTTGAAATCCTGGAAGGGCGGAACAAGCAGCCAAATCAGTCACCATGTCATCGGCATCGTCTACTGTTACCTGCATACGAATAAACATATTTATCATAGCATATTATTACAAAATGTTAAGAAAGGTGGGTAAAAGGCAACAGTGTGGTGTGCGTAAATTATAGTGGGTTGGGGCGTCGTCAAACTGAACCCTAACGATATCATACAGTTTGTCAAAATTTAATCATGCTACATCACTCGCCTTTAATGTAGATAAGTACCATTCATAAATGGACTATCTAAAATATAGGATCCATATGACCGCCAGAAGCATTTGCAAGTGGAGTAACCCTTACACTCAACCTTTATGAATCCAAACTTGATGCAGAATGGTGAAGGCTATTTTTACAATTTCAGCCTCAAAAGAAATATGTTGCTCCAGCAAACGATTATTAACCTCAAAAAAGTTCCTGAAAATGCATGCCTTAGTTTCCATAATATTTCTCAACACAAACGATTGTTAACCCCAAACAAGTTCCTGAAAATGCATGCCTTAGTTCCCATAATACTCTCATCACAAATGATTGTTAACCTAAAAAAGGTTCTTGAAAATGCATGCCTTAGTTCCCATAATATTTCTAAACACAAATGATTGTTAACCTCAAAAAAGTCTTTGAAAATGCATGCCTTAGTTCCATCTCAAAAAAGTTCTTGAAAATGCATGCCTTAGTTCCCATAATATTTCTCAACACAAATGATTGTTAACCTCAAAAAAGTTCTTGAAAATGCATGCCTTAGTTTCCATAATATTTCTCAACACAAATGATTGTTAACCTCAAACAAATTCCTGAAAATGCATGCCTTAGTTCCCATAATACTCTCAACACAAATGATTGTTAACCTCAAAAAAGTTCCTAAAAATGCATGCCTTAGTTCCCATAACATTTCTCAACACAAACGATTGTTAACCTCAAACAAGTTCATGAAAATGCATGCCTTAGTTCCAATAACATTTCTCAACACAAATGATTGTTAACCTCAAACAAGTTCTTGAAAATCTATATCTAAGTTCCCATAATATTTCTTAACAAACAAGTTCTTGTAAATGCATGCCATATTTCTCAACACAAATGATTGTTAACCTCAAAAAAGTTCCTGAAAGTGCATGCCTTAGTTCCCATGATATTTCTCAACACAAATGATTGTTAACCTCAAAAAAGTTCCTGAAAATGCATGCCTTAGTTCCCATAATATTTCTCAAGACAAATGATTGTTAACCTCAAAAAAGTTCTTGAAAATGCATGCCTTAGTTTCCATAATATTTCTCAACACAAACGATTGTTAACCTCAAAAAAGTTCCTGAAAATGCATGCCTTAGTTCCCATAATATTTCTCAACACAAATGATTGTTTACCTCAAACAAATCTTGAAAATCCATGCCTTTGTTTCCTATAACATTTCTCAACACAAATGCTTGTTAACCTCAAAAAAGTTCCTGAAAATGCATGCCTTAGTTCCCATTTCTCAACACAAATGAATGTTAACCTCAAAAAAGTTCCTGAAAATGCTTTCCCATAATATTTCTCGACACAAATGATTGTTTACCTCAATAATTTCTCGAAGAGTTATGTCCCAGTTCCCATAATGATCTCCCATGAAATCAAATTCCACCTGCAAATAAAAACTATTTTGTCCACCGTACAATTCAACCGTTGTTATGGGAATGGAAATTTCCTCTTCTGTAAAAGCCAGCGCGTCCGCCACATTCACTCCATTTATGACGGTTCCACACGTAATGGTACCAAATGCAGCTATCAATGAATTTGAACAGGTGCCCGAACCGCTGACGTCAGTAACCTTAACTGAGACTGTACAGGGGCCAGAGCGACAAATAAACGGCATGCGCATCGTGATGTTGATATCAGCTTCTGATGATCTGTGTAGATTCACATCAGTAGTAACCTGAAGTTTGAATATATAATTGCTAATTAACTTTTATGCTTATGATATTATATGCAACATGTAGCATTCCAGTATTTACTAGTTTTTGCCTCCCTTTGTTTCCTTTAAATTGCAAACAATGCAAACATTCAAATGGATTCATCCACGTGTGAACAGGGTTGAACACACACACACACACACACACACACACACACACACAAATCATTGCATCAGCAATTAGCAAAAATCAAAATACGTGTACATCTATTATTTGGAGCCACTATAGAGCTACATTAGATTCAAACAAACTTGAGTACGAAAGTTTAGACCATGAAACATATCAATATTCAAAATATTATTGAGTTTATCATTATTCTATGATAATCTGATGTCAACCCGAAATATCTTTCGACATCCGAAATTAAAAGCAAGTGTGTGTGTGTGTTTCCGAAATGATGTTTCGTTTGTTTTTGTTTTGTTTTTTTAAGTTAAAACGATATAGAATTACTGAATATGCCATTTATAAGCTCCATATAATGTCATTCTGTATATGCCATTTATAAGCTCCATATAATGTCATTCCGTATATGCCATTTATAAGCACCATATAATGTCATACTGAATATGCCACTTTATAAGCTCCATATAATGTCATAATCACTACTGGACACGTACTTCCTTTCAGTTTTTCCCCCCAATAGAGTTTACCCATATTTTAACATATCCATAAAAAAAATATGCAACTTAACGTATCCCAAATAACTATAATTATATTAATGGTTTACATTTTACACTAAAGTTAAGATCATTAATAAATGCAAATACATGTAACAATATGCGTGTGTTTAACAAACTAGTATCAAACTTTAGCATAAAAAAATAGACAGCTTGTCAACTACCTTAAATTAGCTTAGTTATATAAGTAAGATCAAAATATAAATGAAATCGTAAAATACCTACACCTACACTAAAATTCTGTTGAAATATTGTAATTACATTTATAAACAATAACTATATGCATTATCAATTTTAAGGGTCTTCCTTGTACAAGTGTGCAAGATTGGCCTTAAATAAAAGAATTCCATTTCGAATATTTAGAATAGATCGTTTGCTTTATGAGGTGTAATTTTACAACTGCTGTTTTACTTGTCCAATGCAAGATGGCTAAGATATCAGACAATGGGGATATTTATTTACACACACACACACACACACTAATAATGGCATTTAACTAAATTAAACTTTCGCTGTTCAACCCCCGCCCCCCCCCCCCTTCCGAAACACACACACATCAAATGTACTCAATAAGAAATGCTATTACCTCTATTGGGTCGAATTCATTATTGCTCATCACTTCTTCTACGACAGTGTTCATTGTGTTTGCATCGACCATCGCCACTCCACATGTGTACTGTGAACAAACGAAACACACGTACTGTACATATAGGAAATATGAGAACTGTACACATATAAGACAAATAATATGTGTTGTGTATAAATATGAAATATGTGTATTGTACAAATATTAAATATGTGTATTGTACAAATATTAAATATGTGTATGTACAAATATGAAATATGTATATTGTACATATTTGAAATATGTGTATTGTACAAATATGAAACATGTTCACTGTATAAATATAAAATATGTGAATTGCACACTTTTGAGAACAATGGCGGTAAACGTATGTGAATAGATTGGCCTATCAACCAGTCGAAGTCTACGAACATACATCGGGAAGAATTGCCAAGGAGTGTTTGCAAATCATCTGTGGTGCTCCAGCTGTCCGCCAAGAATAAGGAAAAAAATGCACGGTGACTGGATGTTGAACTGTGCATACTTTAACTGTATATATACTCGGTCGCAATAGAAAAACGGTTTTAATAGGTTTTCAATAATGTTTCCATATTTTTTTTCCGAAACATGTTGTATGAAAAAATGGCACTATGTGCATTTTCTTATTCAAAATCATCCGCACTGTACAACGGGCACACTGTATAACAGCCAAACTGTATAACTGCCATACTGTATAACTGCCACACTGTATAATTGGCATACTGTATAACTTGCACACTGTATAATTGGCATACTGTATAACTGGCACACTGTATAACTGGCATACTGTATAACTTCCATACTGTATAACTGTCACACTGTATAACTGGCACACTGTATAAATGGCACACTGTTTAACTACCATACTGTATAACTGCCACACTATATAACTGCCATACTGTATAACTTCCATACTGTATAACTGGCACAATATATAACTGGCACACTGTTTAACTACCATACTGTATAACTGCCACACTATATAACTGCCATACTGTATAACTGCCATACTGTATAACTGCCATATGTATAACTGGCACACTGTATAACTGCCATACTGTATAACTGGCACACTGTATAACTGCCATACTGTATAACTGGCACACTGTATAACTGCCATACTGTATAACTGCCACACTGTTTCACTGCCATACTGTATAACTTCCATATTGTATAACTGCCATACTTTAAAACTGCCATACTGTATAACTTCCATACTGTATAACTGGCACAATGTTTAAATGGCACACTGTTTAACTACCATATTGTATAATGGGTACATTGTATAACTGCCATACTGTATAACTGGTATACTATATAACTGCTATACTGTATAACTGACACACTGTAAAACTGGCACACTGTTTAACTGCCATACTGTATAACTGCCATACTGTATAACTGCCATACTGTATAGCTGGCACACTGTATAACTGCCATACTGTATAACTGCCAAACTGTATAACTGTTAAACTGTATGACTGGCACACTGTATAACTACCATATTGTATAACTGGCACACTGTATAACTGATATACTGTGTAATGGGCACATTGTTATAACTGCCATACTGTATAACTGGCAACGTAACTCATATGTATGCGCACACTGTATAACTGCCACTACATGTATAACGGCACTGTATAACTCCATATTGTATAATGGCACATGTTAACTGCCATACTGTTAACTGGAACTGTATAACTGCATATGTATACTGTCATACTTTTAACTGATTGTGTAACTGGCATTTGTATAATATAAAACTGCCATATTGTATAACTTCCATACTGTATAACAGGCACACTGTATAACTACCATATTGTATAACGGGCACACTGTATAACTATCATACTGTATACCTGGCACACCGTTTAACTATCATACTGTATAAAACCATACTGTATAACTGCCATACTGTAAAACTGCCATACTGTATAACTGCCATACTGTATAACTGCCATACTATAAAACTGCCATACTGTATAACTTCCATACTGTATAACTGGCAAATGTATAACTGCAACGTAATCATACTTACTGGCACATTATAGCTGCCATACTGTATAACTGACACACTGTATAACAGGCACACTGTTTAACTGCCATACTGTATTACTGGCACATTATATAACTGCTTTACTGTATAGCTGGCACACTATATAACTGCCATACTGTATAACTGCCATACTGTTTCACTGGCAAAATGTATAACTGGCACACTGTTTAACTGCAAAACTGTATAACTACCATATAGTATTACTGGCACACTGTATAACTGTAATACCGTATAACTGGCACACCGTTTAACTGTCATACTGTATAAAACCATATTGTATGACTGTCATACTGTGTAACTGTCACACAGTATAACTGGCATACTGTATAACTGCCAACTGTATAACTGGCACACTGTATAACTGCCATACTGTATAACTGGCACACTGTATAACTGCCATACTGTATACCTGGCACACTGTATAACTGTCATACTGTATAACTGCCATACTGTATAACTGGCACACTGTATAACTGTCACACTGTATAACTGCCATACGGTATGACTGGCACACAGTATAACTGCCATACTGTATAACTGGCACACTGTATTACTGCCATACTGTATAACTGGCACACTGTATAACTGCCAAACTGTATAGCTGGCACTCTGTATAACTGCATACTGTATAACTGACAAACTGTATAACTGCCTACTGTATAACTGCAATGCTGTATACCTGGCACATGTATAACAGTCATACTGTATAACTGCCATACTTTATAACAGGAACACTGTGTAAATGCCATTTCTGGCACATTGTATAAATGACATACTGTATAACTGGCACACTGTTTAACTACCATACTGTATAACTGGCACACTGTATAACTGCCATACTGTATAACTGGCACACTGTATAACTGCCATACGTGAGGTTCATAACTTTCATACTAAATAACTGACATGTTGTATAACTGTCACACTGTATAATTGTGTAACTGTAAATTGATAAAGGCCTAGATCATGTCGTCCGATCAAGACACTGTGCTTAAAAAGTAATTTGAATTTAAATGGCGAATTTCAACACCTTTCAAATTTTGCATGACGAATATAAAGAGCATTTACTTTTTTTTTATTTTGCTGCATATTTGAAGTGTTATAAGCTCGACCCGACCCAGGATCGAACCCGGTCCGTCGGCGTGCAAGTCCAATGCTCTAACCACTGAGCCAAAGAGTCGACTCTTTGACGCAATTGTCAAAGATTGTATTTATACCTGTTACGACGCATCGTCACAGAAGCAAGTCCCATAATTGTACTACCAATATGTTTCAGACAATAGGCTGTTAAAGGTTCGGTTTGTTTAGAAACGTTGAAAAATATACCAAACGCATCCCGTTTTCGCAGGTTTGTTTCTGAATAATACATAGATTAAAAAAAATGTATTTTAAGCCCTTTTTTTGTTTTCCAGTGCCAATCTTGATATATCTTTAAAAGCAGCTCGTCTTTGTCTAATAATTTGTTTTTAACTATTATGTATGTATTACGTTTACAATATCCATCTACAGACGTATGGTCATCCGATTCAACCATCAGTGAATGTAAAAAATTGGTTGTTTTCCCAATCAGAGACAATGCCGTCACAGACTGTTAGAATTATAAAACCTATATTTAGACTTTCTATTTCATTTGCCGTCATTTGACTGATCACATTCACTCGTCGCGCAAGTGCTAACCTACGAAAGCGCTTCCCTAAACCGGTGAACACGCCACGTTGCGACAGGTATCACATGGTACCGCAAGAACCAGTGCTTCGGGGATAACATATTCTATAATTAACTGATTTCGTCGAAGTTACGTTTACGAAAATATCGTTTTCCTGTGCAATGTGACCTACATTTGCTGAGTTTATTTTTCCGGAAACAAAGACTTCCCCAACACTAGCGAGGGAGAGTAGATAACAGTGTATAGAATGAAAGCAGGGTACTAAATCGTAAAAGCTGTTACACAACTTTCGTGTCATCCGGTTGCGCCGACCCGAAAGAAATCACAGAATCAAAGACGATGTGCAAGTAGACGCTATATGTAAATTTCTTACCGTTTTATCAAGGTCTACTGCTTCAATTTCGGAAACAGGGGAATCATCAGTCTGGTGTTCATCGGTGCTGGATTCCACATGGCTCATTTCGACTCCATCCTCGTACCTGAAACAAATAGTTGATGTGTCAATCATCGTCATCAGCAACGACTTCAAAATCAGCAACATCAGTAATAATAAAAATATGATATCTATTTTTAGAAGATAACATATTTGGCAATGCCATTCTTCCACATGGCCCTCTTTACAATAATATAAGACAATTAAAAGTGAAAATAAATTGTTTCATATCGCTAGTATAACAATACAAGTAGGGGAATCTGAAGTTAATGGATAAAAAAGAAATACTGATGTTTAAGGTAAATTCCCTGTAATGGTTCCGCTACAATTTGAACCTCATGCCCTTTTACGGAGATAACCAAGGTTTCCTAATTTTTCATTAGGGTATCTTGATTATCTTGGTAGAGGTTAAGTGGTCCAAGACGTAGCGGAACCATTACAGGGACTTTAATAACATCCGTCTGCTAATATTTCTTGCTCTATGCGCAGACCCTGAAGTATATTTTGTAAAAGATGTTTTATGAAACCTTTAAACACAAATTTAAATGTTGTTTGTTTATAGTAATGCTGAATTTTTTATTTTCTTTGGTTTAGAAAGGCGCAATGCTAAAAATCTTTAGTGATGTGTGTAGCACGTGCATGTTTATTACATTGTTGTATCCAGAAATCAAACGGCTGAATCTTTCCAAGTAAGTTCAACACGATATCATTAATCATATCAAGTATCAATTAATCTATTATTAGATGTTCCATAATGCATTTCTTACTGTAAAAAATGTGAACCCCTAGACAGCCTAAACCGGTAGTTCGGCATACAAGAAGAATGTTTTACCATCTAGTTCGGAACAAAACGCCACCATCCATAACTGCATTGAATCTACAAATCAGTCCAAATTTGGGAGTGTCCGGGTCTTCTGCTGTCACTACAAATTCGATCTCTACATCGTCTGCAAAAAGAAAAATCGAATTACTGATTGAACGAATATGGCGCCTTTTTTAAAGAATCGGAAATCAAAAGATCGAGCCCCCACGAAAACAGCTCTGATGTAACAAGTTGGTGAGTTGTAAGAAAGCGCTTAACAATTGACAATCCTTCTGTAATCAGTAAAAATACCCGTGGAAGAAGCCCAGCTGGCTAATATTTCTGTGGCTGTGACATTATAATTACACAGTTAATTTTTAACTTTATTATGTATTTTGTTGGAATTGCGTATTAAGTGTAAATTATTTATGAATTATAGATATATAAGGTATATTACAGGGAGATAACTCGTCCTATATCTCTTATAGATGTACGATGTTACAGAGACGGATGCTATATCCGATCTTAAGATTTTCAAAATGGTGAATTGCATGGTACACCGTAACTGTAAAGAGAGAGAGAGGGGGGGGATAGAGAGAGAGAGACGTACTTATTTCACACTCAACAAATGTACATGGCGGTGGTCCAGACGTTGTTGCTAAAAAGGAAAAAATGTGATGATTTATTTTAAAATAAATAAATAAATATAAACAAATAAATATTCTTAAAAGTTTCGCCTACTTTCATGTTGGATAAAATGAAAAGTAAACTGACATAATAATACCATTTTTACTTTTTTTTCGTTTCGTGTACATGTATAATACTTGCACTATGCTTCAAATTTGTGTAAACACTATTTCTACGCGCTTTTATGTCGATTTAAGATATATGCATTTATTTACAACAATCAAACAATAAAATTGAAGGAAACATCAACTAGAACTATAAAGTTTACATCTAAGACAACTCGTCACTTCTCACAAACAATTGTAAGTACATGCTGAGGTTAATATACAATTACTTGTAAACGTAAAAAGCATCTTTTTCTATCTGAAAATGAAACTTTGAAATGTTATTCTCTATTTAATTCAGAAATAAAGCATGTTATTTATGAATGGAGAAAAACTTGCACCAATATTAGTCCATGCAAATACACTTACTTTCATAAGGAATGCTGCTGCTACTACTGTTGATGAATTCTTCAGACATTGATTCGTAATTCGACGTATCAAAATAAGACATAACACTGCTAGGACTAATCTCGTCGGTTAAAGCTGTAAAGAAATCATTCAAATACAAGAAATTGCTACAAGAATAAACTAAAACTATATTTATTGTATCATTGTTAGAACGCTGCTCAGTTTTTGTGTAAATGTGAGACGATCTAAAAACTATTTTCACCTATTCTAAAATATAAAACATTAGATATAGTACAATTTGAGAAAAATAATAATGAAATATATTATACCTATATTTTTTTTTGGAAAAAATATATATATTCATACAAATACACTTATACACACATACACACATATAAACATATTGATACATATAAAGATACATATATTCACATGCAGATACAAATACTCGTATTCATACAGATACAAATAAACATACAGATATAGATACACACACAAACATACAGATATAGATACACATAAACATACAGATATAGATACACATAAACATACATATATAGATACACATAAACATACAGATATAGATACACATAAACATACAGAGATACACACAAACTACAGATATAGATACACACAAACATACAAATATAGATACACACAAACCTACAGATATAGATACATATAGACATACAAATATAGATACACACACAAACATACAGATATAGATACACACATAAACATACAGATATAGATACACACACAAACATACAGATATAGATACACATAAACATACAGATATAGATACACATAAACATACAGATATAGATACACATAAACATACAGATATAGAATCAGACACAAACATACAGATAAATATACACATAAACATACCGATATAGATACACATAAACATATACATATAGATACACATAAAATACAGATATAGATACACATAAACATACAGATATAGATACACATAAACACACAGATATAGATACACATTTACATACAGATATAGATACATAAAAATATAAAAATACAAAGATATATAAGTATGCATATACATTTACGTACATAATTGCCATTACATTTCAAATAATCATGACATGCAGTCCTGCGTACTGATAAACAAAAGCAGCAATTGCTGATTTGCATAATTATCACAGACGTTTTCACCGCAAAATGACTTCCCGCTCAGTAGCGTATCAATTCAATATCGATTGTAAGGTCATGACCTGCTTAGGTATGCAATTTAATAATTAAACTTCACTCCGAATCATAATGAAACAAATCAATGGGCTTAAGGAAATGAGAGACTGCCGGCGGGGTCATCATACAACCAATAGGGAGTTCAGCTGACTTACTTTTAGTAACTAGAGTAGCAGGAAAGCGTGTGAAGTTTTTACGTCAATTGACCTCTATCGAATTCAACCCTGTTTAAACGCTTGATTGAAAATTTTAGCTATTTCATCATGTATATCTTGTCTCTCAGCGCATTGCAAGCATTTATATTTATACATACTAGTTTACGTATGGCAAAAAATAGTTCTACATCAAATTACTAAATTATTTCTTGAAAGAAGTATAATACTTAATCTAAGATTCAACGTAAAGGTCTCGTTTACATCATACCTAAACTTGGCCATTAAAATAGTTGGACAATTATGATCTTGTGTCCTTGAATTTCATTAGAAAACGCAAGTAATTGCAATGAGTTTATAAATTTTCAAAGAAAAATCAAGTTAACACCATGGACTGAGTGGTTAGGGCGTTCAACCTAAAACCAGAACGCCTAAGGTTTGATACCCGGTGGCAACATACCAAAGTCGTTATAATCTCTTCTACATGAAAAACAGTACACAAAAGGTGGTTCCAGGACTGATTCAAAAAGTGTAAACATAATGAGACTTGGTGATGTATAATACCACTTGTGTACGGAGTGATATCGCAGTATGGTTTCACTACATGTATATTTGTCATATGTAGCGGGAAATCATAAACAGGCTATGTTGATTACTGCAGACGATATAGATTTACTTATCACTCCACGCTACAACAAACAGAATAGTTTCTATCTGGTTCGACTCTGCTTAAACGCTGGGTTTAGAACTGATGGCTTATTCGTGTAGATCCTGCGGACAGTCTATCAGTGCCTTGAGTTCTTTGATTAAATATATATATAACAGTGCCTTTAGTGTTTTGATTAAATATACATGCATCAGTGCTTTTAGTGCTTTGATTAAATATACATGTATCAGTGCCTTGATCGCTTTGATTAAATATACATGTATCAGTGCCTTGAGTGCTTTGTTTCAATATACATGTATCAGTTCTTTGAGCGCATTGATTAAATACATGTATACAAAAGAGTAAAAATGCAAAGTTATATTGGAAGATGTTAAAAAATTGTGCTGGTGTTAAAAGTAATAACATTTCACTTAGTACATTTGAACAATACTTTAAATCAATAAATAATCCTAACGATATATTATTTACACCAGACGAAGACATATTACACTTTATTGATAGATATGAAAATAATGAATTTGATATTCTGTTCTCGGAATTAAATATTCCCTTTTCAAATGAAGAATTGCTGAAATCTATAAACCAGTTAAAGAGTGGTAAAAGTGGTGGTCCGGATCTATATCTAAATGATTTTTTTTATACATGGTAAACATGTTCTTTTACCATATATTTTAGAATTATTCAATAAAATATTTGAAATTGGTTATTTCCCTCCATCGTGGTCTGAAGGATATGTAATTCCATTACATAAGAAAGGTAATACAAATGATTAAAATAATTACAGAGGAATTACACTGTTAAGCACACTAGGTAAACTATTCACCAGAGTATAAATAATCGTTTATGTGAATGGGCTGAAAACTATAATGTATATATTGAAGCACGGGCAGGATTCAGGTCAAATATGGGAACCACTGACAATATATTTATACTCCATTGTCTTATTAATCATATGTTAAATAATGGAAAATGTTTATTTTGTGCATTTATTGATTTCAGTAAAGCTTTTGATTACGTGAATAGGGATAATCTATGGTCAAAATTAATCAAACTGGGGTTGAGGGGTAATATTCTAAACATTATAAGATCAATATATACATGTGTTAAGTCTAGAGTTAAGCATTTAAATAAAGTAAGTAACAGTTTTGACTGTATTTTAGGCGTAAGACAAGGCGAATGTTTATCTCCTTTTCTTTTTTCCATGTTTTTTAAATGACTTAGAGGATATATATGTTACGAGCGGGGTTGACGGAATTGATATTCAAATGTTTAAAATGTTCCTTATATCATATGCAGATGATATTGTCTTGTTTGCCAATAGTAGTCAAGAATTACAAACAAGCATAAATGTGTTAAATGCTTATTGCAAAAGATGGAAGCGTCTGGCTTATGTTTATACTTTCCATTATGGGGACGTGGAGCTTGAAATAGTTAATAAAGTCGTATATTTAGGCATTTTTTTTACAACTGGGGGGGGGGGGTCTGAAGTCCAAAACACTTTATCTGGACAAGCATTAAAAGTATTTTCCAGCTTAATAAGTATTTATACAAATTTACAGACATATCTGTAAGACATAAATTAGAATTGTTTGATAATTAATTATGCCAATTTTGAATTATGGAAGTGAAATATGGGGATTTCATCATGGTAAGGCTATTGAGAGAATTCACTTACAATTTTGTAAACGCCTTTTATGAGTGCAGAAAACGACACAAAACGATTTTATGTATGGGGAACTAGGTAGGATGCCCTTGCAAAACTTAAGATTGTATAATATCGTTAAATATTGGTTAAAAATATTACATACTGATAATAAAAAATACATTAGAAAGATATATGACCTCCTATATCAAGATACTGTATTAAATCCAAATAAGAGTAATTGGTGCTCACTATTAAGAGATTTACTGTCATCACTGGGTTTATACGAAGTTTGGTTATTTCAAATGGTTGGTGATCCTAATATGTTTTTGAATATTGTTAAGCAAAGAATAAGAGACCATTTTTTGCAGAATTGGAACAGCAGATTAAATGAATCCACCAGAGCTATTTTTTACAAACATATTGCAATTTTCAGATTTCAACCCTACTTAGATAATTTACAGTTAACACGATTTAGAACTAGTATGCCACGACTACGCACATCTTCACATAGACTTTGTATTGAAACTGGTCGATGGAATCAGCCTGTTAGCATACCTATAAATGAACGAGTTTGTTTGACCTGTAATACTTTAGAAGACGAATTCCACTTTGTATTAGAATGCTCTTTATAAAATGATCTACGTAAAATGTTTATACCTATTTATCATTGCTTTGCCTAAACTGCTTTGATTAAATATACATGTATCAGTGCTTTGATCGCTTTAATTAAATATACATGTGTCAGTGCCTATAGTGTTTCGATTAAATATACATGTATCAGTGCCTTGATCGCTTTAATTAAATATACATGTGTCAGTGCCTATAGTGTTTCGATTAAATATACATGTATCAGTGCCTTGAGTGCTTTGATTAAATATACATGTGATCAGTGCCTTGATCGCTTTGATTAAATATACATGTGTCAGTGCCTATAGTGTTTCGTTTAAATATACATATATCAGTGCCTATAGTGTTTTGATTAAATATACATGTGTCAGTGCCTATAGTACTTTGATTAAATATATATGCTCAGTGCCTATAGTGTTTCGATTAAATATACATGTGTCAGTGCCTATAGTACTTTGATTAAATATATATGCATCAGTGCCTTTAGTGTTTTGATAAAATATACTTGTATCAGTGCCTTGAGCGCTTTGATTAAATATACATGTATCAGTGCCTTGAGCGTTTTGATTAAATATACATGTATCAGTGCCTATAGTGCTTTGATTAAATATACTTGTATCAGTGCCTTGAGCGTTTTGATTAAATATACATGTGTCAGTGCCTATAGTACTTTCTAAGTTGATTAAATATACATGTATCAGTGCCTATAGTACTTTGATTAAATATACATGTATCAATGCCTATAGTACTTAAATTAAAAATACATGTATCATAGCTTTTAGTGTTTTGATAAAATATACTTGTATCAGTGCCTTGAGCTTTAATTAATAAACTGAATTTTTAATATACACCAGACGAAGACATATTACACTTTATTGATAGATATGAAAATAATGAATTTGATATTCTGTTCTCGGAATTAAATATTCCCTTTTCAAATGAAGAATTGCTGAAATCTATAAACCAGTTAAAGAGTGGTAAAAGTGGTGGTCCGGATTATATCTAAAATGGTAAACATGTTCTTTTACCATATATTTTAGAATCATTCATAAATATTTGAAATTGGTTATTTCCCTCCATCGTGGTCTGAAGGATATGTAATTCCATTACATAAGAAAGGTAATACAAATGATGAAAATAATTACAGAGGAATTACACTGTTAAGCACACTAGGTAAACTATTCACCAGAGTATTAAATAATCGTTTATGTGAATGGGCTGAAAACTATAATGTATATATTGAAGCACGGGCAGGATTCAGGTTAAATATGGGAACCACTGACAATATATTTATACTCCATTGTCTTATTAATCATATGTTAAATAATGGAAAATGTTTATATTGTGCATTTATTGATTTCAGTAAAGCTTTTGATTACGTGAATAGGGATAATCTATGGTCAAAATTAATCAAACTGGGGTTGAGGGGTAATATTCTAAACATTATAAGATCAATATATACATGTGTTAAGTCTAGAGTTAAGCATTTAAATAAAGTAAGTATCAGTTTTGACTGTATTTTAGGCGTAAGACAAGGCGAATGTTTATCTCCTTTTCTTTTTTCCATGTTTTTTAAATGACTTAGAGGATATATATGTTACGAGCGGGGTTGACGGAATTGATATTCAAATGTTTAAAATGTTCCTTATATCATATGCAGATGATATTGTCTTGTTTGCCAATAGTAGTCAAGAATTACAAACAAGCATAAATGTGTTAAATGCTTATTGCAAAAGATGGAAGCGTCTGGCTTATGTTTATACTTTCCATTATGGGGACGTGGAGCTTGAAATAGTTAATAAATTCGTATATTTAGGCATTGTTTTTACAACTGGGGGGTCTTTTTCTGAAGCCCAAAACACTTTATCTGGACAAGCATTAAAATGTATTTTCCAGCTTAATAAGTATTTATACAAATTTACAGACATATCTGTAAGACATAAATTAGAATTGTTTGATAAATTAATTATGCCAATTTTGAATTATGGAAGTGAAATATGGGGATTTCATCATGGAAAGGCTATTGAGAGAATTCACTTACAATTTTGTAAACGCCTTTTAGGAGTGCAGAAAACGACACAAAACGATTTTATATATGGGGAACTAGGTAGGATGCCCTTGCAAAACTTAAGATTGTATACTATCGTTAAATATTGGTTAAAAATATTACACACTGATAATAAAAATACATTAGAAAGATATATGACCTCCTATATCAAGATACTGTACTAAATCCAAATAAGAGTAATTGGTGCTCACTATTTTTACTGTCATCACTGGGTTTATACGAAGTTTGGTTATTTCAAATGGTTGGTGATCCTAATCTGTTTTTGAATATTGTTAAGCAAAGAATAAGAGACCATTTTTTTGCAGAATTGGAACAGCAGATTAAATGAATCCACCAGAGCTATTTTTTACAAACATATTGCAATTTCCAGATTTCAACCCTACTTAGATAATTTACAGTTAACATTATTTAGAACTAGTATGCCACGACTACGCACATCTTCACATAGACTTTGTATTGAAACTGGTCGATGGAATCAGAATGTTAGCATACCTATAAATGAACGAGTTTGTTTGACCTGTAATATTTAAGAATTCCTTTTATTAGAATGCTCTTTATACAATGATTTTACCTATTTATTATTGCTTTGCCAAACGCTTTGATTAAATATACATGTATCAGTGCCTTGATCGCTTTGATTAAATATACATGTATCAGTGCCTATAGTGCTTTGATTAAATATACATGTATCAGTGCCTATAGTGTTTTGATTAAATATACATGTATCAGTGCCTAATTTGATATCATAGCTTTAAGTGATTTGATAAAATATACTTGTATCAGTGCCTTGAGCGCTTTGATTAAATATACATGTATCAGTGAATTGAGCGCTTTGATTAAATATACATGTATCAGTGCCTATAGCGTACTTTGATTAAATATACATGCGTCAGTACCTATAGTACTTTGATTAAATATACATGCATCAGTGCCTATAGTACTTTGATTAAATATACATGTGTCAGTGCCTATAGTACTTTGATTAAATATACATGTATCAATGCCTATAGTACTTAAATTAAAAATACATGTATCAGTGCCTATAGTGCTTTGATTAAATATACATGTATCAGTGCCTATAGTGCTTTGATTAAATATACATGTGTCAGTGCCTATAGTGCTTTGATTAAATATACATGTATCAGTGCCTATAGTGCTTTGATTAAATATACATGTATCAGTGCCTATAGTGCTTTGATTAAATATACATGTATCAGTGCCTTGAGTGCTTTGATTAAATATACATGTATTAGTGCCTCTAGTGCTTTGATTAAATATACATGTATCAGTGCCTATAGTGCTTTGATTAAATATACATGTGTCAGTGCCTATAGTGCTTTATTTAAATATACATGTATCATAGCTTTTAGTGTTTTGATAAAATATACTTGTAATCAGTGAATTGAGCGCTTTGATTAAATATACATGTGTCAGTGCCTATAGTACTTTGATTAAATATACATGTATCAATGCCTATAGTACTTAAATTAAAAATACATGTATCATAGCTTTAAGTGTTTTGATAAAATATACTTGTATCAGTGTCTTGAGCGTTTTGATTAAATATACATGTGTCAGTGCCTTGAGCGTTTTGATTAAATATACATGTGTCAGTGCCTATAGTACTTTGATTAAATATACATGTATCAGTGCCTTGAGCGCTTTATTTAAATATACATGTATCAGTGCCTTGATGCATTTTATTAAATATACATGTATCAGTGACTTGAGAGCTTTATTTAAATATATATGTATCAGTGCCTTAATGCATTTGATTAAATATACATGCATCAGTGCCTATAGTGCTTTCATTAAATATACATGTATCAGTGCCTTGATCGCTTTATTTAAATATACATGTATCAGTGCCTTGAGCGCTTTATTTAAATATACATGTATCAGTGCCTTGATCGCTTTATTTAAATATACATGTATCAGTGCCTTGAGCGCTTTGATTAAATATACATGTATCAGTGCCTTGAGCGCTTTATTTAAATATACATGTATCAGTGCCTTGAGCGCTTTATTTAAATATACATGTATCAGTGCCTATAGTGTTTTGATTAAATATACATGTATCAGTGCCTTGATGCGTTTGATTAAATATACATGTATCAGTGCCTTGAGCGCTTTGATTAAATATATATGTATCAGTGCCTTGATCGCTTTGATTAAATATACATGTATCAGTGCCTTGAGCGCTTTGATTAAATATTGACGTAGGGACATAAACACACACAGTATAGAGTGATTCTAGCAGAACTGAATAAAGAACCGAACCTCTGGCCTTATTCGACTCATGGTTCTTGAACTCTAATGCATTACCACCAATGGAAGGGCTAAATTTTCTGCAAATTGCTTTGAAACTATGGTTCGTAGGTTCAAATCCCAGCAGATACTAGTTGTAATCTTTTGTTTTTCTATTTTTCTTTTTAACATTATTTTTGTATCAATCATATTTTTAGGTACTTGATTATCTTTTTTTTATTAATATACTTTTTTTTATTTTTTTTGAAAACGACAAATATATTGTACCAAATGAGTTTCTCCTTTTCAGTCCTGTTTCTATATAATATATAGAAATGTTTGGCAAAGTTTTGGTAAATGGTTTACATATTTTATTATTTTATTATTCGCCGCCATGCATAACATTTAACACTAGCGTTTAACATACAAAATGTCATGACTTAAGTAAAAGCAGGTAAAACCCATCAAACGTTTCTTTTAATTGTCTAATGAATCATGCTTTCAGTATGTAATGTCATGTATGTGATTCTTAATATCATATATGAGAGTCCGAAAACCTTAAAAACATCAGAAAAAAAATACTTACAAAATTCGTCGCTTTCAGAGAAATCCATGTCACTTGTTTTAAAGTCGTATCCGGAGAAGTCCAATTTAGATACTGAGAAATCAAACATGTGGTCGTAGGATGCCGAGAAGTCAAGCGATGGGTCGTATGATTTAGGAAAGTCCCATTTGTGGTCATAGGATGCCGAGAAGTCAAACGATGGGTCATATGATTTAGGAAAGTCCCATTTGTGGTCGTAGGATGCCGAGAAGTCAAACGATGGGTCGTATGATTTAGGAAAGTCCCATTTGTGGTCGTAGGATGCCGGGAAGTCAAACGATGGGTCGTATGATTTAGGGAAGTCCAATTTGTGGTCGTAGGATGCTGGGAAGTCAAACGATGGGTCATATGATTTAGGGAAGTCCAATTTGTGGTCGTAGGATGCTGGGAAGTCAAACGATGGGTCGTATGATTTAGGGAAGTCCAATTTGTGGTCGTAGGATGCTGGGAAGTCAAACGATGGGTCGTATGATCCTGAAGAGTCAAATGTATGTCGGTTGTATTCTGAATTATCGTCACCATGGTAGCTATAACCTGGATAGCCAAGTTGTGACTGTATGATCCTGAAAAGAATTAAAACATGTACTACACAAATACGTGTATTTTAATGATAATAATGTAGTATGTAACTTCAAAGAAGGATTGCGTTTTCTGTCCGTTTTGTTGTTCACTTTTTATAAGTAGGTATATACTATGCACATGGTTCTAAATACATGTGCAATAACTTTCAAAAGTCACCTAGTTTATAGTTTATGGACATAGACATAGTTTTATTCAGATTTGACATGTACATACCTTCATCTCATATAAAGTTTAGACATATTTATAGTAATAGGAGTATGTAAGTCAAATACAGATGAGAGAAAAGAATCTACAAAATACAAAACCTGCAGAATATTGTAATAAAGATATAATAAATGCAGTGAGTAGAGCTGTCATACACCGACAGCATACATTTTAACTTAATATGGAAGATGCACAAATAAAACAAAACATAAAGAAATAAAATAAAGATAATAATATATACTTATATATACTAGATATTGCTTAAGAATTCACATAGGTATAAAAGGTATACAAAAAAATCAAGAGATAATTAAAAATATTTTCTTCCTTCCTTTCGTCAATATTCCTTAATTGTGCTTAATTTTACCTTTTTATGTTTTTACTGTAGAACTTACAAAATCTATCTTCAAGAAACAAATCATCATATGAATTTTAGATTAGAAATAAATGTTAGAACTGTTTCAACATGCATCTTATACTTCTTAAGCAATTGATTCTTGCCATTCTGTAAATAAACGAAATAACAGAAAATAAAATACAGAGAACAGAATAAAAACAAATAAAGATTAACAATATAATACAATACAATGGGCTGTCGAAAGAAATGCTATAAAAATATATTTACCAAGATTTCGAATAACGTTTACATTTTTTTACTAAAAGAAGATTTCATATCGAAAAAGGAAAAAAACTGCAGCAAGTCATGAAATACTAAGAATTTTTTCGTTGCACTAGATTGTTCGTGCATGGCCACGTGCGTGCGTGTGTGGCGTGCGTGCGTGTCCCAAACCGTCATACTTGGTGTGTCCATGCCGTCGTCTCGTGAATACAACATCCCCATTTCGACTGAAACATAGAATAGAGTATGTCATACCTTAGTTAGCAATAATGTCCATTTTGGGTCCCAGGTGTGGGGCACCTAGGACTGTAACATTGTTGAATCGATTCAAAATAAATTTTGTGGAAAGCATCTAAACCTCAACAAAACCATAAATGCATGTATGGCGCAAGGAGAGTGTGGACGTTTACCCTTATGTATTACATACATGTTA
>CM037777.1:96651641-96701641 GCA_021229015.1 Solen grandis
ATACTCAGGCTCCATCAAGCACGATCAGTTCCACAGGGTACAAAAAAGACAGTATTTGATGCCTGGAATGGGTACCACAGCGTACCTCTTCGTCAAGAAGACAGGCACCTTACCACATTTATAACACCGTGGGGTCGATACCGATACCTTACTGCCCCACAGGGATATGTCGCTTCAGGCGATGGATACACTCGGCGCTTCGATGAGATCGTCAGTGACATCCTGAAGAAGACAAAATGTATCGATGACACTCTCCTTTGGGCTGACAATATTGAAGAAAGCTTTTTTCAAGCATGCAACTGGCTCGACATTTGTGGACGAAATGGTATAACGCTAAATCCTGATAAGTTTGTATTCGCCCGGGACAATGTGGAATTCGCTGGTTTTGAAATAACACCAGAAAGTGTTCGCCCATGTGCGAGATATATCCATGTGATCCTTGAATTCCCAACACCCAAGAACATAACTGATGTACGATCATGGTTTGGTCTTATCAACCAAGTTTCTTACGTGTTCAGTATGACGGACCGCATGTTACCATTCCGTCAGTTACTGAAACCAAGTACACCTTTTAAGTTGGACTCAACCCTTGATGACCTCTTTCAGGAGTCAAAAGCTGTGATCATCAACGAGATTGAAAACAGTGTGCGCATATTTGATCCCACTAAGCCGACTTGCCTAGCGACGGATTGGTCTAAAAATGGAATAGGATTCTGGTTATTCCAAACACTGTGACTGTGCTCAAACAAAACCGTTTTGCTGTACTGATGGGTGGAAAATCACTTTAGTCGGAAGCAGATTCACTAGTGCCACAGAATCACGATATGCACCAGTCGAGGGCGAAGCATTAGCCGTAGCCGATGCTCTTGAGAAAGCTCGATATTTCGTACTTGGATGTGAAAACCTAGTGATAGCAGTGGATCATAAACCGTTGTTGAAAATATTTGGGGATAGGTCCCTAGAAAACATCCCTAATGCTCGACTCCGCAACCTAAAAGAGAAGACACGTCGGTACAAATTTAAGATGCTACATGTGCCAGGTGCCAAGAACCGAGCACCAGATGCCATTTCGCGCAACCCGACTGGAGATGCAGAACCAATGGTACTCATTGATGACATCTCATCAGTATCCCTAAACAATGAGTCTTACCTGTACTTATCAGCTGTTAGTTCAATTGAAAACTTGAAATGTATAACATGGGACAAAGTGCGCACAGCTACATCGAGTGATGAACCTATGCACCAACTAGTGAAGCTAATAGAAACGGGTGTCCCCGCCACTCGTACTGACTTCCCGCCTCCCCTACAAGATTTCTACCCATTTAGAGACCATTTGTCCACAGTTGACGGCGTCGCTATCTACAAAGATCGACTGGTGATCCCCCCTTCACTAAGACAAGATATACTTACCTCCCTTCATTCCGCACACCAAGGTGTCACATCGATGACATCTAGGGCTGAACAGTCTGTCTTTTGGCCAGGAATAACTGCCGATATCACGAGTATAAGAAATAATTGCTCGCATTGTAAACGTATGGCACCTTCTCAGCCCAATCCTCCCCCAACACCACTTGTATACGCGCAATACCCGTTTCAATGTCTATCTGCTGACTTCTTTCATTACAAGGGTGTGAATTACCTTGTGATAGTGGACAGGTACTCAAACTGGCCCATCGTAGAAAGATCTGCCAATGGTTCCACGGGTCTAATTGAAAGTTTGCGAAAAACTTTCGTCACTTTTGGAATTCCAGATGAACTGGCCTCAGATGGGGGCCCAGAGTTCACCTCGACTGCAACACGAGACTTCTTGCACACCTGGGGTGTACACCACAGACTGTCTTCGGTGGCATTCCCACACAGTAACTGCAGAGCGGAGGTTGGGGTCAAGACGGTTAAGCGCATGATAACTGACAACACCGGCCCGAATGGTGAACTTAGCACTGATGCTTTTCAGCGCGCCATTTTACAGTATCGAAATACCCCTGATCGGGATACAAAACTTTCGCCTGCCATGTGTGTATTCGGACGTGCTGTGAAAGACTTCATTCCCATTCTTCCGGGTCGTTATCTACCTCACGACACATGGCGAGACACTTTACTTCTACGCGAGGCTGCCCTCAGAAATAGACATATAAAAATAAGGGAACGCCTCAGTGAACATACCAAACGTCTACCACCACTCAAAGCTGGTGACTTTGTCAGAATACAAAACCAGACTGGTCGCCACCCTCTAAAGTGGGATAAAACAGGTCAGGTCATTGAACTCCATCAATTTGACCAATATGCCGTACGAACTGATGGTTCTGGACGTATAACGCTACGCAACAGGAAGTTCCTCCGTCGTTATACACCCGTGTACCAACCCCCAGCACGTCAAACCATTGCGACTGATTTACAGAGTCTATCAAAGACTTCTATACCTCAGACTACTCTCATACAGACTCTGTTGAAACCTGGACCCACTTCCGGTAATTTAGGCACCGACATGAGTACCACTAGAAGGGACACTTCACCAATTCACCGTGGTGAACTTACTAGTAACACGCCTTTCGATTCTCCAGACGCTATGCGTAAACCGGCCCCTTCTACTCCAGATCCCATGCCTGCATCACCAACACACCAGCCTACATCAGCCTTTCAAGAACAACCAATCCAACCAACCGCACCACCATGTACACTTACCGCACCTACACCTATGACTCCGCGACGTTCCAAGCGACCAATTGTGAAACCAGGATGGTTTACGGGACTATGTGCAGTTGATAACGGGGCAGAATAATCCCCCGGCTGGAGGGCAGTCTAACCCTGAGAAGGCCGATCCACCATAAGTGTTCCTTAAAATTTGTTGTGTTAATATTGATAAAAATCTAAATAAGTGAGTGAATACTGCAGTGCTTATTTTTTTTTTCCAATTACAGTTACTTTGTTGATTTTATTTATATGTTGACCAACAAGTAAGTTGCAAGTAGCAATTGAACTTGTTCTATATCTGTATTACTGGTAACTAGTGTAATGAACATTATAATCAATGGCAGATTAACTGCATTCCGAAGGACTTATATTCTACCAGCCATTGTTCACAGAGATTCACAAATGACTCAGGAGGGGATAGAGGAATATACATTATCAGCCACTTCCCTTTTACCCTGATGTATTATTTGGACGTCATAAAGTTAGCTCCCCTTTTCTTGCTTACATCATTTGTAATGCAAACCCAGTCAATAATCATATTGGTAGTGTCTCCATCTTATTTACGTTGTAAGTAGCATTGTCTCCATCCTATCTACATTTAATCTGTATTAATGCATAAGCTGAATGTATATCAATGATTATTGTTCGATCCCATCACTTACCTTTTCGTATGCATATTATTGTTCGATCCCATCACTTACCTTAACGTATGCATATGTTTCAGATCTCCATCATTCTAGATGTCATAGTTAATAAATGAAGGATATCAAGAAACAGTGTACATAGTTAATACTCATTTAATATTGATAGAAGACTGACTTTTATTTTAAATATTATTTTTAAAGTATTTGAAATGCCGCCATGATAATGTGGCTCTTCATTGTTTGTTTATGGAGAGACTTATGAATGTGCCTGCAAGCTTTTGCGGTTTCATATCACCTGTGGTCTCGCATGATAGAGTTAAGAATATGTAACATCTAAGTTGTTTCGTGAATGCCTTTGTGGCTTATCTGTTATATACTTAAGCTAATTGTTTTAGCCTAGGAAATAGTGTCTGTGTGTCTTGCATTTAATAATGTTTGTATAGCTTACATTCAACTTTGCCTTTGTGGCGTGCATACATGTGCCTGAGTGGCTTGCGAATATATGTGCCTTTGAGGCGTATCCGTGATTGTGTTGTGCCCGTGTGGTGAACCAGCAGATGTGACGTGCCTGTGTTGCGTACATGCGGTTGTGATATGTTAGTCTCAAAGATGTCCATGTGGATGAAGTGAGGACCTATGTGATGTGCGGGGCAGCTAAAGCTCAGTGGATTAGGACAGATTTTAAATGATCATTTACATTTGTAACTAAATATGAATATCAAGTTGTAAGACTATTTGAACAATAACTCATCTACTTTATTTGACATATGATGAAAGGGGAGTCTGATGTTATATATTTTTATGTATGACTTATAATTGTTATCATATTTGTTGGTATTTCACATATATTTTAATTTAGATTTCCTTTTGATAAATTGTCATTAAATAAAGTCATAATTTATATATTATTTTCTTTGCTGATATAAAAAAAATCCGGGAACACAATTATTTATGTACCCGAGGATTTCATTTCTTCACGTCAGTCCTCATGTTTTCGAATTTTTACTGTGTATACTTTTGGTTAAATACTTATATATATATATATATAGGTGAGTGTGGGTGTATGTGTGTGTGGGGGTGTGTGTGTGTTTACATGTATGTTTTGTGTGTTACAGAAACTACAGAATGTTCGAGTAGCAACAAGCGAAACCGGTGGGTATTGTAATTCCTCACTTCGGGAAGATGGCGGTCATCACATAACTGATAAAAACCTTGCCATCGAACTTGCAAACTTCTTCAAAGGTACGTAACTGTGTAGTGTTATCGTTCGTTTCTTTCCATGCCAATATATTGTAAAGCCTTGCATAAAAAAGTGACTTTATTACCAAAAATATGTATATAACAAATATTAATGTTAAACCAATCATCCGTTGATTAATGTTTAACAAATCATCAATTGATACAAAAGGAATATATATGACAATTTCAAATTCTGGGACATATACCTAATTCTTTGGTCAAATAAAACTATTTTGTAATTAATTTTCTTATTGTTGATGATGGTAAGATTTTTTACATTGGCATTAAAATCATACTGTCTGGAAATTCCATGCACTTTGCAAACCCCAACATCTCCCATATTTTTATTCAAAAGGAGTTTCCTATCTTTATTTATATATGAATTAATTAATTTTGCATCTCAAATCATCACCACATAGTAAGTTTACTATCATAAAGTTTACTGGTAATTTCTGTATTTTGATGTTATATATATATATTTCTGAATAATTCGATTATAAAGGCTTTTGTTCGATTATATATTCCATAATTTAATCATTTTATTTATTACATTTAATTGATTAAAATATACAAAAAACGTGCGTAGATTTATAGAAATTTCATAGAAAAAATCTTGATATGCATTGTATATAAGTAGTAAAGTATGTAGCTCTATGACCCCGGTGACTATCAGGAGAAGTTGACTCTGGGTGAGAGTGTGGGCGGGATGATGACCGGGTGAGCGATGCGTTAGTCAATCAGAGTCGCGATTCGAAAGGTGATGGGCGGAGCACCCCGGCACACGATTGGTCGACGGAATCGACAGAAGTTGATTCGTGGCTATTCTGACCGGGTCAACACGTAAGTTTTATAGGCTTGACCGCTAGTTCGATAAATTACGCAATGACAATTAAAAACACGGTGCACGGAGGCACACGATAGGTCGGCGGAAATGCCCGAAGCCGGTTCGTGGGTATTCGGAAAAGTGTACAGGTAAAAGTCGGTGCAATAAGTTTCGTACTGTCGGGTATGGATTAAAAATTCGATAAAACGGGACATACAGCGTTTTCGCTCCGACGTTAAAGCGGCGCATAGCTTACCTCCGGGTAACCGGTTTGCTTAAAATTAATCATCCGTCAGATCGTGTATTGTTAATTACAGCGATTCTCTTTCGTTTCTTACTTTTCCGACTAAAAGAACATGGGTCAAAACGCGGAGTTCTCGCAGGACTACGCTCAAACAAAATTTTTAAAAACGATTGAAGGGACTAACTCCGATTTAACGCTGGACTGTTCTAATTTGTGCGAGGACGTGAAATGTTCTTTGGAACATGACTTGTTTATGCGGGCATACTTTTTTACGTTTAGAAAAAGAACGCCAGAGTGGAAAAAGATCAGTATGTTTAAGCGACGATGATATCGGAAACAATTTAAAAAAAAAACTAGAAACATTAGTCGCTAGATATTCTACCAAGATATCCCCTCGCCCCATCGACGTTCTATTTGTGGTTAGCAGCGCCAAATCGGGGAGATGATTTCTGTCGATTTCTCCATGGCGTTGGTGATGAGAGATAGGTCTACACCCAGTTCAGTTGACCCAAATATACCACTCCATAAGAAATAATAGATATGTTTATAACAGACTCGAATATGAAAATAATTGTCGTCGATAAGAACTATCGAATTAATTCAACGTCAAGCTGATCCATATAATGTCACCTTGTGAATACTTATTCATGTCGGGGTCTTTTTTATATTATTTAATTTAAAGTAAATGACTACATGCATCAAATAATTGCTATACCCATAAAAGTTATTTTGCTTAGTCTAGAATATGAATTTTTTTAATGTTATTTCTAATTGATATAATAGATATTAAATATTATTATGACAAAAATGAAACGGAATAGCTATGACCACAATAAACATCGTGAAAGAAAACAATAGCTCTTATAATGCCGAATAGCTGCGGGCTTATTAATACCGTTACGGTGATAGAAGCGAATGCTGGTTCAAATATATACAAAAAATCCTCGTACTGTTCTGATATAAGTAAACGTACAATAGTTTTTACTAGAGACAGGATAGGAGAATGTAATAAATGCGGTAAAAGTTTCTTGAATTTAATACTATGAACGAAAAAATTGTTACTGGTACTTTTAAAAGAATCAAAGCGCTCAATGCGCTGAGAGATTGCTTTAGATAAAAAAGCTGTGATTTATAGGCTTGACCGCTAGTTCGATAAATTACGCAATGACAATTAAAAACACGGTGCACGGAGGCACACGATAGGTCGGCGGAAATGCCCGAAGCCGGTTCGTGGGTATTCGGAAAAGTTTACAGGTAAAAGTCGGTGCAATAAGTTTCGTACTGTCGGGTATGGATTAAAAATTCGATAAAACGGGACATACAGCGTTTTCGCTCCGACGTTAAAGCGGCGCATAGCTTACCTCCGGGTAACCGGTTTGCTAAAAATTAATCATCCGTCAGATCGTGTATTTAACAATAGCTCTTATAATGCCGAATAGCTGCGGGCTTATTAATACCGTTACGGTGATAGAAGCGAATGCTGGTTCAAATATATACAAAAAATCCTCTATGTTCTATAAAAAACGTACAATAGTTTTTAATGCGGTAAAAGTTTCTTGAATTTAATACTATGAACGAAAAAATGTACTGGTACTTTTAAAAGAATCAAAGCGCTCAATGCGCTGAGAGACGGTAGCCATATTAACAGGAAAAAAGCTGTGAATCTTAATTATTGATACAATAGAGGCAAAATCCACATGACGCAAAAACTCCACACACTCTCCTGCAACTACAGTCGGTAGTAAGACAATCGAATTCGCACTCTATTTGTTACAAAACAATCCGAATTAGGGTCATGAACCTGACTGTATGAACTTCAGAAGTAGGTAATTCCCCAGGACCCGATTTATATGGACTATCTACTGTTACTTAAGTGTAAAACTTGACAAGTTACTTGATTGCTTTAGATACGTGAATGTTTGTTTCTATTTCAAAGTTAAGAAATGCTCTGGGAGTAACCTAACTCGCTTTCATGCAAAATTACGCGTGAACGACTTTACTTTACATTTCATTTTAATGTATAAACATGCTTTACATTTCATTTTAATGTATTAATCAGAACACGTCAATTTTCAAAGGTACACGTTCAAAGATATATCAATTTTAAAAGTACAATACAATACAAAAAAAACCCACACAATATTAGTTTAAAACATATCTTAAGAGAAAAACAAAATAATTGTCAAGTTGAATGAAAACATAAATAAATCACTTTAAAATGTTGTTAATATATACTGTCGCTCAAAATGATGTGCGGAAAAGTCTGTCTTCCAAGCGTGTAATCGTCAATACATTCTCTTCATTTTGTTTTTCCACTGCTCTGTTTTCATCACACAAAGAAAGTCCTTGCTTTCAGTGACACGCTTATGTAATTGTATAATGGGTGGGGAAAGTTTTGAAATGTGCATAATCTCCTTCCAAGATTGAATAATGTCCTTTTCATTTACTGCTTTCAACATCTCTTCAAAGTAAAATTCAATTTGATATTCTTCATCATTAGTGTTCATAATACAGTCGTGTTGGTGTTGAGAAGGATGGTTTGTATGACATCCATAACAGTTCTTTCTCACTGTCATTCCTTTTACTTCACACAATGCTTTCGCAAATAGGAAGTAAAAATATGAGTTCATCAACACCACATTTGCAGATGGTGAAATGCAATGATCTGTTGGTGGAGTTGTAAATTCTTCTTCATCGACATTGACCGTCATTGAATCACAACTTTTATCATCATTCATTATATCCTTCTCGTAGTGTATTGAAAAAGGCAACTTGGTGAATGAATGCAGTCTGTGTTCTGTTAATGTTAACTTGTTAGGTTGCATTTGAGGCGACTACAAATCAAAGGTGTTTAAACGATCTTCAAAAAAAAATATCAAGGGTGATGACTTAATGTTCAACTCTATTAATTGTTTTGTTGATATGATGACAGTCCGTTTAAGAATGATGACAAAAATTGTATACTCTCTTTTAAATCACACGGGTTTTCAAAAATTGTTAAAGGAATGTGAATTTCTTTCGTTCTTTTTTTCAAACACATTTTGATTTCATGTCGTTTTCTTTTTAACACCATCATAAACGGCTTCTAAATTACATCATTTTATATACATGTATATAAAGTGTTATTATTTTAGTCCCCGGTAGCCATGTAATATTTTCAAATCCCTCTTCATTTATCTCATTATTCTTTTGTAAAAGTTGTGCTTGAGCCATTTTCATTTCGCAGAAAAACAGCCACATGTATTGAATACTTTATAGTCACAGAGTTGGTAATAAAAGAACAAAACAATATTCGTTTTGTATACACATCAAACACTTGAAAAAAAAATGCAGCGTACACCTTGTCTCATCTCTTTATCTTATTAAAAAGTCAGTACCAAACGATCAATGCTATTCTCATCCTTTCTTTATAAGCATTTAAAGCCAGAGTTGGTAATAAAAGAACAATACAACGTTCACCGTATCTGATATAAACAATAAACAATCAAGAACAATACAACATTCACCTGAAAGGTCGCTTTTACTAAGAAACAAATAACTACTTCATTATAACTACTTCATTACTGAGATATAGAAACTCAATACTTGTCACTGCAACTAAATTTACAATGCACATACTACTATACGAACAACAATCTACAAACCATCTACGTACGATTTATAAAATATAAATCTTTACATCTACCAAAATAAGAACAAACTACAAACCATCTATGAACGATTTATAAAATATAAATCCTTTACATCTACCAAAATAAGTAGCTCTCCTGGCCTGTACTACCATACCTATGCTACGCACCTCTCTACACATTCAATCCACTACTTAAGGTAGCCACAATATCCAATAGTCAAGAGGTATAGAAAAGAACCGGGATTTGACAACAGATATATATACAAAATTGGTAACCTTTCCTAAACATTCTATGCAGAATAACAAAATATATTAAATAAAGAACAAAAATTATCAACATGCCTCCCCAGCAACAAAGAGTTGCGTCCACGGAACTCTGGTTTACAAACAATAATATGACATGCTAATGATTTGACAATAAAACACTGATAAAACACTGATAAAAGAATTTGAACAATTTACTGAATGTAATTTAAAATTTTTACTGACTGAAAATTGCTGAAAGTATACGGTGCGCTGTGTCAGAATCTATATCATTCAGTATACCGGAATCAATCAATGAGTTGACCGCTTGCAACTTGTTGTCAACAGGTCTTAGTACCATCTGGCTCATGTAGTAGTCTTGAAATCTTTTTGGTGGTCTTCTTTCCCATACTGACCTTCTTGGTTTTGGTGTAGGAGACGAGATTTCTTCTTCTGACCTTTTTGGCGTTGGGGCTGGATTTAAAACATCTGACTTCCTCTTTGACAAAGCTCTTGGTGCCGCCGTTGGTGGTGGAATCAATATATTTCTGTCAATCTCGTCTGCCTCCTCAGTATCGATATCCCCAAATCGCTCTTCGCCAACTGTCTTTACTACGGTCTCGTCTGCTTCTGGCACCTCTTCTACCTGTTCAAAATCATTCAGGCTTCCAGATGAGTCTTCTGTGCCAGAAATGTTCTGTGCAACACTAGGATCACTGCGATCCTGGTCAAACCTCTCCTCTAACTCTGGATCTTCAGTAGCAAATTCAGCTTTTGTTGAATTAGCATCATCGCAACGACAATCACCTTCGTCAACAACTCCTTTGTCCTGTTCAGTAGCTGCACTGGGACTGGTATCAGTTACTTCATTAAGACCTGAGGCATTTGGACAATGGGCGTCCCCAACTATGTCAACAATGACACATCCAAATTCACTCTCAGAATCTGAATCCTCTTTTTCTTCCATGACGTCATGTCTTTCTTCTTCCACTTGCTTTCTCTCTGGGCTTTCCACAATATTGCCGTCAGTATCCTCTGTTTCCTCCTTGGGGGAGTCTACCAAGAACAGAAGGTTACGATGCAATGTTCTTGTCTTGTCGACGAATCTGATTTCAAATACAGGTATATCCGGTCTTGGCTGAGCTATAATTTCATATAGATCATCTTCAAATCTGTCCTGAATCCTGAAAAGTTTTCCCTCGAATGTGGTCCTACGTACCAATACACGATCACCAATGTTAAAATTTACTGTTTTGGCTTTCCGGTCATAATATTTTTTTTGTTTCAATTTTGACTTTTCCGAGTGTTTTTCGACTATATCTCTTGTTCTATAAATCCGTTCTTTGAGCTCTTGGATATTTTCTTCTGCTGATTTGTTAGTGACTTCGCCTTGTCTTGCACTTTCAAAGACTGAATCTATGGGGAGCTTAGGTTTTCGTCCGAACATCAGTTCAAAGGGAGAAAAACTAACCGATTCATGTGGCGTTCAATTATATGAGTACACAAGGGAACTGACATACTTTTTCCAATTCTCCTTTTTCTCATTGTCCAAGGTTCCTAACATTTCTAACAGTGTCCTGTTAAAGCGCTCCGGGCCAGCGTTTCCTTGGGGGTGATAGGCAGTAGTATGGCTCTTTTTCATGCCCATTAACCTGCACAGTTCTCCTATGAGATCACTCTCAAAGTTTGCTCCCTGGTCGGTGTGCAACCTGGTCGGTATGCCATAAACAGTGATGAAGTTTTCATAGAAAACTTCAGCTTTGGTTTTAGCAGTCTGGTTTCTCGAAGGTATGGCAAGGGCATATTTAGTGAAATGGTCTGTAATGACCAAAATATTTCCCACTCCTCTAGATGGTTCGAGAGTCAGATAGTCCATACAAACAAGTTCCAGCGGATAAGTTGTGTTGATACTTACCAATGGCGCTCTCTGGCACGGAGACACCGTCTGCAAGCCTTTACAGGAGCTTGAACTTGAGAAGCCATACCAGGCCAAAAGAACCTCTCTCGTATGAGTCTCAGTGTTCTTTCAAGTTCAGGATGTCCAACATTATCATGAACACCTTCTAAGACTTCTTGTCTATAACACTGAGGAACAACAAGCTGCTCAATACGACTATCATTCTCTGTGAAGATTCTAAACAGAATCCCTCTCTTCAAAAAAAAGTTCTTGAACTGCTTTTTCATGGTAACATCATCCTTACTCATGAACTTTCGAGAAAATGTCATAGTAAAGAATAGAGACATTACGTGGCCCCTTCATTAAGAATGGGCTGACACATCAAGTGTGATTGTGAAATACCTCTTTTAACTGAACGTTAAAATAGAAATGGGTCATTTCGTTGCGGATCGGGGGAACTATTGGCGGTTTTTTCTCGTATAAATGATATATTATTTAAATGTTATAGTAGCTTATTAAGAAAGTATATCGTATATTTAATAATCGTTTGTAATTTTTCGTCTAGGGTCAAGAACCTACACCTTAAATCGTGTCAGCTTAGTATATTGTTGGGAATTAAAATAAATAAATAAATAAATAAATAAATAATCACGAAGTGTCCGCCTTGCAACTGCTACGATGCCCACCATGGTCATCGCGCGTAACGCTTATGTGTATATGAGTTATAAAAAGTAACAAAAATTGCCGTCAACACAGAAATTAGGTAATGTTTGTTCACCCCTTTACGGTCTAGTTTGACCCAGTTTTGCCCTAAAGAAACCCGGATACTGATGCTTCAAACATGCGCGGCGTATTTGTTGCTTTGCATCAAAATAAGTATTGTTTCGTTTGGCAAGCGAAAGAGACGCACATGCGTAGAACAATTTAGGATTGATATTTTTTGGATTGGGTTATTATCTGCAATTGCGAGGGTAAGTTTTTTTTTTTTTTCGGCCGTTAGGCCGTTTATTTTCACACTGACTTCCTGTGAAACACACAGTAATGAAGCGGAATAAAATTAGGCTTTTCATTGGTTATTATATACTTTGCTTAATTCCCATTGGTCATTGTAAAATTAGACAAAAAAAAACACCCCAAAAACGGGAGTTGCGGAAACGAGTTCTTTAGATCTCTGTTTTAAAAGTTGAAGTTTTCTTCCCCTGCGAACGATTTATCCCGAATAGTAAAACACTGCGCCTTTTTAAAGTAATCTGAAAGAGTAGAACGCTTAAAATAGGAAACACAGATTTTGGAATTGATTGTTCGACCCTGACAGATCCTTTATTCAACAAAAACGTAACATCCGGTTTCGTTTTGTAGCCCGCGAAACGAAGTCTAATGCGCAGATGTTTTAAGGCTGTAAGTGTCTACCAAGATTGTACAAATTATTTGGTTCCGTGGTATCTCAAAGAGCTGCACTGACACAGGAATTACAAAACTATTAAACCAACAACAAAATCTGTTATATGATAAACCATTCAGACACTAATCATCAAGCTTGTTATCAAGGACGAGTATCTTTTTAAAATATATTTCTTGTTTTGCAATATGACATTAAACTTAAATACACCTAGGATCATTGCCTCAAATGTGTGCCTTCAACAGCTGTATAATTATTCTGTGTCCACAAACATGTATCCTAAAATCCTTTGAAATTTTACTAAGCATAATGAACTTCCGGAAGAAATAACGTAAACGAAAGCCTGAGTGTGCCAGTTTTCTTATGCGAATGAGTCTATAATTAGGATAATATATTAAGCACATTTTTTCTATGGTGATGCTGATTTTTGGTATTTAATTTGTGAGAATGGTGTTGCTGTTATCGCGAGATGATGATCTACCTTTTATTACTTACAATTGCAGGCAAATATGTTGCTAGTTTTGGTGACGGGCCCGGGCAATATAAGCAGCTTATCCTCGATTCTGGAAAGGTGAAAGACTTCGACGCTTATGACGGAGGGCCATATTGTGACGTCACAAGTCAGGGACGGGTCAAATTCCTTGACCTAACATTACAACAATTTGGACTTCCTATTTATGACTGGAGCATGAGTCTCGAGGTTGCTGAACACATTCCGGCTAAATTTGAAAGCACCTACATCGACAATATTGTAAGGCATACAAAAGAAGGGATCGTTTTAAGCTGGGCCGTGCCAGACCAAGGTGGTTACTCTCACGTCAACGGCAGAACCCTTGAATACGTCATAAAACTTATGGATTCACTGGGGTTCTCCCATGACACGGAAACGTCTGAAAAATTGAGGAACGTGTCAACCCTTCGTTGGTTTCAGAGAAATGTTAATGTTTACAGACGACGAAATTTTTCTGACATAGAGAGGGTAGAAACTGTTTTTCTTTAATCTTTGTATTCATCTCACAATTTCATTGTTGCTTATAATAATAGTATCATATCAATGAGGGCGCTAAATGATGAACCAAGCAAAAATAAAGACATATTTTTCTCTTATATATCAGGGTATTGTGACATTTATACCATTAAGAGAGATGAGAATGGCAGGTAACACGATTGTGTTAAACAGAGAAAAGAAAGATGTTCAAAATAACGAAACGGGGCAAGGAGAGAGAAAGAAAGGACACTATAGGAGTATCCATGATTGATTTTTTTTTTTTTTTTTTACTGCATCTTGATTGAAGCTATGTAAAACACGCACATGTTTTGTGCCGTTTATAAATTTAGTTTTGCACCTATAATTAAACAAGTATATCGTACAATACCACTGGAACAGTCACACCGTACGAGAAACAATTTTATATAGTATTTCGGACATTGAATATCGGACATCTGTTTTTAGCACAAATAATAATGATGTGTACTTGTCAGTTAAGTATTTTATTTACGCTGCATATTGCCACTGCGTTATCTTCATCGCACTCCGAAGGTGTTTGTTTGTTTGTTTGTTTGTTTGTTTGTTTGTTTGTTGGGTTTAACGTCCCACCGGCAGTATTTCAGTCATTTGGAGACGATGTTTACTTGAGACAGATATAGTGCTGCCACACTGCAGTATAACGCCGTAGACATGTGGCATGATACCACACCCAGCCACATTATCCTGACACCGGGCCAACCAGTCCTGCAACTACCCGTTTATGCTGAGCGCCAAGCAAGGGAGCTATAACAATACCATATTTTACGACTTTGGTATGTCGCGGTTGGGGATCTAACCCACGACCTCCCACACCCGAGGTGGACGCTCTAACCATTCGGCCACCGGGGACGGTCCCAAAAGTATTAAAACTATTCTGTGAAACGTACTGAAATTCGCCATATTTCTGTAAACTGTTCACGCCGGTTCCCCGTTTTCGCAACTTCGTTAACTGGACATGCGCAGTTAATTATCCAGTGAGGTACCGTAGTTCTCATACAGCTCTAATGCAATGCCTTACAAGGTTAGTGTTTAAAAAAAGTTGGCAGACGGCTCGATTGGTAGTGTATTTTCTTATAGTTGAGAAGTGAATGCGGTTGGTGTGTGTTGTTTATTTATTTATTTATTTTTTAATCAAGATGGTATTTTAAAATCATTATCATAACGCTACGATATGATCTAACATCAAAACTCGTCTCTAAAATAGATAAATGTAATAGTTTTTGTTTTGGAATTTACTGTGCTACCACAATATTTTAGTCAAATAGTGACGTCCAGGTAATATCAGCTGGAGAAAAACCTCAAATACATAGAACTACGATATGCTTTAAATGCTTACAAAAAAGATAACATATAATTATAAACGCACAAAAATCTACTATTCTGAGCAGAGCTCGACGTAACGCCCTTACGTTAAACGCCTATGGAAAATTAAACGTTTTGAGATCCACTGCGTTGTGAATAATATCTGAATATACAGTATATGAAGAGGCCCTGATAATACTAACGAAATATCATCTATTTGGCAACGTACGACATTCCGAGATTTTTTTCTGACACCATTTCCTATAATATCTTAACTGTTAGTGCTGTGCAATGTATATTATCATTTGTTTTAAGGATGTGTGTGTGTGTGGGGGGGGGGGGGGGGGGGAGAGATCTGGCTTTGCCCGGGGATCGAACCGTGGGCCTCAGATCAGCAAGCCGACGCTTGATATTCCAGAAGTGGGGCTGTTGAAAGTGTACCGATTACTTCACACATGCACAGAGTAATCAGGACACGCGTATCACTAAGAGAGAGAAAGAGAGAGAGAGAGAGAGCGATAGCACGTAATTTATAAAAGAGACACATCTTCAATGATGTCATACAACATGGTTTGAAAAAAGAAGAAAAAAAACTTGAACCGAAAAGCAGCATCTCGGTTTTCGCTTTAACTTGATCAGCTCGAACACTTTATTTCAACTTAGGCACAACTATCAGCGAGTAACAGAATGCAAAAAAAAAAAAAAAAAAAAAAAAACCCATCGCATATTTAGGATTTTAAATGAAAATAAGATGGGTTTTGATATGAAGGTATGCAAAAGGTTTATTAACGTAACTCCTATTTTTTTATATGACCAGGACGTTTATGTCAATATTATTAAATATTGTTTTTAGAATACATCCTGATATGACATTTTTTCCCCATTAAATGACCCCACCCACATCAGTACTCGGTACATTTAGCAACCAGTTTTATAAATTCTGAGGAATATATCTTAACTGATATTCACATCTACACCCTTAATTGATCATTGTCATCTTGGATTTATCTTGAAATTAGTTAAAGTAACAGTGAATTGTTCAATATGACATATAGTATTGGCAGAGTTTTGTCTATTGATGATGTCATAGCAAAGTAAGAGAAGTCGGTCAATCTTTTCTCACCTGGGTCATTTTTGCAACTTTCAATAGCCGACTTCATACAAACTACAAATAATTTTTACATATTTTTAGTACAGAAGGACTTTCGATAATATATTCTAACAGATAATAATGAAAATGAAATCTTTATGGTTAACGCTTATGATGGTAATAATTCAAAAGACAAACACTGGAATGATCAATAAATGACAAATTTATTGCACCACATGTGAGAGAAGCCCAGGGGACATTTAATCAAGACAAAGACAAACTATTACTGCCTTTCAAAAAAACAGCAGCAACTCTTGAAATAAACACAACTTTATAAAAAGTCTAATTTCATATACATTATATGTAAACTTTTTATTAAATGTAGACAACATTTCCTTTAGGTAATATGGGAGCTATTTCTAATAACATTCACTTTTTCCTCAACTGTTTTTCCATTCAATAAAAGTCCTAGTGCAAAAGAAAATATGGTAGCCAAAAGGTTGTCTACATTTGAAAAGGGAGATAACTCCAGAACTTTAAATTTCATGCCTGACTTTTGATACACTGTCCCCTGGCCTTCGGTTCCAGTAACCACAATCATATGCATAAAAGTAACAGATGGATGGAAAATAACATGGACTATATGTATTTATGCTATATACAGATTTACAAACATGATTATACAACATTATATACACACCACAATAAACACAATCAGGTGTTCCTCTAATATGTCATGCAATCTTATCATTTTGTATGATAGTCACGCTGTAATTCAAAATTTATTTTCCTGACCATTTCAAAAATGGAGGCAAACCATCTGCAAATAATTGACAACTTTCGTAATTACATATCAAGGTTACCTATCAAGTTTGATTTGGTCAAAATATTCTAGTAATGCATATTTCATTTTCTGAATAATAACATAGAAATATGTGTAAAAATTATGGACAAACTGCTTAGAAAGTAATTGATATTAAGTCTTTCCAATCAGAAACAAAATAACTGTCCTTCTGGAATACATACTCTGTTAAAGATAAACTGTTTAAAAATGTACAGTAAATGTAAAAGATATTTTTGGGTTTACCACCACCACGGCAATATTTCAATCATATAGCAATGTCCATTTCATAACAGATAGAAGAATACCCCAGTATTGTTAACAGAGGCATCCAGGCAGAACCATGGACCCGCTAACAGAACCATGGGCCTCCCCCAAGACATCTGGAAGGCCTCCTTACATGAAAAATGGACAAGATAAGGCTTTGACATGAAACCACAGCTGTGACAATTGAAAAGAAAATCAATTTTATGTTGCAGCCTAATTTTAGAATGCAAGCTTGATCTATAAGACAATAACTACAGGTCAGACCTTACACTGCCATCTCAATAAAAAGAAAACACTTGTAAGTGTCACTGGTTATCTCCAATACGTATCACTGGGACTGAGCCCCTTTTTCTGGTCATGACAACTACTCTTTTTAGCTTAAAAGTAGTTGAAATTTATCATATATGGTTATGAAACAGATTGATGCTAAAATCAGGATTGGTAGATAACATATTAAGACAAGTGCCAGTAGAACCAGTGGATGCTCCCTGATAGGAGCTTTGTCACTTGATGAGTACTTTATTATACTATATGAGCTCCAAACAAAATTTAAGTATGAAAAATAACAAAGGGCAATAACTCCTTAATTTTGCAAAACAGAGTTATTGTTCTTGTACACTGCACTTCTCCTCATTGATATCTAAATACCTATGAAGATTCATGCTAATACCTCTTGTAGCTTTTGTGTTATGCTCCGGACAATATTTAAGATGAAAAATAACAAAGGGCAATAACTCCTTACATTATACAAAACAAAGTAATGGTTCTTGTACACTGCATTTCTCCTACAATAGGTCGTCAAAGGTCAAGGTCAAAAGTCCAAAAGGGTAATATTGATGTAAAGGTCTCGCAACAAGGAATACACATGTGAAATATCAGTGCCCTGTTGGTAACGGTTCTGAAATGTCAGACATTTTAAAGTTTTTAAATGTTACAGCAAAAATAGGTCAAAAGTCAAGGTCAGTAGGTGATATATTTGCATATATCTGAATAGGCCTTGTCAAGATGAATATGCATACCAAAAATAACAGTCATATGTATCATATAGTAAAGAAGTTATGGCCAACATTAACTTTATTGTTAAACATTTAAAAAAAAGCCAAAAGTCAAAGGTCAAGGTCAAAAGTCCAAAAGTGTAACATTGATGAAAAGGTCTTGCCACAAGGAATTCACATGTGAAATATCAGTGCCCTGCTAGTAACCGTTCTTAAATGACAGGCATTTTAAAGTTTGAAAAGTTACAGCAAAGATAAGGTCAAAGTCAAGGTCAGTAGGTGAAATATTTGCATATGTCTGGATAGGCCTTGTCAAGATGAATATGCATAAAATTGTTGTTTATTGAATAGTTGAGAAGTTATGGCAAACATTAAGATTCTGGAAGACGACAACAATGCGGATGCCGCAGTTACGACAATAGCTCATATTTTTTCTTCAAAAACCAGACGAGCTAAAAATATAACTGTCTATCATTACCATTCATGCATATTTCTTTCAGATTTAGTGATTACATTTTATGATATTTCCAACATAATTTTTCTTATCTGCAGATTTTAAAAAAATGTAAAAAACATTCAAAGATCTTTATCAAATAACATGGTTTTTACATCCAAAATGTTAACACAATAAGGGCAATACTCAAATATTGTGAACAATAGCTGACTTAACTGGAAGTAACTAGCAGGAAGATTGACTGGTGAAACAACAGCAGGGCAATCTGCTGTACATTCCACCTATTTCATGTTAACAAGTTCAAGTTTTTGAAATTCTATGTACAGCTGAGACTCGTTATGTTGACGTTGCAAGTCTCAACATTTAGTATATCTCGACACACTTTGGAAGTCCCACCTTTTTTCTCTATTAAAATATATATAAAATCCATTTTTATCTCTACATTTTGTATTTCAACATTATTTATATCTCGACGTATTTCTTTAGTCCCGATGGGTAAATTTAACCTGAAACTATGTGTTTATCTCGACACGTGCCGACACACGAATGTGTGAAAATTCAGTATCCCTGCATTAATTTTTTTACACTTTCATAGATTGTCCCCAGCCAGCACAATTAGTGTCAATTACAACATTAAAATGGTGCAAACTGTAATGTTTGGAATTTAACTGATTAATCTTAGATGCAATCATAAATGCCGAACTAAATTATAAACAGTGTATAAAAACTATTTTCTCGACACAGTGATCTAACATCAGCGCCATTTGGAAGTATTAGGGATATACTGAAAGAAATTGCATCATCAACTTCAACAAAACTCAGTTTTGTCTTTTTATTATGTCAAATACATATGCATTTCGTGACTGACTGTTCATAAATGATCACATTTCCAAGTTCATGTAAATTCATATGTTGACATATTAATATCTCAACATAAAAATGATGATTTTGTTATGTTGAGATAACAAGTCTCGACTGTATAACTATTTAAAAACATTAGTCTAGTTATTATCCCCAGCTGAAGGCGGCGGGGGATATGATAATAGTCTCCATCCCGTCTGTCCTTCCCACATTTTTTGTTCGGAGCATAACTCAAAAAGTATTTGAAGCATCAACTTCATAGGTGGATAGATCTCATGGAGGAGTACTGCAGTGGACAAGAATGATAAATTTATCTTTCATAATTTTTTTTAGTTATCGCCCTTTGTTATTTTTCTGGCTTAATTTCTGTCACAATGACCTTAACATTTTACCTGTAGACCTCAAAATAGGGGAATTAGTAGGCCTTCACATGGTTTTTATATCTATAATCACTTCAAACATCAGTCTTCATGTCCAAAAATTTTCTTTCAAAAATGAAATCTTCACTCTCCAACACATCTTCTAACAAGCAAGCATTCGGCGGGAGATGGACATGTCAACATGGCTCTTGTTTGGGATTTTTCGTAAAACACAGGTCAAGTGTTTCAGTAATTAGTAACACCCAGAATGGCCACCCAGCGTGAATCAAACCCAGTACTTTGTGTACAGTACAATGTTCTACCATATGATAGAAGCACTCCACAGTTCACCTGGCAGAGGTCCTCTGACATCACTGAAAAACACATGTAATAAAGTTTCCATGCATTCATTAATGGAATGCAGAATATACATAAAGCACATTTTGTAATTTAAAACTTACATTAGCTCCTGCTTAACAAAGAAGACTTGAACTATGTACACTTCCTCACATTTTATCCTTACAAGTTATTTTCACAACTAAGAATTTTTATAACAAAAAGTTTGATAATTATCATTTAAGAGATGTGTATAACTCATAAGAAAGAACCGAAATACAATAGGTCTGAACAAAGGCCTATAATAAAAAAATGTTTAATAGGTCTTTGGTCTGAACAAGAAAACAAACAAAAACATATATTAGACCTGGAAACATTAGATGGTTTTATTTTGCTCACTCGAGTATCATTGCTTTTAAAGAGTCATTCCCCTGACCTGACTGAGAACCATTGCATTGAAGGATTCATCCAAATGGTCAGATATAAAGACACACATCTCTGTTAGAGTTACTCGGCCATAAACACTGAACTAAATATGAGAAAGATTGCTAAAGAAATGAAAATACATAGTGAATACAAACTAGCTGTGGATGTGGGCCGACGGACGACAAACACCCAAGTTTTTATGATCAATCTAACCATGAATAATAATACAAAAATACATGTAACACACTTTTTTGGACCCTTTTCAATCTGTAACATATTTCATTCTGTTTGTGCATCAATAATAGAAATGTGAAAAAGACACATTCATGCTTTAATGACTTTGTTAATTCCTTGAAGCACATAAAACAGATTTCCCCTTTAACTTTCTACACAAAAATAAAGTTGGTAGTAAAAAGATTTGTAGTTTAAAAAAATTTTAATAAAAATTAAATGAATCTGTGATCAGGATGGATTTAAACAATGCAATCACTTGATGGTCATTTCAAGTTATCATAATGAATGTTAATGATTTTACATGGACAGTTTACAACAAATTTAGTCTCAATATTGCTGGAATTTCTTTTTGATCCTAGTGCGTTGCCGTGCTGCTAGCTAGCTAGTCATATCGTAAACGCCACTTTCACAACTTTCTGCTATCACAGACTGACTGGCGTACATTTCCTTCTCGGGAAAAGACTGTTGTTCGTGCCATTGGTCCAGTGTACTCGGCAACTGATACACTTTTGCTGTCTTTAAATGTCTCGATCGTCGCAGGTGCACGAATATCACACGTGCCGTGATCTGACACACAATCATGGCAGCGGCAAACACAAGCAGCAGGTAGAGTGTCCTAAACAGAATGCTGCGCAGATTCAAAACCAGTGGTGATAACTCAGCTTGGATAAATTCTTTCAGCATATCTTTGTGGAAACCTGAAATAATAATGAAGTAAGAATATCTTGAGATCTGTAGATGAGAGTGTCACACTCTGGAAAAGTGTGTCAGAAAACTGTGAATTGGCATTTAATCAAATTGACCAAAGTCAAAGTTCTGTATTCTGTCACAATAACCAATACTCCAATAAGTAAAAAGAAAGTCTTAGCTCTTGATTACTGTAAAAAATACACAATTATTGATATCACATGATTCAAGTTCATATTTTTTGTAGTTGGCATGGATCTCAAAATTTAAATATTGCACCCAGTCCATTAAATGCTGATGTTCATTTGTGTCCAGACTTTGTAGCCATAAACTTGTTGGTGAACAATAAAAATGGTAACATTTATGTCTGAAATTAAACTGGTACAGTATTGCCAGTGGAATAACTAAATGTTAACAGCCTTTATTATTGTAACAACCATACAGCATGATTGATAAACATCTGAAGCAATCTACATGAATTCAAATACATAAATTTTTGTAACATTTATTATTAGAAGTTACGCTTAATATATGGCCAATCAGAAGCTCTGAAAATTAAACTTATCCGTGATTTATTTCACTAGAACACTTTTCTATCTATAGACTACAAATACAGCAATGTTTTAAGTGTGCATGTGCAACAAACCTGCCTTTAGGAGGCTGCTTTTCAAGAACGTAAAAACTAACTCGGTTCTGTTTAACCATTTGTCTTGACTGCATTTTTGCATTTTTTTTCAGCCAAAATGATATTACAGTTGTAATTATTCATAGACAGTAAACTCTAGGTTAATTATATTACCTTGTAATTCCTCTTGTCTTTCACACTTCATTTTCTCTTTCTCCCTCTCCCTCCTTTTAAGTAACTCTATATTTTCTTTCATGCAATTAGTTTTTATCTGTTACTTTCTCCCATCATAATTTTAGCTATCAGACGTTATTGTTGGTGACATCATAATGGCGCTTGCTTACATTTTTGGACAGAGGTAAGTTATTTAATCCTTTACCTCAAATATTACTTATTTTTACGCATTATCAAACAGATGACCAAAACTCTCTGATCAGGGTCTCTTCTGCTTGCTTATACAATACTTTAGCTCAGATTCTACAGTCTGCATGGGAAAGAAGGATCCATGACAATGTCAGTCAATTAATATTCATCATGTCATACATATGCTTATGAATATTTATGAGGTAAAGGGTTAAATGGGGGATAAATGGCATGCAGGTGCCCCTTTGGGTTAATGACCCAATTAGCTAAAAAAACTTACCTCTAGCCTTACAGTCAGTATAAAATCTATTATACTGTAAATAACTGCTAGGCTAAATTCAAATGTCATGATTATTTGATAGTTTAGTTATGATTAATATTACATTATAACTACAGACAACAGCATAAGAAAGCATGCCATCACTGAGTCGAGTACATACCTGTGTAGGGTTTCACATGAAGAGGCAGGAAGTTACATGACACGAGGGACAGCGTGACCAGGTGGATGTTGTCCGGGCAGTTCAGCGCCCCTGTCATTGAACACATGTCCGAGATCAGAGTGTTCAGCAGTACAGACTGAAAAACAACAACACACATTTTTTATTATTCTAGCCCAGTCTCCTAGCTTAGTTATGCCCTATAAACCAGTAAAGATTTTTTCCCTAAAATTCTAAGGGCCGTAACTCTAAAGCAACTGATCCCATATAAGCCATCATAATACTTTTCTGCGATGATATGATCTTCAACATTGATAAAGATGGCTTTGTAAATGTGGATACTAGTGTTTGTTTGCCTGGGTCAAACATCCTACCAACAGCAATATATTGGTCATTTGGGAATTCTGTCTGAATGAGGAGAGATACAGTGCTGCCTCACTGGGATGACAAGATATAGACAGCGGCCTCCGTAGCCGAGAGGGTAAAGTCGCTGACTTTAGAACTCACTCAGCCCCTCACCCCGTGGGTTCGAAAACCCGGCAGGGTCATTCGGATTTTCATGTGAGGAAGCCTTCCAGCTTGCTTGCGGTAGGTCGGTGGTTCTACCCGGATGCCTCCATGCATTCGGAATCTTCCTCCCACCTGTAATTAGCTGGACGTCGCTATATAACTGAAATACTGTCGAAGCGACAGTAAACTCAAATAGTCAAGTCAAGTCAAGATATAGACAAGAGGCGTGGGACCACATCCAGTCACATCACTCGCACTCCAACCTGACCAATCCTGGAGCTACTCTTACATATGCTGGCCACAAAACAAGGGAGAACATACCAAGTAGGATATTTTACCAGTGTTATATTGTGTCTACTGTGATATCACAGTTATGGTGCAACCACTCTGAACATTTGGCCACTGGTAGACAGTAGTTCATAAACTGAAAAATTGCATGTTTTACTTGTATGACCAAAACTTCTGACCTGATAGTGAGATATCAGCCATAATTCAAGATGTATCAAGAATACTTAAGAAATGAAGATTGCTAGAATAAAAACAAACCATGGATGGACAACTCATTAGGTGAGCTATACTATATTCAAAATGACTGTTAATCAATTCCTATTTCTAAAACATTGGAAAAACTGTAATCCCTTTCTCAGTTTCCTAGTGATATTTTGCTGTGGGCATTTGTGTCTGCCTGATATCCATGCAGTCTGATTATGGTCTGCATCATCCCCTATTCACTAAATAAATTTTCAGCAAGCACCACCCATCAACAGCTAATGGTACAATCTAAAATAAGAAAGGACAAGTCCAATTCAGAAATTTAGCATGGTAATAGTTAATCATGTTCATTAAATATATTTACACATTTTAACAAATGTAGAAGATGAACACACCTGTCTCTCTGTGACATGAACAAGCAGGGTGTTCAGAGTCTGGACTTCTGTGTCAAGAACAGTCTTAAAGTTGGACAGAAAGTCATTGAGGTAGTCTCCATACTGAGATATAACAGTGTTTGTCACCGCGTTCTGCTGCGACAGTATCGGCATCATTCCATCCGTGTCCAACAGAAACATGGCCGACTCCATGGTGACAAGGTCATCTGTTGCCTTAGCAACCAGGCACAGTATCAGCAAAAATCCACACATGATGACCACTCTCCAAAACACAGGAGATATTAGAAGTCTGTAGGCAAACTTTAGAAGGGTTTTAATGCAGCTCCTTTTTCTAGCTGCCTTTTCTGTTTTCGGCTTTTGTTTCTGCTTGTGAGACCAAATATCTCTAAGTATTTCCTCCTTCGTTTTAGGAGAGGCCTGACAGTACAGGAAGTATAATTCAGTGTTCTCTCCCCATATATTCTCTTTATTAGTCATATAATAATCATACGGATGATCCAGACTGTCCTCTGGACGCGGAACATCTTTTCCTGTGAGAATGAAATAGATTTTCCTTGTAATGGAATCAAATGGAACCCTTTGTTCTATTCCATTCTTGAACACTCGGATACTGCTTATCAGCCAAGAAACTCGATAAGATAGCAGCAGGATGTCTAAAATCAAAAAGACACAAATAAAGAGAGGGTAAATAACTCCTGTTATATTGACCATCTTACTTCCATCTTTGTTTAGGAGTTGGTTAGCCGTGTGATTTAAGAAATTAAAATCATCAGCCCAGCGATTTAATCTAGTGCCAAAGTAACTTTTGTATCCACTATAAATCGGAGGGGGTGCAGACGTAAATTTGAATAAGTTGTCTGCTGAAGTCAGATTCAAATCCATGTCAGTCATTTTGTTTTTCTTCCCAGCATTAATCAACTTGGCGAAGTCGATAGATGGCATCATGGACAAAAGTCTGAAATAAAAAACCAATCACATAAACAATGATGCCACATCCAAAACCCAACAAATGTCCAGCATGTTCTACAGTTATATCAGCTGGAACAAATTAATAGAATGTTTTTATAATATAATCCTATAATATTAGCATTTCACTTTAAATTTTACCAAATTTGCAGACAAAAAGTACCTTTGTAATATGATTAAGAGCTCAGTCACATGTCAGTCCATTTCAAACAGACATTTCTTTATACAGTTTCTTATACATATTTAAAACAAACCTATATAAAATGATTCATTTCCAAGCAAAGCAACCTTTTATTTCCCAATATCCTTATCTTAAATTGATGTATTTGAACAAGTGGATCCTTTTGTTTGTTGGGTTTAATATCCCACCGACAGTATCCTTTGGAGACAATGTCTACTTGAGACAGATGTAGTATTACCACACTGCAGTATCACACCATAGTCATATGGCATGATACCACACCCAGTCACATTATCCTGACACCGGGCCAACCAGTCCTTGAACTACCCTTATATGTTGAGCGCCAAGAAAGGGAGCTATACCAGTACCATTTTTTACGACTTTGGTATGTCCTGGCCTGGGATCGAACCCATGACCTCCTGTTCCTAACCACTCGACCACCAGGGGCGGCGAATCCTTTTGAAATGAGATCTATCACTCAAGGCAATGAATACCACCAATCACACTGCCCTGTCTCAGCAGTATAAAAAGATAGTGTAGTTTTTATGGAATGTGACAATTCATATGATTATGAATAATATCCAAATTGCTAAAAATGACACACAACATCTGTCTATGGGCCCTAGTTTCACAAACCATGAAAAAAGGTTGGAAAATGGATATACATGTACTTTGTATAAGTGTATTTGTTGATCTAAACATATTTTTAGAAGAAAATGTTTTTGTTTCATTCAAACTTTAAAAGGTTGTGACAAAAATAATATTTTTTTTTTATTTCAGGAAATTTAAATTTTAAATTTTGTGAACCGCAGGACTGATATATACATAATTATTTCTAAAATTATTGTAAACCCTGTACAGACAAACTAACTTGTCTTTCCCAAGATAGAAAATGGCAGATCTGGGTGTGAGGGCTTGATATACACTTCCTAAAGGGAGACAACTTTGACATACCTGCTCATCAGATTATCCTTTACACGGATTATCTCCTCCACCTTGTCGATCTCCAGCCATGTCAGGAAGCCCGTGATATCTTCACTGATGTCCGCCAGGGGATACCCTTGCACCCGGCTCTGTTCCATGAAGATATCCTTGGGGAAGCTGAACCATTGGTTGTTGGCCACTTTCTTCAGGTAGGACGTGTATGTGGAATAGATCTTGTGGAGGTTCTTATCCAATGTGTTGTTAAACTCTTGGATAAATGAAATCACTTTCTTTTGGTACTCTTCTTGTCTTTTCTTGAAATACACTTCCAGAACACTTTGCACTGCTCCATCTGTCTCAAAAACTGATTTTAAATTAGATTTAAGTTCTTTATTCAAGTCAGGAACACTTTTGAGAAGGGAAGACTTAAGATGCAAACTACAAGCTTTCAGTCGCTGCTCAGTTGATTTGAGCATCCGCCTCGTTTCTTGGTTTTCGTATCTTACCACTGATTCTAGCTTATTTTTCAGATGAATCTGAATTTTAGCGCTAGTATTGGAGACTAAAGATACCTCTGAGAGGGTGGAGCCTTGGATCAAATGAAACATCACAAACAGGAAAGAGAATGTAAATATGACAATATATATTATATACAGGATGATCAGGGTAACCATGATGCACCGTGTGTGGCTGGACATGCCAGGTTTTTTATTGACAGTGTCCATGCTCTGCAGCAGTGTTATCTGGGCACCCAGGTCTGGCTTTGGGACACTGATGTCAATGGGTATATGCTTGTTTTTCTGGCGGTCTTGGTAGAAATACATGCTGAGCAGCACCACAGATACAATGAAGCACAGCAGTAAGATGATGGTAATTGGTAGCCAGGGAGAGTGATAGTCCGTTTCCATGGAAACTAACTTTCTATTATGGTTTTCAAAGAATTGTGGTCCTTGTACAGAAGAGAGAACAATGCGGTAGCTTGCAACAGTGTCATTCACGACAGCTATAAACAGGTCTGCCAGCTGAACAGAATTCCGACGAACGGTAAAGTAGATAGAAAAGTTGCGGGGACAGTTGACCAAGCATGTCGTAGAGAGCCAGACGAGAGCGAGCGTTCTCTGAAAACACCTCCACCGTGAAGAGTCCAGGACAGGCATATATGGAACCTGAAATATTGACATAAGGTTAAGTAACCTGTACACAACTTGTCGCAACTTTTTCTCTTTCTCTGTTTTTCATCTATCCTTTTATCTTATGCATCCTATATTTTCCATTAAATGAGTGTTACATATATTTGATCCTTGCAGAAGGAGAAAATCTTGAGTGAAATCAAGGACCCACAACATAATGTATTTCTTAAACCATACAGCAAAACACTAGTTAGAATTTTATGGGTTTTTTTTTCAGCATTTAAAATCTTGACAATTTAGTTAATCCATAAAAGCTAGATTTGATGACAGACGATGAATGGCTGACAATCTTACCTGTGATGGTGACTTTCCAGACCTGGGCAACTGTGTCCCAGTGTATATCTCCCCCGAGGGATCCGGGCACCAGCTGGGATGTGGCAAAGTCTTTGCGGTAGTATGATAAGATAGACATGTTCTCTGAAACACCCAGATACAAGCAGGTAAAAAGTAAAATCTGTACGAAGAAGCATGGCAGGGTTACATAAATGGCTGTTCAGACCAAGTGGATGCTACATAGCAGTCAGTATTTTGACTTTGCTCCCACGAAATTTTGTCTGTTTAACACTATTAACACATCCCTTGCCAAACTGTATAACACTCCCTGATACATGTCCCAAGGGCTGTAATTTTCATGTCTTCATATGAAGTACAAGAGTGTTCTCTGTGTCACCTGCTGAAGCGTGACAGAAAATGTGTGACAGACAGACAGATGGACAGACAGACAACAGAAAAGCAATCCATATGTATCACCTCTGCTTACAGCAGGTGGCACAAAAACCAATTGCCCCCACTACCTTCCTATGTCATTCATTTATGATTATTTAATGATATTTTTAACCTCCATTTAGCTGCCACCTGCCTTTTAAAGCCAGATTACAATCCACTGAATGGCCACTGAAGTATAAAGAAGGAAGAAAGTTCAATATTTACTACAGTAGAACCTTGTTAAATCGAAGTCCTTGGGACCAAGCTGAAAACTTCGAAATAACGCTTATTCGGATTAAAAATCCGATGAAAGTTATAGTTTTTGTGCGTGCATGTCTGCGTTTTCATTACCAGTGCAGATCGTTATGTATATAAATCTAAATACTATTTGCATGTTATGAAAAGTGCGGTAATAAAAATATTTCATAACCTACTGTGGTGTTACTAATTAACATAATCGTTCAAACATGTCAACATAGTGATACATATTTTTTCCGTCGATCTGCTGCTTCATGTAGCATCGCATGCTTGTGACGAACGCGATGATATGGAATGTATTCAAGATCTGACACCTGGGTTTATCTGCTGGCACATGCATATTATGTAACCTATCAGACATTGATTAGCATTAATCAACATTTCCGGTCGGACAGACATTGCTCAATCCAATCTCAAAAAGAGGTGTGAAAAACTTGTCTGAGCCATCACTCCAGGTGCAGCCGCAAAATAAACTTAAAGTTACTGACCGGATTTGAATGATGAGAAGGACAATAATTGGTTCACGAAAATTAATGAAAATTGACTTCGAAATAAAATTTTAAAAAATATACATAAACTGCGACCTCATGACCGGGATTTCACTTCAAAATAATTAAAAAATCGTAATAGCGAAATTCAGATTAAACATTTTATTTTTAGTTAAAGAAGGGAAGAAATCGGGACCGAAAATAAACTTCGAAATGGCGAGGAAATCAGTTTAATGATGTTCGATTTAGCGAGGTTCTACTGTATTTCACTTACTTGTATGAATAGCACACTTTAGTTTGAGGATGCTATGGAGCACATGAATTTTATCATTGGATTTAAATTACAATGAAAATTTCGTGCAGTGGTCATCCATCACTCTGTTACTGATTATATTAAGAAATATTCAATTAAGACCTAATATCAGTTCCAAATGACAATAATTACAGCTAATAGGAATCTAAAATTAGGTTGCTGTGATGAAACTATTTCCATTTAATGGAAGTTTCAACAGTTACAAAGCAAATATCAAATAAACAATATTGATAAAAAAATTTAATCAAATAAAGGCATCATCAAGATGTGGCAATTTATCAATTAACATTTCCATGAAACCTAAAATTTGTATCATCTAATAGCCATAGTAAATGAATTATCAGCAGATTTGATTCAAAGAAATCTAATCAATTGGTAAAGTAAAAGATTAAGTTGATACAAAATGATGATGAATTAGTTGCTCTAATTAAAACTATGTAAAATACTACAAATACTTTTCAAGGTAGATAACCTCATATGAGCACATATAATAAGTAAATTTAAAGAGTAGTTTCCCTTGGATACTCTTATGCAAAAGCTGATCCTTTTCAGAAAAAAAAAATCAAATAATTTGGACAATCTTTAACAACTTAACAAGTTAAGCATTACAGTTCTCTACATTGAGAATTACAACTTAGTAAGTAAAACCAAGACATATTAAACTGTAAAATCATATTTTTTTTTTGTGGGAGATTAACTTTCATTGATTTCATGGACTGACAATCATGAAATTTTGTCCCCTCAAAAATGTTCCCAATGATCATTTCAGTACCTTTTAATATCATACATAATAAGACTGAACCCTTTAATCCAAGAAAATATGTGTCAATGAACCTTTGTCTACCAGAATCCACGAATTTTTATACCATATTACAGTATTATTATTCAATTGAGTACCTGGCATGGAGAAGCGGATGTGCGGCACCGAGCCCACTGATAGCAGTTGATACACAAACTTCCCACTCTTCTTCTTCCCATCCGGCTCATTTACTGACATTCCCTTTTCATGGAACAGCGACTGAATTGGAACAATTTCAGTCACATTTTTATAACAGCCATTCCTCTCCCATGAGTTGGTAGAGTAAAGAAAGGGGCGTTCGAACTGTACTCGTGTCTTGTATCGTGTCTGGGAGTCCTGACTGACATCGTAGCCTTGTGAACGATCAAATTCCCAGGATTTCTTCAGCTTGTGTAGCGTGTAACTCTTCACTCGGTGGGTGTTGGGTATCGTGGTGTCAAAATTCCCCACAAGGATGACCTCATCATCGTACTTGACCTCTGGAATCACAGAACAACATGTATTATGGACTATTCAACAACAACCTAAAACTCAATACCAACATTTAACAAAATTTACTAATTCAAGTACCTGCATTTATATTCATCGTGGATTGATCACAAAACTGTTACATCTTCTTTAATTTCTACATGCACTTTGAAAAGTTCTGACATCAACCCTCAATATTTGATTCCAATTTTCCTATTTATAAGTCAATCTTGATATACTTATATTGCCCAAAATTGTTTTGCACCGTTATATTTCTTCACATTGACGGAACAATGAAGATCCATCATACAGCACAATTTTCAGGTTTTATCCAGGATACTGCATTATACAGGCTACATATAAGAATGACACAAAAAAGTAATATTCAAATTTTACTATATCCAATATATACTGACATCCAAGCAATATCATGGTCAAGGTTACACAATGGAAATATGACCTTCACTCACTTGTATGATGACTCGTCATCCAATCGCATTCAGAGATGAATATGACCTTCACTCACCTGTATGGTGACTCATCATCACATTCTGGTCAAGGTTACAGAGACAGATATGACCTTTACTCACCTGTATGGTGACTCATCATTTCATTCAGGTCAAGGTCACTCACCTGTATGGTGACTCATCAAGGTCACAGAGACAGATATGACTTTCACTCACCTGTATGGTGACTCATCACAAGGAAATCCACCGTATCCCAGCCATCCTGAAGGTCAGACAGGTTGTTGTAGCGGACTGTCTTGTATCGCTCCCCAAGGGTGAACTGCATGCTGGGAATGCTGGTCTCGTATGTGAGGAGGTAGAGATGGGGCGGGGCCTGGTGCTGAAGATGGCAGGAGAACTGCTGCATGATGCTCGGGTACCGCGGCATGATGATGAACTTAGAGATGTCCGCTGCAGGGAGACAAAATATAGATAATAATCAGATGTCAATCTTCTTAATATGCAAATGTAACACATAGTTATCATAACATTAAATATAGATCAATCCATAGCAAATACATCGCGCCACCATTACCATTATCAGTCTGCCTGTTGACAAGATTTGATAGAGAAGGTTCTACTAAACATCAACCTGAAAATCAAAAAGCAGTCAGAAACTGCGGAATGGAATATGCAGATGGATTTCAAAACATTAAAATTCAGCCAGAGTATAATACCAGTGTCCCTTTTGCCTTCTCCATGTCATCATTCTATCAGGCAAGTGAGTGTCAGTAGTCCATTAAACTCTAACAGAGACCAGCAACAAGAACCTCTAATTTTATTTGAATGAAATCTGTGTTACTAGCTCCTGCTTCTAATGATTCATATGATGCATGAAAGTGAAGTATGGACTATATTTATACCGTACAAAAGAGAGGGAGAGAAAATACATCACCTCTGGTGCACTCCACCGGAGCCACTGGGCACGTGTCTGTGTACAGTTGTCGACAGGCAGAGTTCTTGTGGCATTCCAGGTTACAGCAATCTGTCGTGTTGGAACCTGGTCAAACACTTCAAACATTTGTCAACTGGCTCATGTGATTTTATATCATTATAGTAGAGTTTGGACTGGCTGTAGAAGTAAGTCAATTTTCTAAGTTAGACAATTTCTACCAAATGTCTTTTAAAGCAAATTGTTGATGACGGATGACATATGGAGGATTATTACAATAGTGCACATTTAGCATGTTGTGCTCTGGAGAGATAAAAATAAATCTTAATTTTATATAACATTATTTTATATTCCTGAAATTGATAATGGTTTTGTGCTCTCAGGGAATTAAAAATGTCAGCAATGTGATATTGTTTTTAATTAATGATTATGGTTGTGTTTATCCTACAGAGGAAAAAAATCTGTATCAACTAGACCAGCAAATGAGGCTTGGAATATTAATGCCCTCCGGAAACTCATAGCTTTTCGGGGAAAAAATGACAATCTGACAGGTAGAGCATGCAATTGCATGATACAAATAGTGCTGCGGACGGCTGATTTATGGATTGTATCACATCCGCCTGAAATTCACCGCAAATGTGTTTGAAATTTGCACATAATGGACAAGACCAAGACTGATAGCTCAAATTTTTATCATTTTTTTCCCCCAGAAATCGGCTTTAAATCAACTATAGTCAAGGGATAAAAATCATGAAATTTTAATGATTTTCACCCAAAGAAGCGTTTTTGACCCATAAGTCAGTGAAGACCAGGACAGTTTTCATGTTCTCTGTCAAAACAAGATCTGTGAAATCAAAAGATTTTCTCCTTTTTAAAGTTTTTTTAGTATTTTTTTCAATGCAGAGAGTCATTAGGCTTGCATTATCAGTTTGTCTAATGAAGGAAGGGGTCCAAATGATGAATTCCCTGGAAATATTAGATTTGAGTGTGCCTGCCCAACAAGAAAATGTGGCAAAACAAATGCAGTAATTATGCCTCCCTGAGACTGCAAAACTAGAAAAACAAAATTACATGGCATTTTCATTATCATGTAACTAAACAAATGGTTACAAACAAACCAATCATTTCCATCATGTTGCTGTCTTCCCTGCCAGTCTAAAAAACCGGATGCAATTTGTTGTTCCCTTCAATAGGAAACCTCATCAGAAGGTTGGCCATTAATACTTGGTTAAATTATCGGAAATTCATGTCACATTTGAGATTTGTTTTATCTGTAACCATGACTTGAGAAACTGGAAAACAAACTTCTTTTAACACTGGAACACATGAAGGCAAATGTAGAGTGACCATCAAGTAATCCGTATCAAACCTTGGAGGTTCCAGCAAGCTAATCAAACAGTTCACGGCTCTTCTACTCCTTGCAGATAAGGAGGTAACACTATTAAACTGGATTACTGTGAAAACTGCATTCAGTCTGATCTAGCTTTCTTTGGTTTACCATCATGGAGAATGGTTCAATGCATAGTCAGGTTCTGTTACATCTTGGCCCACTTAACCTCTACCAAGATAACCAAGGTACCCTAAGGAAACATTAGGAAACTTTGGTTATCTCTGTGAAAGTCCATGAAGTCCGAAATGTAGCGGAACCATTACAGGGACTTTACCTTAATAGCTGTTGGAACAGTAATTGTGGAATACATAAAAATACATCACAATCTCCCAAGAAACAAAGCAATGGTTTAACCATGGGATCTTGAACAGTTTGAACATAACAAGCAAAAGTTGTAATTACTATTTTCCTGACTTTAAAGTATAAACATTTCTTTTTCATCTTTTTTTTTTTTATTCTCGATGATTCTTTTTATGAACAGGTAATTTGCACCCAGGAAGATTCTAACCATTAAGTGGGTATGACCAATGTAAGAGAAAATAAAATTCAAACACTTACAAATACTTACTACATAAAGAAACTACACCATACAAAGTTCCAAGCTAAATTTGTTTCTTTTACACAAATGAGAAACCAAGTCTATGATTGCACTTAATTTCAAGATATATTGCATCCACACAAGGTCCACAAAAGCATGCCATAATGTGCCATAATACTGAATTTTTGGCCCCAGATATGTCGGAAAATGCACCTAGGCACAATCCAAGAAAACAGTTTGTCAATTCAGGCCCAGCTATGTCCATGAAGACCTTCACGTAGTTAGCAGTTTGCTCACTAAACACTCGAATTGGGTCCTGATTAAAGACAGGCCTCAGATATTTTTTGATACACTGAACATTATGAAGCCTACTCAGCCTAAAAATTACTTGCGGACTGATCAGGTTTTTCATCTGGTTGCAAACATTTGGGTCAATTCATCAACCTAAAACATACTAAATTTCTTAATTGGACTTTTCCTGTCTTCATTTTGGTGTGTATCATTATTTGTTTATGGGGGTGCTTGCTGAACATTTATTGACAGAATAACTAACATTGCAGACCATGACCATGATGTGCAGGCTGATCTTGGTCTGCAGTGGTCGCAAAGGCAGTTAATTCTCCAGCGTTTAGAGGTTATAAAAGTTACTCGTCTGGACAACCTACCCCAGATACAAGTTCTCCTGGCCAGACATTTGGTGCAGTCGGCCTCGTTCTTCTTGCACTCTTCACTGGGGAAGGTGAGGAATTCCGTGTCATTTACACGGACGTTGAACACAGACTTGAGGAGGTCCGTGTTACCAGAACACAGGATATTATTGGTCCTGTCGCTGAAGATGTTGTCGGCATGATCCCTGTCCTGGAAAAAGGACAAGTTCATGTACAAATTATCATTTTCAAACCCTTTTTTTCTTCAAAATGGAAATTTAAAAGTAAAAAAAAGAGAGATAATTTCTCTCTATACCAAAGATCCAGATTAGATCAACACTAAAACTGAATTTATGTGCTTAGTTTCTCTTTATTCACAATTCTATACCATTCATGCCTTTCAATAATGATAATAATCCACATAATAGTTTGAAGTTGATACACACAAATCATTTTTAAGTATAGGCATCTTAAAACGCTGCACATGTTTGTGACATAATTATAGTCACTTTATATTCCAAATGGATTCACAAACAATTCTACACGTTTTATGTTTGTTAAGTATTTGACCCTTTTCCCTCATAGAGACTCATTTTGACGCACTCAATAGGTACCACATAAAGCCTGATCTGCAGAAAACCACAGTTAAACCTTACCAAATTTAATTGTAAAATCCTCATTACCAGACCACTGAGGAGCAGCGAACAGCATAAAACCTGATCAGCCTGCGAGTTACTCGCAGGCTGATCTGGTTTTTAGCTGTTTGCATAGGTCTTTTCATGGTTTCCGCTATGAGGGAAAGGGTTAACAGATCCCTATGCATCAGCCATTACAATTTTAATACAATTCATTAAGTATTTAATCATATTGTATACATCTCCATGTTACAAGTCAGATATTAAAGGGATTATAACATCTGTATTCATCAATACTGAACCTATAAAATAAGACAGCCGAGACGCTACAATATGAATTTGGTATCCTTTCTGATGTGTTTATTTTATTAATCCAGTGAATATAAGTAATAGATTCTGTTTATCACCTAACCTAAGGAATCGTCTGTTTTTCGTATATGTATTATTCAGATACTGAAACTGCCATGGCTATACACTGTTCAAATTATGAATACAGGGTTATACTTTAATGGGATGAATCTTGTGATATATGGAATAATGTTTAAGTTTTGCTATAATGGCATGTTATGTGATTAATATGGAGAAAAGTTTCCATCACATACTACAGAAATATGAGTTTAACCACCTCATTCTTTCTTTAAGACCCATTTCTGATAGTATACAACAATGTCATCTTCACATATGTTATTATGTTTGAGAGCTTTTCTTCAAATGACTACTGCTGAAATTCAGACAGTTAAAAATGAGTTTCACCAAAAATTTAACAACAGTATTGTTAACTGGATGTTTAACCATCTATCTGCAAACTAGTTTATGGTTATATGTTTACAAACTGCCGAGTGTGAGTTTGCTGCATGAAGATCCTTATAAATAATTTGTCACAAATTTTCGCACTTTTTGAGGCAAAAAATAAAACAATTAAGAGGGCCATGATGGCACTAGGATTGCTCACCTGAGAACTAGGTATTAGTGGGAGGAAAAGAAACAGTAAATATCTTATGATATTATGGAAAATGGGATCTGCAGTACTTTTGGACAAGAAGAATTTTCAAATTTACATATACGGAAAATAGGCTTCGCCCCCTGGCGGCCATGTTTTTTTACCAATCCCAAAATATTTTAACAATCTTGGTAGAGAGTGACCTAAGGAACATCTGTGCTAAATAACTTTGAAATCCAGCCAGTACTTTTGGACAAGAAGATTTTTTCAAATTTGTACTATATACATATATGGAAAATGGGCTCTGCCCCTGGTGGCCATGTTTTTCAATGGATCAAAATAATTTGAACAATCTTGGTTGAGAGTGACCCTAGGAACATCTGTGTCAAGTAACTTTTAAATCCAGCCAGTCCTTATGGAGGAGAAGATTTTTGAAGTTTTCACATTTTTTCCCCTTTTAGTTGTCATGGCAACCAGATTTTGGCATGGAATTCAATTCTTTGAACAACTTTGGAAGAGGACCACCCAAGGAATATTCCTGTAAGGTTTTATGAAAATTGGCCCAGTAGTTTAGGCGGAGATGTCGTTTAAGTTAAATGTTGATGATGGACGACTGACGAAGGACACCAGATGCTGGACATTAATCATCGGTCACAATAGCTCACCTAAAGCACGTTGTGCTCAGGACTGGTGTGCTAAAAAAATAAACTGATAAAAAATAAATTTATGTTCACCTTAAGTAATTTTATAATTTGTCAAAATGTATAGACATATACAATGTACCAGTACCATTTTAAAGATTTTGGTATGTTACTGCCAAGAATGAAACCCACGACTTCTTGGTTAGTGGGGTTATGTCCTCACCACTCGGCCAAAAAGGGACTTGTTTTAAGCACGGAGACTTTTATTGTCCAGTGTACTGTGCTAATACAACTGCTCACATAATAGTCTGTTATAGTCTGAAAGACAGGAGTGCCGTTGTCAACTACTCCAAGGGAGTGTTTGTTTTATATACAATATTTGACAGCTGTCAGATGGTGAGAATATATAATATAATTTGTGTATAGTGTGCTTTTCAAAGTGTGAACAAAATGTAAAACAAAAATATATGTATATATATAAAATAAAAAAAATGATAATAAAACTCAGACTCTTAAGTCTGCACCCTGAACCTATTTTCTTGGAAAAAACATTTAAAGCAAAAAAGAAAACAACAAAATAAAAATCCTCCACCCATAGTAAGAAAAAACCTTTGCCCGTGCTATTGTAGACAGTGTGTAACAGTGTTAGGAACATATGCTGAACAAGTATCAGGACCAGCATGGCTTAATTATTTATGCATCAACTGGTTGGTAGTTTTGCATGACAATGCTGTCCATTATAAGATCAGGCAAGCTCATGTTAAGGAGAAAAGACTGTTTGAAAGTGTCTAGTATTTCATACAAAACAACACATTGTGGCTGACAGATAAAATATTGGGCAGCCATTTTTTTCATAATGTTTTATTCAAATGAACATAAGAATTATCATTAGACATAAGATGCTTTCTTCTCTTGAAATAATGCAACATTATATAAGTTGTTTAATCTTGCTCAGACATATTTTTTTAATTTACTTATGAAAAGAACCCAATATATATGACAATTAAGCGTAACCAATTAAGAGTTGTCTTTCCTTGTTTTTTATCCAAGATTTAACCCTTTACCTCATTAAATTGTATTTGATGCCTTGGCAAACAGAGCAAACCCAGACCAGACTGCTCCTGGAAGGTGGACTGGGTCTCTCCTGATTGCTCATAAAATAGTGTTATTAACCCTTTCCCTCATAGAGGACACCATGAAAAGACCTATACGAACAACATAAAACCAGATCAGCCTGCGAGTAACTCGCAGGCTGATCAGGTTTTATGCTGTTCGCTGCTCCTCAGTGGTCTGGAAATAAGGATTTTGTAATTAAATTTGGCAAGGTTTAACTGTGGTTTTCTGCAGATCAGGCTTTATGTGGTACCTATTGGGTGCGTCAAAATGAGTCTATATGAGGGAAAGGGTTAAGTCAGCGTGTAATTATGTATATTAGAGTTCAGAACATTAATATTCATTATGTCATAAATTTGTATGAGAATACAGATGATGTAAAGAGTCAATGCAGAGTAATTGTGTGTGATGGAAGAGTCAAGGTGAGTATATGAGTCAAAAGAAATCAAAATAATCTCAAAAAGAAAAAAAAACATTGACAAAATAAATGAAACATTGCGTCCATTTTACCTGTATTCCGTGAATAGTTAAATCATAGAAAAATAAGGTCAGTAACTTTTAAATCTACATGTATCAACAAAATATAGATTCTCCCACAACAAAACTTTCATACTCAATTTAAAAAAACTTGATTCATTGCAATTTTAATATATTATTTTGTCATAAATCCCCATATTTCACACCCTTTGTATGATAAAATTCAATACTGCAGGTTGTTGATGTAAACATCAGCTTCAGAGACCCACAAGCCCTCATTCCGATCCTTCATACAGATGTAACAGGCAGCCGTGGGTCTCCGATGCTGTGTAAACACATGAAATCCAAAAGCTTCAAGTTACTTTAAAACCTTACATCCAATACTAAATCCTACAAAATTTGTTCTTTTTTCAATATTCACTCCTTGATATAACATTTTTCTTTTAATTATATCGCCCAACAGCCTTATTTTAACAATTCTAAAACTAAAGTTAATAAATAAAGTATATAAAAAGTAATTGCACAACCCTTAGTATAATCAGCCAATAATACTCTAGGCTCTCATGAAGCTGTCACGTTTATAGAGGGAAGGAAATAAAAACAGACCATTTGATTACGGATCGTAAGCTGATCGCCACTGATATCTATTACAACAGTAATGGAGCATAAATCTAGCCCGATAGTAATTAATCTGCCAATTCCCAGACAGCTGACTAATCATGGCCATCAAGTCTTGAAACAATTATCTTACTTACAAACCTACAATGGTCTAAGATAGAAGGGAGAATCTCTTGACAGTCTGACAAACTCAGTAGATCATTGAATACTTTGGTGTTTGGAAAAAAGTAAAATCATGCACTGATCCAAAGGTGGGGTTTGGGGGGCCCTTGACCTCCTCCCCCTCCCATTATGCCTAAAATATGCATAAAAGAGGGTGGAAAAGGGGTATGACCCCACTGGGGTAAGAGGCATGACCACCCCCCTGGGAGTTGGCTATGATGAATCATGGCCAGACCCCCCCCCCCCCCCAAAAAAAAAACAAAACATACTGGGACTTTCAGAGATCCCCCCACCCCAAGTGAATTTGATAGTTGGACCTGGTAATTATCCCTGTCTGACCACCCCCCCCCCACCCCCACCTGACAAATTGCTTGATATGCGCATAAAAATCCATTGTAAAAGGTTAGTCTAACTATTAATGTACATAGAGATCCCCTTCATGGCATGTAATAATCTTGATATAAGATATTCTAAACACCATTATGTTATTCATATGAAATGAAATATCAGAAAACTATTTGATTCAGTCTAAATAAAAGTTAAAATATACAAGTTTACAAAATCAGTGGGTCCTGATCAAACAGTCAGGTGGTACATCAAACCTCTGCACCAGCCATAAAAAGATGGTACATTTCTATTTCACATTAATTTTCCAGTCCTTACAATTTGTAGACTACCAAGGAAGCAGATTATCACATTGTTGTTACACTATAGTTGTGCTCCAATAATTAATCTGTAAATTGGATTTGTCACACAGTAGATTAAATATGCTTTAAGACTTTACTCAAATACTTAGGACTGAAAATAACTAAATAATTTCAACAAAGAAGTTTTTTTTTATGCAATTAAGAGAGCAGTACATAATTTTTTCTAGGAAGATTGGCCCTGCCAGGGTTTTAGTCATATAATAAGCAAACAATTTCCAGTCTGAACACTGAAACAACAACCTCATCACATTAAAACTGTAAACTTAAAACATAGCAGCCCATGTGTCAAACTGGTGACAAAACGTGTTATGTGATTGGTCATTTAAAAACACCCCAAGCCATAGTTAAAGCAATGAGTTTCACTCCATACCAAGCAATCAGGTGCCTGTCTCTCCGTGTGTTTCTGAGACAGCACAACAGCTTCATATATATATATACATACACACAGCAAAACACACACACACACACTTACCAGGAGAGCATAATTGCCGCTTTTCCATTATTTCAACTTTCCCTTTTATTGACATTTTTTTTACTTGCCATATTTTGACAATTATCTTTTATATCTAAACTGTATTTCAATGTCACAAACTGATGTTGTTCATCCACAGGCAGTGGCACATCAAAACCAGAAACTATCAAGAAAATCTCAAGAAGAGCTTCAATTTTAAGAATTAATTTTCTAATAAATATTATACTTACATTGATATTTTTTTAATGAAAATATGACTATGCTTAAATGTAAAAATAATCAATATATGTTTCAAAAGCAAAAATCCCCCAACTTAATGATTAGATACCACAAACATAATTATGTTTTGAGATTTCCTTTCCAAATAAAGCTAAGGCTGTGTTGAATACATATTGCTGATTATTAGCCTCACATCTATATGTTTGTCACACAAGTGTATATGTACACGGCACACAGGGTATATACATGATGCTGTTAAATGCACACAAATTGACCTGGATTAAAGACATGATGGTTATATGACATTCATATTACATAGATCTAGGGTATATAATCTTCTACTTCTCAATTTTATCAGTTCCTTTCATCAGGGTGGAAAAAGAGTACTTATCAAGCTTAAAAATATAATTTTAAACTTATTCAAATTTAAATTTTATATGCCCCTTTAACATTATCCATGCTAAATATCTTTATTGGACTTACCAATTCTTCATTTCGGACTTTACCATTGTTGTTTATGGTGGGTATGCTTGGTGAAAATGTATTTACTGAATAGCAAACAATGCAGACCATGATCAGACTGAATGGATATGCAGGCTGATCTTGGTCTCCAATGGTCGTTAAGGCAATTACAAGTGCCAACAGCATTGTAAGGTTTACATGTAAATACTCTTTTTCCAGACTAAGACTTTGGTTAGCAAAATGATCTACATGTTAGTGTTTGGAATTAGTAATTAGTTATGGAGGAACATTTCCTATTTTAAATTTGAGATGTTTTGGGGTGATATTATCATGTTTTATAACCTGATCATTCATGATTTTGATATCATGCTTCAGATACATGGTGGATATATGTAGTTGTTTGTTTTGAGAGAACATGGAATATATCTCATTGAGATGAGATACATTCTTAAAATTGAAATATGTAGAAATTGTATCACTTCAAGATGAGATAAATTCCATTTCGTGAAAAACATTTTCTTTTTATTTTACGCTAAATGGTGATGAAAAATGGAACTATTTTATATCTTTGATCCTCTTCACATGTGGATGAATCCATGAGAATATCTTCTACTTAATGAGAACAATGGGAAGAAACCAGTAAATACTCGAATGCTATAATTCCTTTTACATTATACTTTGTAAGAAAAAAAGTAGTTCCAGTAGACCTATATCACTTAAAGTGTGGGTGATATGGATTTTACCTCAATGATTGAACACAGGGTTAGGGTTAGGGGTATATGACTATGTTGGATGGATGTTGCTTTATAAATGGTACCTTCAATGCACATAATAATACACTTATAATCATGTTCTTATTATTCATATGATTCTGATTGATTAAAATGTTCCTTAATGTTAAAGTACCCCATATCATGCACACTACTCTTATAGTGGGCGGATTAATATTCTATTATCATTAATGGTACACTGCCAGTGATTCATGGCAGCATCTGATTCAAAGGATCCAAATTTTTACTGAAGCATTTAATAATTTGTTCTATCTGAATTTTAGCCCTGAAAGATTTATGATCACAATCAAATCTGAAATACTAAATATCCAGCCCTAAATACAGGCTGATATTTTTCATTATAATATTCTTCTCAACTGTTTTCCTATTATTAACAGAAATGAAATTATTTTAGCAAAAAAAACCAACTGCACTTGAATTTTTGGTATACATGTAGCTGTTTTCCCAATTAAAAAAATACAGAGTAACGTTAAAATGCCAGAAATGACCCAAATCCTCCTCATTCATCTGGAGACAGCAGCTATAAGCGCTACTGTTAGTAAGTTATCGCACAACACAACACTCATCGAATATGCAGTGAACGGGTGGTCCATGCTGAATAGAAACTTACGGCCGTTGTTACCTTGCTGCAGGGGATGTCAAGCCTATTAAAGATATACGTATCTCCATCACTATAGCCCTTAGGACATGGAGGTTGCCGTGTATTCTGGGAGTCACATGTGAGCTCAATGGCTGCTGTGCTCTTGTCGTATCCAAGATGGAGGAACAGGTCGTACCACTCTGGCAATGGATGTCTGAAGAGTATAATGGTTCAAAATGTACCTTACAGATGTCACAATGAGAGCAACATTAATATAAGTCACTCTATTTCAACCTGAGTACTTTACTTCAACCTGAGTACTTTACTTAACCCTTTCCCTCATATAGACTCATTTTGATGCACTCAATAGGTACCACATAAACCCTGATCTGCAGAAAACCACAGTTAAACCTTACCAAATTGAATTACAAAATCCTCATTTCCAGACCACTGAGGAGCAGGGAACAGCATAAAACCTGATCAGCCTGCGAGTTACTCGCAGGCAGATCTGGTTTTATGCTGTTTGCATAGGTCTTTTCATGGTGTCCTCTATGAGGGAAAGGGTTAAAGTAGAGTACCCTACTACTTCAGACTGAGTACTCATTTCAACTTGAGTTTCCTACTTCAACCTGAGTATTTTGTACTTAAAGTAGAGTACCCTACTACTTCAGACTGAGTACTCATTTCAACTTGAGTTTCCCACTTCAACCTGAGTATTCTACTTCAACCTGAGTATTCTACTTTAAATTGAGTATTCTACTTCAACCTGAGTACTGAATTTTGACATGAGTAGTCTGTTCAGACAGGGTACTGTTTGTTAGTTTGTAAACTTTAAACAGAGAAGACTGCAGTTTCCAATGTCTGAGATAATTGCCATGCTTTCAGATCTGAGAATATGGCAATTTGGACAGCTCTATATTTTAACAATTTATGTAAACAAATGTTCAATTCCATTTACTTCTAAGATTCAGTAAGACAATAGCTTTGTCCTTAGCCAGATCCCATATTGTAGTTGATATTTATCAATCTAGATGTATATTCCATTTATGTCCATTATAAAACCAGCTTAACGCAAGTCTTACAAATGCTTACTGAAATTATATTCAAATCTCTTCCCCCCATCTTCAAAGCCTGTTATACTCTCCACATCTCTTATGTAATACCCTTCACAATGACTGACCAATATAATACCACTTCTGACAGGAAGCAATTCCATGTCTAAACTTGTTTTGTTCTCATCTCCAAGTATTGATGAGCAACAAAAAGTGTAAACTTGAGACACATGCCATTTCTTGGTACTGTAAAGCCATTAATTTTTTGTTGAATCTCATTAAGTCTGTATCTAACCCTTTACCTTATGAATATTCATGTTCAAATTTATGACTTAATGTATATTAATTAACTGAACATTTATTACCATACATGGTATTTTAATCAAATGAATTTTTCTTTGCCATGCAGACTATGAGCTACAATTTTATATGACAATGGTCAGACAGCTCCTACAGAAGTAACTGATCTTGTTGAATCATAGAATTAAAGGGAATTATATGTTGTTGTTTTTTAAAGATTGTAAAACTGCAGAGCTATTGAAATAACCATATTCTATGCTCTGAAATCATTGAAGAACAGGGCTAAGATGTATTGGCATAGATTTACATTCCATGAAGGTTAAAAACTTTCATGGATTAATATTTGTGGTTAATTCATTTAATTATCATAAATTTAAATGCACCAAAAAAAATTGACAAAATATTCCAGCATTAAAAACAACTCAAGCTATAACTGTAGATGGTAGCTTCCCATGCTAAAGGGTCTTAATTCAACAATATGAAAAATATTTCTGTAAAACATATGACTCAACCAGACAAGACATGTTTGGACAATATGCGTGATTCTTATAGAGCCCCCATTTACCTTTGTGAGACAGCAGATAAAAATTTGCAGTAGGTTTTATGTGAAATAAGATTAACCCTTTCCCTCATAGAGGACACCATGAAAAGACCTATGCTAACAGCATAAAACCAGATCAGCCTGTGAGTAACTCGCAGGCTGATCAGGTTTTATGCTGTTTGCTGCTCCTCAGTGGTCTGGAAATGAGGATTTGTAATTAAATTTGTTAAGGTTTAACTGTGGTTTTCTTCAGATCAGGCTTTATGTGATACCTATTGAGGGCGTCAAAATGAGTCTATATGAGGGAAAGGGTTAAAATGAGTCTATATGAGGGAAAGGGTCAAAATGAGTCTATATGAGGGAAAGGGTCAAAATGAGTCTATATGAGGGAAAGGGTCAAAATGAGTCTATATGAGGGAAAGGGTCAAAATGAGTCTATATGAGGGAAAGGGTCAAAATGAGTCTATATGAGGGAAAGGGTCAAAATGAGTCTATATGAGGGAAAGGGTCAAAATGAGTCTATATGAGGGAAAGGGTTAAAATGAGTCTATATGAGGGAAAGGGTTAAAATGAGTCTATATGAGGGAAAGGGTCAAAATGAGTCTATATGAGGGAAAGGGTTAAAATGAGTCTATATGAGGGAAAGGGTTAAAATGAGTCTATATGAGGGAAAGGGTCAAAATGAGTCTATATGAGGGAAAGGGTCAAAATGAGTCTATATGAGGGAAAGGGTCAAAATGAGTCTATATGAGGGAAAGGGTCAAAATGAGTCTATATGAGGGAAAGGGTCAAAATGAGTCTATATGAGGGAAAGGGTCAAAATGAGTCTGTATGAGGGAAAGGGTTAAATGAGTCTGTATGAGGGAAAGGGTTAAATGAGTCTGTATGAGGGAAAGGGTTAAAATGAGACTATATGAGGGAAAGGGTTAAAATGAGACTATATGAGGGAAAGGGTTAAAATGAGACTATATGAGGGAAAGGGTTAAAATGAGACTATATGAGGGAAAGGGTCAAACTAAGTCTGTATGAGGGAAAGGGTTAAATGAGTCTGTATGAGGGAAAGGGTTAAATGAGTCTGTATGAGGGAAAGGGTTAAAATGAGTCTATATGAGGGAAAGGGTCAAAATGAGTCTATATGAGGGAAAGGGTTAAAATGAGACTATATGAGGGAAAGGGTCAAAATGAGTCTGTATGAGGGAAAGGGTTAAATGAGTCTGTATGAGGGAAAGGGTTAAATGAGTCTATATGAGAGAAAGGGTCAAAATGAGTCTATATGAGGGAAAGGGTCAAAATGAGTCTATATGAGGGAAAGGGTTAAATGAGTCTGTATGAGGGAAAGGGTTAAATGAGTCTATCTGAGGGAAAGGGTTAAAGTGGGCTGTGGTTCTGTGGTAATATACATAACTGTTGATCCCGAGGACTTATTGGGGACAAACAATTTTCATGGCCTTCCCAGGTGTAAAGTACTTGTCCAACCAAGGAACCATAGAGAGGGATTACTGTGAAATCATTAATTTTTGTGGGACACTAATTTTTGTTGATTTCAAGGATGGGTTTTAACCATAAATAATAATCCCCATGAAAACTTGTCTCTTATATAGACCTCACTTTTTTTAGAACACAGATCCACAAATAAATGTACCCCATGAAATTCCCTAAGGTACATAATCAATGAAAATTAACGTCAACGAAAATTAAAGATTTTACAGTAGTATAAGTTGTGAGAACTTATTTTCCAATTGGTGTAAAATAAGTAAGTTTAAACTATGAAAGAAAGAAGTTACAAATCAAACAGTGGTGGCTGTAAAGTCCAGTGTGGCAGTACCTGCAGTTGTACTTGATGATATTGGCTATCTGGTTCTTGATGTCCTGAGGGTACTCGGGGTGTTTGGCCAGGAACTTGGAGTCATCAACGTGGTCAATGTCCACATACTCAGGGATCAGGTAGATGTCTGATACCTTCACCTTGATCTCCAGACCTGCAGCATTGCATGTCAGTATGTGACAAATTTGACTACATCAACATTTATCAAGGTCAGTGAGTATGTGACAAACTTTCTCTTTTAAATCACCATTTTAACTTAAATTAACGCCAGATAGATATCAAATTATTTACAGATCAATCTCTCAAAGAAATGTTTGTTGCAGCTAGATTATTATATTAGATGGGTTATTCTACCAATAAGGTACCATTATTAGAATAAAACGTGATAAGAATGTCTAGGTACCATTATTAGAATAAAATCACTGATAAGAATGTCTAGGTACCATTTTTAGAAAAAGAAAAATCATCAATATGAATGTTAGTACCATAATTAGAACAAAATCTGATAAGAATGTCTAGGTACCATTTTTTAGGAAAAAAAATCAGTGATAAGATTGTCTAGGTACTATTATTAGAATAAAATCAGAAATAAGAATGTCTGGGTATCATTATTAGAATAAAAAAATAAAATCAGTGATAAGAATGTCTGGGTACCATTTTTAGAATAAAATCAGTGTTAAGGATGTCTAGGTACCATCTTTAGAATAAAACCATTATTTTAATAAAGTCAGTGTTAAGAATGTCTGGGTACCATTTTTAGAATAAAATCAGTGTTAAGGATGTCTAGGTACCATTTTCAGAATAAAACCATTATTTGAATAAAGTCAGTGTTAAGAATGCCTAGGTACCATCATTAGAATAAAGTCAGTGTTAAGAATGTCTAGGTACCATTTTTAGAATAAAATCAGTGTTAAGAATGTCTAGGTACCATTATTAGAATAAAATATGTGATAAGAATGTCTAGGTACCATTTTTAGAATAAAATCAGTGATAAGAATGACTAGGTACCATTTTTAGAATAAAATTAGTGATAAGAATGACTAGGTACCATTTTTAGAATAAAATCAGTGATATGAATGACTAGGTACCATTATTAGAATAAAATCAGTGATAAGAATGTCTGGGTACCATTATTAGAATTAAATCAGTAATAAGAATGTCTGTCTCATCTGGACTTTATTCAAAAGAGGAGCTATGAAGGATACATTCCATAGTAACAATAGCAGATCAAAATTTATTACTGTATATAAATAGGGATGGGGATATCTTTTTATCATGTCATACAGAAAGTAAAAGTATAAATTTTTTTTTTTGATTTTTGAAATACTTTACCATTTCATATAAATGGAAAAAAAACCATTAGCAGTCTTACCACAAAAGAAAAAAAAAGAAAGCTGTGCATGATCTGGTATTAACAAGAAATTAGAAACAGAAGAAAAATTGGATGATGCCTGACTTCAACTGAGTGAAGAAAATCTGGAAGGAGTCCACATGGCTGTGGAGGATCAAGGGAAACCTGGGAAACATCCATCAAAAAAGACCTCAAATACCTTAGAGTTCACCTCTAGCCCTTGACAGAGACAGCAATAGGGCAACATGCAACCAAGAGACATGGAAACAGAATGTTAAATGGCTAATGATGATGCTGATAAAGATTGGGGCTACCTACCTGAGGGTCGTCTCCAGACAAACTGCATCTCTTGGCGATTATTGGACATATAGAGAGGAGTCTCCAGCTTCTTGATCTTGTGCAGGTGCTCCAGGAACACATTCGATGACATCGTAACATTGATCTTGACCAAATCTAAAATACAGATCAAATCTTCATAAAAAAAGAACATTTTCCCCTACTAACCGATACAATAATGTATGAAAAAAGGCTAATGACCTACTTTTTATTTGTAAAATCATTTGTTACCAAGACAGAAGAAAAACTTTCCAACATTCTGCCTACACTGAAACTATATATCATGTATACAATTTAAACTATCCCGCACACAATGTAAACTATACGGTACACAATGTAAACTATACGGTACACAATGTAAACTATACGGTACACAATGTAAACTATCCCGCACACAATGTAAACTATCCCGCACACAATGTAAACTATCCCGCACACAATGTAAACTATCCCGCACACAATGTAAACTAGCACACAATGTAAACTATCCCGCACACAATGTAAACTATCCCGCACACAATGTAAACTATCCCGCACACAATGTAAACTATCCCGCACACAATGTAAACTATCCCGCACACAATGTAAACTATCCCGCACACAATGTAAACTATACGGTACACAATGTAAACTATCCCGCACACAATGTAAACTATCCCGCACACAATGTAAACTATACAGTACACAATGTAAACTATCCCGCACACAATGTAAACTATACGGTACACAATGTAAACTATACGGTACACAATTTAAACTATCGTACACAATGTAAACTATACGGTACACAATGTAAACTATACGGTACACAATTTAAACTATCCCGCACACAATGTAAACTATACGGTACACAATGTAAACTATCCCGCACACAATGTAAACTATACGGTACACAATGTAAACTATCCCGCACACAATGTAAACTATACGGTACACAATTTAAACTATCCCGCACACAATGTAAACTATACGGTACACAATGTAAACTATCCCGCACACAATGTAAACTATACGGTACACAATGTAAACTATCCAGTACACAATGTAAACTATCAAGTATACAATGTAAACTATCAAGTATACAATGTAAACTATCTAGTACACAATGAAAACTATCCAGTATACAGTGTAAACTATCCAGTATATAATGTAAACTATCCAGTATACAATGTTAACTATCCAGTATACAATGTAAACTATCCAGTATACAGTGTAAACTATCCAGTATACAAGGTAAATTATCCAGTATACAATGTAAACTATCCAGTATACAGGTAAACTATCCAGTATACAGTGTAAACTATCCAGTATACAATGTAAACTATCCAGTATACAATGTAAACTATCCAGTATACAATGTTAACTATCCAGTATACAATGTAAACTATCCAGTATACAATGTTAACTATCCAGTATACAATGTAAACTATCCAGTTTACAGTGTAAAACTATCCAGTTACAATGTAAAACTATCCAGTATACAATGTAAACTATCCAGTATAAATGTAAACTATCCAGTATACAAGGTAAACTATCCAGTATATAATGTTAACTATCCAGTATACAATGTTAACTATCCAGTATATAATGTTAACTATCCAGTATATAATGTTAACTATCCAGTATACAATGTAAACTATCCAGTATATAATGTTAACTATTCAGTATATAATGTTAACTATCCAGTATACAATGTTAACTATCCAGTATACAATGTTAACTATCCAGTATACAGTGTAAACTATCCAGTATACAATGTTAACTATCCAGTATATAATGTTAACTATCCAGTATACAATGTAAACTATCCAGTATACAATGTTAACTATCCAGTATACAATGTTAACTATCCAGTATATGTAAACTATCCAGTATACAGTGTAAGCTATCCAGTATACAATGTAAACTATCCAGTATACAATGTAAACTATCCAGTACACAATGTAAACTATCCAGTATATAATGTAAATTATCCAGTATACAATGTATACTATCCAGTAT
>CM037777.1:96701741-96751741 GCA_021229015.1 Solen grandis
AGGTGGGTGTTTCAGAAACTATAGGACAAGGGGTCATGGTATCTGCCAAGTAACTGGAGAGTTCTTTAGCAAGACTGAAAGCCCCTATCCAAGGAGTGACCCTATCTGATGTTGCTAAACGAAGAAAGCTAGCTCATCAGCAAGGCAGTTAAACTATCCTATATCACAACACTTTTTTTTCAATGCACCTAAGTGATCAAAAATAGTACTTGTATAGTACCAAACTCCGCTGCTGTAGTTACCTCCCCTTACTGTTGTAAGATACCCACTGCCACCACAAGAAGATTCGGCTGATATAGGCTGGATTTACTTTTTCACTTTTTAGCTCACCTGAGCATAGCTCAGGGTGAGCTTTTGGGATACTTGATTGTCCGTCGTCCGTCGTCAGTCGTCCGTCAACAATTTCGATGTTTACACACTAGAGGCCACAATTTTGATCCAATCTTCCTCAAACTTGGTCAGAATGTTTGTCTTGATGATATCTTGAACCCTTTCGAAAATGGGTCAGGTTGGATGAAAAAGTAGGTCATTAGGTCAAATCTTAGAAAAATCTTGTTTACACACTAGAGGCCACAATTTTGATCCAATCTTCCTCAATCTTGGTCAGAATGTTTGTCTTGATGATATCTTGAACCCTTTTGATAATGGGTCAGGTTGGATCAAAAAGTAGGTCAGTAGGTCAAATCTTAGAAAAATCTTGTTTACACATAGAGGCACAATTTTAATCCAATCTTCCTCAAACTTGGTCAGAATGTTTGTCTTGATGATATCTGAACCGATCAAAAAGTAGGTCAGTAGGTCAAATCTTAGAAAAATCTTGTTTACACACTAGAGGCCACAATTTTAATCCAATCTTCCTCAAACTTGGTCAGAATGTTTGTCTTGATGATATCTCGAACCCTTTCGAAAATGGGCCGGGCCGGACCGAAAAGTAGGTCAATAGGTCAAATCTTAGAAATATCTAGTTTACACACTAAAGGCCACAGTTCAGGAGTTATGTCCCTTTTAATGTTTAAATTTGTGTGTTAAAGCCATACTATCTCTCAGTCAAGTATGACTTCAAATTTTAACCACAGGCACTGTTTTGTTCATTGAACTGAAATGATGTCATAGATTATGTATTCTGACAGTACAACTATGCTATAATTTAGTAACTTGTACAGGCAATGAAGGCAATTTTTTCAGGTGAGCGTCTTTAGGGCCATCTTGGCCCTCTTGTTACTTTAGTTTTGGATAATTATATCATATCAGTTTCGTTATATTCCACAAACATAACATTCATGATTATGAGAAAAGTAAAGAATAAAATCAAATAACATTAATTTATAAAATTATGAGTGTTGGTCACATGGTTTCAACTATCATCATATGACTTGTGTGGTGGCAGTGGTTAAAGTAGCGTAGTGTGACGTAACTGGTGTGCGGAGTTTCGTATTGTACCTGTGATAGGTGGTTTGCTCCCTACTATGATAAAGTGACTATAATAATGGCTAGAGACAAACAAAAAAGTAGTGGGTGCTGCCATTGAATTGAATGTGACCTGGGGTCGTATTCATAAAGCTCCTTAGTTTTTAAGGGAAAAAAATCCTTAACTGGAATAAATCTCCTTAGGTGTTTTATATATAAGACTAAAGGAAATCCTTAATACCTAAGGGAAATCTATGTGATTTTAAGGAAAATCTTAGAGACTAAGGGAAATTTGTTCCTAAGGAGCTTTATGAATACGGCCCCTGCAATACACCAAGCACATCATAAAGATTTTTTTTTTAATTTTTAAGTGTTTCTTAACGTGCAAAAGAGTTCAGAAAGGCATTAATACAAGCGTCAATGCAGAGATTTTAATATATTTATATAGATCAAGGAATTGTGTGCAAGAAGTTCAGCATATATTCTCATCTTCTGACACAAACATGGAAATGTTGATTAGTGACATCACCAAGCAGAAAATATAAATAAGAGTTGATGGTTGCTTTGGTTTGCCATCATGTTTATTGACCATTGCATGCATTCTAAAAATGAAAGCACAAAACTAGACACTTTTATCAAGGATAAATACCATACTTTCATCACTCAGGCCCTGATGATAGGGTTGATCCCAATAATTGAATGAGGAACTGAGGGTAATAAAGAAGCTAATTATAGCAAAATTTCCAGTGGCCTTTGATGTGGGGGGAAAATGAATTACACTATAGTTAGAAAGATTCAATATCTTTGCTAATATTTTGATAGGGCCAGACTAATTATGTTATTATCTGGGAGATATAATTTTTGGCTGAGTAAGATATTTTCTTTGAACTACTATAGTTTATTGTACAAAGGGAGATGATAGATACTTATTCTTTTTGCACTTAACCTTTAATTGTATAGGAAAAAGGAAAGTATTTCCAGTATTGTTTTGTCAGAAATCATTCCTATTTAACTTTCAAGATAAACCTGTGTAATAAATGCTACATAGAAATAGAAAATAAGCCAAAATAATAGATTGGGGCATGTTTCTTTTTTTGCCATTATCAATAAATAATTAATTAAATATGCAGTCAAAGTTGCTCTACTGACTAACTTTTTGTCTAAACCAACCACTTTATATCTTCCCTACGTATTTACCCTATATATTTGATTTCAATGACTTTAAAAGAATTTTGTTAACATTACCAGCAACAGTGCTTTAATAGCTGTGTGCAAACTAAAAAAACTCATATTCAGCGACCATTGAGTGATCATCTGCACACCAGTTATCCATTTGAATTACCCCTACCTTGCCAATTGCTGATGATTCCTTTTCCATTATAATAATAGGTTTTTCCACATCTAAAAAACCTTAAGCTATTCACAAAAATATGGAAATTTTGATACTTATCTATAAATAAATTCAGTTTGGTATAACTACAGATTGCATATAATTATCAGATGAAAACCACCATTAAACTTTTTTTTGTGTCACTTGCTATAATCAGAGGCAACACAAAGAGATAACTTTTCCGTCATCTGTCTGTCTGTCAATCTGTCTGTCATACTTTTCCCATCATACATCAGCTGGTGACACATGTGTTCCAAAGAACACTCTTGTTTTCTGTTTATTTATGTACTTGACTAAACGTGTATTTTCACATAGTTATACATACTGCTGTCCTGCTGCAATATAATATAAGTATATGATACTTGGACCTCAGATATAGTGAAATAATAGAAAAGCAATGTATAAATGAAGGAGACAGATGACTAGAGCACAATTCAAGGTGCATATTTTTGCAAAAAAAGAAGTCTGGAAATATGAAGAGAGTGTAAAATGTTCAACACTTCACCTCATGAATATTTATGAGTAGATTTATGAGAATTTTCACCGTAAGCCAAATGTTATTAATAAGAGCATCTGCCTAGGGAGCAGGAGGTTGTATGTTCTGTCCCTAGCAGCAACAAACCATAGTCATAAACAATGGTACTGGTATAGCTCCCTTGCTTGGTGCTCAGCATATAAGGGTAGTTCCAGGACTCGGGATAATGTGACTTGGTGTGGTATCATGCCAAATGTCTTCGGCGTGATACTGCAGTGTGGCAGTACTATATCTGTCTCAAGTTGACAGAGTCTTCCAAATGACTGAAATACTGTTAATGGGATGTTAAACCCAACAAACAAACAGATTAATGACTTAATCCAATTTATTTAAATGAGCTGTATAAATAATATACAAAACAATGGTTTGTTTCTTTGCCATGCAGCCTTTATAAATTTAAGGAGCAAACAGAAGAAACCCTGACATTACTAGCTCCTGTCTGATCAGGGTTGTCTCTGTTTGACAAGTCTTCAAAACGTAACTATGAGGTAATGGATTTAATATAATTTAATATATATGTAAAGTATTTTATATCTAACTAGTACACACAATTATATTAATTTTCATATTCACCTTGAACAAACATCTTTGACAAATACTGGTGGTTTGTCTATAGCAAGTCCATTGATTGGTCAATTGCTCCATGTACTCATTACACATAATTTTGTTTCAGGCCATTGTACGGAACCAAGAAGAATTTCCATGCACCATTGCTCATCATCCAGATAATGTAGCCAGGAATGTTTGTCAAGATGTCGTTTCATGTAAGTCTCTTCTTCAACTGTTTTCAAACCAGTCCGGGACAGACGCTATTACCAAGACATGGTTAGAGCATCTGCCCCAGAATGGAGATGTTGTGGATTTGATCCCAAGCAGTGACATATCAAAGTCATAAATATAGTACAGATATAGCTCCCTTGCTTGGCACTCATCATATAAAAGTAGTTCCGGAACTGGTTGGCCTGGTGTCAAGATAATGTGGCTGGGTGTGGTATCATGCCACATGTCTATGGTGTGATACTGCAGTGTGACAGCACCATATCTGTCTCCAAATGACTGAAATACTGTTGGTGGGATGTTAAACCCAACAAACAAACAGATTAATGACTTAATCAAACATTTGGATCATGTGTCAAATACCATAAGTAAAAACAGGGGAAATATAAACACCTGAGCAATTAGTCTGTATTTACAGGAATCTAGTTTCTGTTGATTCATCCATTTTCCTTTAATCCATCAATTTTTCAAAAGTTCCAAGTGTATTTTATTGTTAAGATTGAATAATTTTCTACAAATCTAATACTTTTTGTTAGTTACCACAATCCATTTTCCCCTTTTTTTGAAAGAATTTTTCAATCAATTAATATGTCTCCTCCCATATTTATTTTACTCACTTTATTTTACATAGACTTAATTATAGGGAAAACTAGAAAAATCTTGTCAGAAACCACAAGGATTAGAGTTAAGATAATTGGTGTGTAACATAGCCTTGTGGACCTCTACCAAGTTTGTTCAAACCATGTCCCTGGGTTCAAAATTGGTTCCGCCCTTGGGGTCACTTCTGCAGGTGGTTTATGTATTCAGTATGATTCTTTATACTAAAATAAGCAATGAAGGCACTGTTTCTCAGGTGAGTGATTCAGGGCCCTCTTGTTTTCATTTTTTATGATGTTTTTGGCCCTATTCATGGCCATTAAAAGAATATTGTATTCTGGTATTGTAAAGGTGTATCCCATTAAAATGTTTTCGTGTTAAATAGATCATTACAAGAATTAATGGGGTAAATTAATGTTTTTTGCTGTTTAAATGGGAATTTTTTATGGATTGTGCTTGAAGTAGTGATAGAAAGTAGCGAACCCCACCCACTAACCTTGCCTTACTGGTTTATTAGACGGCGATTAGCTTGGAAATAGATGGGCAAACATTCTAGTATCTTAAATAATCAAATACCTGGTCAATTTCTACATATACAAAACAAGATAGAATTCGCTAGCACTAGAGAAAGAGAATGACCTACTTAGGTATGCAGCTCTTTATGAATGAAAGGTTCACGACCTTTACTCCGGATTATTATGTTACAAACAGAAATTCTGTAGCAACAGCGGGTGGAGTTTTTGTCGTCATGTGACTGCTTCAATAACTTCAGAAACTCTGGGTTTATAATGTTAATTATCCTGTCGCCGTCTCTCAGCGCATTGTGCGCTTTGATATATATTTGCAGCAGTCATTTTCTTGCAAATTTGATGTGTAATTAAATGCCAATCACTATAAAATGCTTGTTTCAATCAATTTAATTAGATATCGAAACTAAAAAAACAAATGATTGCCTTGTTATATGTAGCATTATAGCGGGGTTTTCCTAAGGCATTAGCAGTATGATGGTTATTGTATGTAAAAAGGGAAAATTGAGGAACAAAGAATGACTTAGGAGATCTAGGCAATACATCTAAGTGTTCTTCATATTCTAAAATAGTTTTTAATACTCCATAAATATCTTATAATGAATTTTTTTCTAATTGTAAAAGCCATTCCATTTGGAAATGGCCAATTACAGAGTGTTTAAAATTTACAGAAAAAGAATTAATACTTGAATTATTCACATTTTCAAATTCAATGAAATATCTTTAAGCATGTAAAAGAAAGTCAGTTCAGTATCTTTTGCAGCATTTGCCTTAATATGTTTAATTAAAAATTTTTTGGAATTGGCAACTTTAAACCAGCACTTAATGATTCTAACTGTTTTTAGCTCACCTGAGCACAACGTGCTCAAGGTGAGCTTTTGTGATTGCCCTTTGTCCGTCGTCTGTCGTGCGTCGTCAACAATTTGGCTTCTTGGTCTAGAGGCCATATTTTTAGGCCAATCTTCATGAAACTTGGTCAGAATGTTTGTCTCTATAAAATCTTGGACAAGTTCGAAATTGGGTCATGTGGGGTCAAAAAGAAGGTCATGAGGTCAAATCTTATAAAAACCTTTTTAACACTCTAGAGGCCACAGTTTTGGCCCAATCTTCATGAAACTTGGTCAGAATGTTTGTTTCGATAAATTCTTGGACAAGTTCGAATTTTGGCCATGTGGGGTCAAAAAGTAGGTCACAAGGTCAAATCTTAGAAAAACCTTTTTAACACTCTAGAGACCCCATTTTTGGCACAATCTTCATGAAACTTGGTCAGAATGTTTGTTTCGATAAATTCTTGGACAAGTTCGAATTTGGGTCATGTGGGGTCAAAAAGTAGGTCATTATGAAAAATCCAACATATGTTGCTCATTTATAATCAGGTGAGTGATTCAGGGCCAATTCAGGGCCATCATGGCCCTCTTTTTTTACATACCTGGATACCTTCTAAGTTCTCCATAAACTATAATAGAACTAGTTTCAATTTACCATTCAAAAAGCTTTTTAAAGATTTTAAGTTGATTCTCTTTATTTCTTAAGATTTGGCATACCTCATGTTTCAAAATAATTAGTATTGGACCTAAAAATGCACCAAATAATTGGCAGTAAATTTTAGACTTGATATCTTCTTCTTCTTCGGTCGTTTGACATATTTGCTCCAGCATTCTGGGTTGGAGGTTCTATATGGCTGTTCTCCATTTCTTTCTGTCTCTCGCATCCTCTTACTTTAGCCTTAGGCTTGTCAGGTCCTCCATGATGGTGGCTTGCAAGGACTTCTTCGGCTGACCACGTGGTCTCACCCCAGGAACATGCCAGTTGTCCTACACCTTCCTAACCTAGTCATCTTTGTCTTTTCTTACCACGTGTCCAAACCACTGCAGGTGCCACCTTTTCAGCGATGCTATTGATCCCAGTCAGTGTCAGCAGATCAGTGTAAGATGACTGCTCACACAGCCTGGGTCCAAATATTTGTCTTAGCATCCTACTTTCTGTTGTTGCCATCCTCCTTTCACTTTTGGTGGTCAGTGGCCAGATTTCACTGCCATACAGCATGCAGCTCCGGATGCAGCTGTTGTACACACGTCACTTCATATATCAAAAAGATTTAATTGATTTACATTTTATGAAGTAACGAAGTCATTGATTAATCAGATCAATGGCTGTCCGTTGTCCACAATTATTTCAACTGACATCTCCTCCGAAACCACTAGGCCAAATTTGATGAAAATTGCCTAGGATGTTCCTTGCATGAAGCTCTACCAAAGTTGTTCAAATGGTTCCGGTCCATTGCATATCTGGGTCACAAGAGCTAAAAATAGATTTTTAAAAGTTAATTCTTTAAAAGTCTTCTTCTCCAAAACCGCATGGCCTAGAGCTTAGATATTTGGTGCGTGGCATTGTCTAATGGGCCATTACCAAGTTTGTTCAAATCATGAACCATGGGTTGAAATTGGCCAAGCCCCAGGGGTCACTTGATTTTACATAGACTTATATATGAAAAACTAGAAAAATTTCTTATCAGAAACCACAAGGCCTAGAGTTTAGATATTTGGTGAGTAACATGGCCAAGTGAACATCTGCCAATTTTGATAAAATCATGGCCTTGGCATCAAAATTGGCTCCGTCCAAGGGGTCACTTGATTTTATATAAACTTATTCGAGCAATGACCTTCAAAGTTTGGATGGCAGGTACAGTTTTTGTGTTGAATTTAGTTGATCTTGCTGTACTTCTGCATAGATTATGTATTCACTATGACTTGTAATACAATAATTGGCATTGAGGGCAATGTTTCTCAGGTGAGCGATTCAGGGCCATCATGGCCCTCTTGGTTTTTTTAACAGGAAAGGAAAGGTAAAAAAGGGGGAAATAATTTTTTTAAAGGTTAAACACATTTGGAGTCAGTTGTTTAAAAAGAGGGTTGATCGGGAGACCAAAGATGGAACTCTTTTTTTTTTTTTGGCCATAGTAAAATTTATAGTGAAATAAAGTACCAAGGTAATTAAAATCACTGTTTCAATTGGGTGACTATAAATTGTCCATTCCTCTTTGTCTTTGTAAAGGGCCTCTTTTTCTGAATGCAGTCATTTTAGTCTCTGCTCCTTCAATTCCAGTTATTGCAATATTCATGTAAAAGATCAAGGTAGTTTTGTATTTCCTTTTTTCCAAAGGAAAAATCTATCTTGATACCACATTTATACTAATATGTAAGAATAACTCTAAATTCCTCAAAGTAATGGCAAAATTACATCCCCTTGCTTCAAGCCAACAGAATATTGAAAATGATCATGGTCTATTGGCCAAGTGGTAAGAGCATCTACCTCAAATCTACCTCTACCTCAATTACCTCCCCTTGCTTCCAGCCAACAGAATATTGAAAATGATCATAGTCTTTTGGCCAAGTGGTAAGAGCATTTACCTCAAATCTACCTCTACCTCAATTACCTCCCCTTGCTTCCAGCCAACAGAATATTGAAAATGATCATAGTCTTTTGGCCAAGTGGTAAGAGCATCTACCTCAAATCTACCTCTACCTCAATTACCTCCCCTTGCTTCCAGCCAACAGAATATTGAAAATGATCATGGTCTATTGGCCAAGTGGTAAGAGCATCTACTTCAAATCTACCTCTACCTCAATTACCTCCCCTTGCTTCAAGCCAACAGAATACTGAAACTGGCCAAGTGGTAAGAGCATTTACTTCAAAGCCAGGTGGTTTAGGGTTAAATCCTTGGCTACAAGAAAGCAAATTTATTGAAACCTTCCTTGTTTGGTGGTCAGCATACAAGGGTAGTTCCAGGACTGGCTATCCTGTTGTAAGTGGATTTAGTATTATGCCACTTTTCTATGGCACTCTGTATCCATCTCATATATACATAGTTCCCATTAGCAACTGAAATACTGTCAGTTAGACATCAGATCCTGCCAATAAACCTACATTAAATGGCATGTGTATAATGGGACGGTAGCCTTCAGTGTACTACTGTCCTTATACTTAATGGAACCTATGGACACCAGCAGCTGTTCCAGATAGAGCTGGGTCGATTTCATCGATGCATCAATATATCGCCATTTTTTGCTGACGATACCAAATTGTGATTCTAACCTCAAGAATCGATTCTCAAACAATACTTCAATTGATGACAGTTTTTGGTGTAAACCAGCAAAATTGAATATGCCGCTTGGCCTGCAGCTTATATCTTCAGCATAAAGTGTTTATTTCCGTCATAGTTACCATTTGTTGACTAGATTTGCTGATAAGCTTCATTTCAAAATAAAATAAAAAGATTTTTTAATTTAAAAATTAGCTTAAAAATGCATTTTTCTATCATTTGTCCATGTGTCTAAGCAACATAGCAACATGGAAATCTAATTTACAGCAGAAAACTATTGGTTGGCCATGCTAGAACTACATTATTTTATATATTATCAAGTATTGTGATACTGTTTCGTATCGGGCCTACAATATCATGATACATCGTGATACTTTTTTGCTGGCGATACCCAGCCCTAGTTCCAGATGTGATACACACTAAAGTGATATACATCTGTAGTGGCAGCAAGTTCAGTACTTTGATTTGACATACTTTGGTTTATGAAAACTGTTGCAAACTGTAGTAATTGTTGCAGGAAGTAATTCTGGTTTATTGTATCAATCAATGCGTTTCATGATGTAATGACAGGAAATGGGAGCATCAAAGCTATGTTAAACATGTGAATGAAATGTCATAGTTATATATGTGTGATGATGTGTGATACATTAGCTAGTGTATTATTTACATCAACAATCAAAGCGCTCAATGTGCTGAGAGACAGCAGCTGGTTTAACAGGAAAAAAAGCTGTGATTCTTAATTATTGATACAATAGAGACAAAAGCCACATGACGCAAAAACTCTACACACTCTCCTGCAACTATAGTCTGTATTTGCTCTCTGTTTGTTTCAAAACAATCCGGAGTTCGGGTCATGAACCTGACTGTATGAACTTCAGAAGAAGGTCATTCCCTAGGACCCGATTTATGTACAATCTACTGTTACTTTAGTATAGAACTTGACAAGGCAGGGGTTTACTTAAGGATTTGACTTTCACTTGTCCAAGGGGCAAGTTACTTTGAACATCTACTTGCCCCTAGCGAAAACCAGGTTGCCCAGTCTTTAAGTTAGTTGTTGTTTGTTAATGTTTAAAACTAAATATGTGCAATATTAAGGTGGATTTTAGTTAATATGTATCAAACACAATTGCAAGCATTTTACCCCTGATATACAATATAGAGAAGAAAATGAAAAAAACAAAAGATTTCATTTACATAAATAAACTTGCCCGCCGGGCTGTCTTCTTTGAAAAATCGCTTGCCCGCAGAGATTTTAACCCGGCGGGGGCAAGTGGGCATCCACTTAAGAAAACCCCTGCAAGGTACTCGGTGTTTTAGATACTTGAATGTTTGTTTCTATTTCAAAGTTAAGAAATGCTCTGGGGGAAACCTAACTCACTTTCATGCAAAATTGCATGAACTACTTTAGGTTAATTACAGACATTCGAAGCACTACTTTTTTTTTTTTTACAGGAGTAGATCTTCAAGTATGTAAAATGGGTTGCTGTTCTGATTTTTAAGTGTCATGAATATATTGTTCACGCTTAAATTGGATGTTTACAGAGCAAAATAACACGTTTACAAACAACAGCACATGAATAGCGGTTACGGTTATGAATAAAAGGTCTGCGTAACATATTCCATTCATATTCTAAAGTGTAGAATCGCATTGCATGGATCTGCACTAAGGGTGGAGAGGTACAGTTAAATTTGTCATGGATAATATGCAAATTAGCAAGGTCAGCGATGCCTGGTAAGCGTTTCTAGCCACTAAAGATGGCAGGAAGCTGACGTCTAAAAATTAACTGGCAGAAATTAGACTGAGTGTTGTTATTAGAAAATGCTCTGGTAATTGTGTGATTTTGACACCAGTAGCTCCATTTGCATTTGTGCTCTCACATACATAGTATAATAATGGTGGATTGAATTTTCCAGTGTTTACAGATTTATTCAAATTAAATTATCACATTATCCAATAGCCACACTGGAATACCATGTGACTTAAAGTTCACAAAAAAGATCACATTGGTTTATTTGTGAGCAGCAGACCAGGTCATAAATGGAAAAAAATCCCTTAACTAATGACCTCTCCAGTCTTAAATAGACTTTCAGGCTATCCAGTAGCTATACTGGGACAACAGGTTGACAGTGGTTGGCCTGGTTTAGAAAGATTGAATAAATCTGTACAGGTTTCATTCCAGATTTTTCCCCTATTCATATATAATTCAACTTCAATATTTAAGACCAGTCTTTGGACCTGGTGAATATGTTTTAGCTCTACCAACAATCATACTTAGCACCAAGTAACACATACAAACATAGGCATGTTTTTATCATTCTTGTTCTACTAATAAAAATAAATAAGCATTAATCTTCTAAATGAACATAGCTAAATTTTGTTCCAAAGGTGATATTTGATATCAGTTTAGTTGTATGTTTGGATATTTCATAAATCAGGAATGGTGGAATTCATTTCTACATAGTTTAAGTACTTCTAAGCACAAAGTATCGTTGGTAGAAACTGAGCCTGGTCTTGAAAATGAGGTAGTTTGATTATTAAGCTAAATAAACCAATAGTTCATGGGGAAAAGTGTGCGTCCTGAAGTCGCAGGAGTGACGTGATTCTTATGTTAAGAGGTATATTTACATAAGGTTATTGAATAACCTCGGAAACACCTAGGGGTGTCTGGACAGCCAAGTGGTTTCACCATTGCAACCAAGATGCTAGTCTGCAGTTGTTCCAAATCTATATGTTGGGAGGGACGAGGTCACCTGCTCAAACACAATGCTCTGATTTCCTCTCCAATTTAAGGCTATGGAATTTTCAACATCTGTGCCATCATGAGCTTGATTTTCATATTAGCCACCTCTCTTTCTATGGAATTATAAAATAAGTTTAGATAAAAAAATTCTTATACATGATTTTCTCTAGTCTCCCTAAACAGATGGATGAGCATTGCTCTGCTTCAGAAAATATTTGGTAATATTTAATTCTGACAAGGTTTGCATTAAGTTTCTACCAAAATCATTTTTAGTTTACAGATAAAACTTTAAGATTGAAAAAATAAAATTACTTATGATATAGCCTCACTATAGATAGTTTTCTGTTGTTAAAAAGAAATTACAATGTATGTGTAAAATTCTTATGCTCCCCGTAAAACAATCTTGGGAACATATGGCAGCATCATCTAATTTTATTGGCAGCTTCACTTACAAGAGAAGAATTGCATTTTATCACGTATAATGTTCCAGGTCATTGATTTTTCACAGATATTGCCCTTTTAATATAAAATGATATCTTGAGATTTATTGTGTCTGGGATTTTCTTCAGTAGTTCCCAATTGGAATTAAAATATACATTATGAAAGGTCATACTAACAAGAGATATACATATTATCACCATGTTCCTTTTCTATGCATTTTCCACCATCCTCATTACATGTTTTATCATACACCAGTAAGTGGAATAGCTATTTCTACTCTTGTACTTGCCTTTCTTACTTACTTTTATGTACTTACTTATAAATTGATTTTGCTACATATAATATACTCTAGCCTTGCTATACTTGGGGGATCATCCATCAGCTTCACCAATATCTTTTGTCAGTTGCAAAAGTCCACAAATCATCTGGAAACTTGGATGCACTAAGAAGTCCATAATTTCTCAGAAACAGATATTTTAAATACATAAAATGGATGTTCTGCTATATTTTTTAGAAGTGTGATGACAATTTCACTGATACTCTCTGAAATGGGTTCAATTTCCTATTGCCTATGTATTTTTTATTTACTCTCAAGTAGCTATCTGAAAGATCTAATCACTTCCTGAAAGCTGACATTTATGAACAGAAAGAGACTCTTTTTGTATGCTTTTTAAAGAGCAACCACTTCAGATTTCATTTTTGTTTTAAATTCGATCTCTGAAGACGTTCTTCATTTGTTTTCATTTCTGAAGTCTTTCATACCATCTCAATTACTTAATATAAGGGCTGTGTGATATTACCAATATATCTGTATATTGCAATACTTTTCAGGCACAATAAGTATTGAAATGTTGTTGAGGCTGTACAGGTATTTTAACCTTTCATTTAATATCATCCTCTCTTAATGTCTATTTTTAATTTTCAAGTTTATATACTCATTTAATTGAAAGCTATTCTCTGGACCTCATCTGCCTTGGTTGAATGTTACAAGGGACTTTAACAATGGTCTCTATTTTTTAGAACAGAACAGTCAATTCTATGTCCATTTCAACCGCGAGTGTAGATTCACTTTCTTTATGTAAAATGATGTATTATATATGATACTTGGAGAGATTTTTTCATTACATTAATGGTTATAATTGCTTACTTAAACATTTGGTGAAAGTTGTGTGACAGATCTCAGACGGTCAGTGTTTTAGACTGTACCATCCAGGTTATTTATAAACAATTATAATGTAAAATATGGCTAAGCAAAATAGGAAATCAGTCGTAAAGTAATATCTTCGCCTCCTGAAAAAAACAAAAAAACAAAAAAACAAAAAAAACATCAAAACTAGCATCATTATAGAAAATGTTGCAATTTGCACTAAGAACAATTCTAATGTGAAATATGCAGACAGAATGGCAAATTTAACAAGTCAGTCTTGCCAGCATCATCCGGCATTGTCGTCTGCAATTGCAATCAAGGCAAGCTGGTATTTTGTAAAGTTAAGGTTGAAAAGAGTAATATAAAAGTAGCTTTAAAGGTTGAAATTTCCTTTTTTCAGTTAATGATAAAACAGAAAAAGTTTATAAGAATTCAAAGATACCAACTGCTATTTACCACTGGTACAATAACTATATTAATCATTTCTTTTTAGCTTTTGTGATCGCCCTTCGTCCGTCGTCGTGCGTCGTCCGTCGTCAACAATTTGCTTTAAACGACATCTCCTCTGAAACCGCTGGACAGAATTTAATGAAACTTGGCAGGAATGTTCCTTGGGTGAGGCTCTACAAAAGTTGCTAAAATAAAGTTGATCCATGAAGAACAGATTTATAATTTGGTACATATGTTCCTTGGGTCAACCTCTACCAAAGTTGCTAAAAAAAATTCCGATCCGTAAAAAACATGGCCGCCAGGGGCGGGGCTTATTTGCCTTATATGTATATAGGGAAAACTTTAATCAACATTTCCTCTGAAACCACTGGACAGAATTTGATTAAACTTGACAGGAATGATCCTTGGGTCAACCTTCACAAAAGTTCCTAAAATAAACTTGATCCATATAGAACTCTGGTTGCCATGGCTACAAAAAAAAAAAAAATGAAAACTTTAAAAATCATCTTCTTCAAAACTACTGGCCAGATTTTAAAATAAATTGGAACAGATGTTCCTTGGGTCAACCTATTTATCTCAGGTGAGCGATTTAGGGCCATCATGGGCCTCTTGTTTAGTACTTCATACCAATTTTAGAAATCTTTATGAAACAAACAACTTAAACAAGGTAAATATTTTAACACTTTCAGTCTATTATATGCCATTACATTTGACATTCCCTTCTAAAACTTATGTCTTTATCATCAAATAGTCAAAATTGCTTGAATGTTAATAATAGTGCCAAACTATATTAACATCTTATCACAAGTTTCAACATTTAGAGCTACATTATTTTTGTATTACTCATTTTCATCCATATTTTCACAAAATTTTCTTAAATGAAATTGTATAAATTAGCTATAAAATTCGTGATATGTAAAACAATATGCTTGGAGAAAATTCTTGCAATACCCATCTCTTCTTTTGCTTTGTGGACAGCATATAAGGTGAGTTTTGAGACTTGTTGGCCCAGTGTCAGTTTAATGTGTCAGAGTCCGGTGTCATGCCACCTGTCTACCTTCCTCACAGGGACAAAATCCTCATATGACTGACATACTCAGACTAGGGACAAAAATCAATAGGGAATATTATTTTGCCGTAGCTTTTTGTGGCTTTGTATTTTGCAAAATACATAGCCACCAATAGCTACTGCATCATAATTTTCCTTTTCTTATATACCTATAAATATTCAAAACACAAGAAGTCAATTTACACAGGTTTTTATGAGTTTATCAAGGTTTTTCAAGAAAATGACATCAGGAATGTGACATCAAGCTACCTGACTTTATACAGAATTTTAATCTGGTAAGTTGTATTTGCGCCTCATGTTTTGCATGTATTTGAGCCAAAAAGTTATAGGTATATGATAAAATAAATTAACAGAGTCAAGGATGTATGATATAGTTTACCATCGCAATGTTTAGGACGTGTAAAGTTTTCCGGATACTCACATTGCTTTAAGGGTTACCAGAGTTAAGGATGACTATGATACAGTTTGTTAAGGATGACTATGATACAGTTTATCATCGCAATGTTTAGGACGTGTAATGTTTTACAGATACTCACAATGCTTTAAGGGTTACCAGAGTTAAGGATGACTATGATACAGTTTATCATCGCAATGTTTAGGACGTGTAATGTTTTACAGATACTCACAATGCTTTAAGGGTTGTTTGAATTGCCAGTAAAGGATGAACTCTAGTTTATTCATTTCATATCATATGAAGTAATTATGTATAAAAGATTTTAAACTTTTGTTGTTTGTTTAGCATTAGGCAGTTAACATAGAAACAGCTCAGTAGTCCTAAATAAACTCAGTGACCTATATATTTAATCTAATATTTTTCTCTTTGTTTTCATCTAGCAACCATCAAAGAATATTTTACATGAGAAATAAAATCTATTGAGGATTTTCTGTAAAAAATATTAAGGTTATAATATTTTTCTCCCCCTTTAAAATTTTTTTTTTTTTCTTTTTGTAGAAATATTATTTGTTCTTTTCATTTTTACGAGTGATGTATATTTAAACTATTTATTAATAATGGTTACCATGGATAAACAAACAGTATATAAACAAGCACAATAATCTATCAAATTTTTATGCCCCCATATAGATAGATTGGGGGCATATTGTTTTTGGTCTGTTAACTTTACCCTTGACCATAACACAGAGTCCCCCAATCTACAGATGCCTTTGACCCCCAAGGTCTAAAGCCCCTGTGGGGGCATGGCATTCATTCAAATGTACATGTAGCTCGTTTCCACTTTCGTATTCAGAACAATGTTTTACGTAAGATAAATGAAAATCAGAAAATTCTGTTAAGAAAAAGATCAAGTGCATACGTCCTTAAATTCAAACTTACCAGCACAACCATACTGGTTATGGAAGTGATTTGTGAGAAAACATTTATGGTGAACCTGTGAGCTATTCCTACATTCATAATGCGCAAAAATTAGTATGTTGAGAAACAGATATGTTGTGTTAAGTTGTGCAGTTCTTTGCTTACCAGTGGTTAATAGAACTTTACTAATGTAATTAGCCGTGTTTAGTGCTAGACTTCCAATCTTAGAGGTTTATGCATGGCCTTGAGCCGGAAAACTGGATACACTCTGTACTTAAACTCATTAAGGCTTCAGAAATTCTTTCCACATTGTTAGCCTTCTTAATTGAAGAGAAAAAGAGAGCTTAGTTTTTCAGGTCCGACCCAGAAGGCATTCTTGATCTTTTCTTTTTCTGTCAAGTTGGAAAGACTTCCTTTGCTCGTTAATATTTGGGGGAATGGGAAGATAGAATCTTAACCCAGCTCAGTTAATGCAGTGATGTCATTTCTCCACACAATGAATTTTAAGTGAAGAATAAAAGCAAGCCAAGGGAACTGTGACCAGTCAAAATATTCCTGTATCTCCGTCTCAGACAGTATTTCCAGCACACTTAATGTTCACTTTGTAAAAACAAATAGGGAGTATTTGCCTAATGTGAATCAATGCCTCCTCCTTTACACACCAGTAACAAGTTATTGCCCAGGCAACACTATTATTTTCTCATTTAAGGTTCTTGCTGTTGCCATTTATGGTTTATGTTACCACCAGAAGTGGCCATTAATAGTGATTTCATGTTTATTTACCCAGTTTATTGATGCATGTCTTACGCCTTGTGACCCAACAGTTTAAGTGGGCTGACTGCCTGTTTGTATAATGTTTGTCTATAGCTATTTGTGGCATAATTTAATTCGGACATACTTAAGATTTTAGGTGTTTGGTGCACTCTTGTGACCAGAAAGTTCAAACATGGAGTCATGGTTATATTTTGTGCCCAGCATACAGTACATAGGTCACCCTTAGAAAGACCCATAGACATTCATACTAAAGGCATATGAAGACAGATTCTTCAAAGAAGAGGTATAAAATGGCTCCTGTTCTCCCTATGTAGCTAGTTTTTGTGGAAATGTGATTGAGAGACCAACATGCATACCAAGAGTCCTAAGTGGGATTTCAACTTGGGCAGCAGGATTTTATTTGGTTACATTAATATGAATGAGGTCTCTGTGACTAAGTGGTTCAAGGTGGACGTTCATAGGTGTGGGTTCAAGTCTCTTTCTAAATTTTTCATGTGGGGAGCCTGCCATTTGGCTTGTGGTAGGTTTGTGGTTCTACTTTAGTGTACTCTACAAACTAGGAGTTGTCCTTACACTTTAATAGCTTGATGTAGTTTCAAAACTGAAATATTTTTATTGAGACAGTAAGCTTTAAACCAGTTAAATACATACATGACTGTTATCTTTCAAAAGATATCACTCAAACTAGTCAATGCCTGAATCAGCTTCTGTGTTGATAGTATTACATTAAATATGTCAAGAATTTCTTGTCATTTGTGTGCTAGTCTTTTCTATGATTCTCCCATTCACAAGGAACTAGTCCAACCCAAGAACCATCTAGCAGGAATAAGATAAAGAAGTAAAAACTAGTTTCCCAATTCACCAAAACTCTGATTTGTCTATATTGTGGGTATTGGTAACCCAATAGATCAGTGTCTAAGATATGTCTCAGAAAAGGTCAGTGACCTCTTTGCTACAGGCTCTGTCACAAAAAGCAAGGGCATAGTTGATGGTCTCGAGGCATGTGCTGCATAGTTGATTACATTTAAATGTTGTGCAGCTAACTGTGATTGCCTTGAATATTACCAAGTACGTAAATAGAAATTTGCTTGGTTCCTTGATTGTCATTAAAGCCCCCAGAAACCAAGTGTATGGGTGTTATATTGGAGTCACATTGGTCCTTCAATCTTTTTGTAAAAGAGATTTGTCTGTGCTATTTCTTGGCATTGGATTAAATTTTACAAGACTGGTAACAAACAAGCCTAGTTGCACATATAGTTTGCAGGTCATGATTGGCTTGAGTTATGTTCCTTTGTTATATTTATGAAATATATTGTTATATTTATAAAATATATTTTATCATCAATATTTCTCACAATTTTTTTGCTTCCTTTGGTTGGATTTTGATTTAATTAATCAGCATTATAAGTACCAAGTCTAGTTGTGCATATCATCGACACATCATGATCAGCTTGATTTTGAATTAATTATGGCCCTTTTAAGCTCACCTGAGCACAACATGCTCATGGTGAGCTTTTGCGATCGCCTTTTGTCCGTCGTCTGTGCGTGTGTCTGTCGTCAACAATTTCTTTAAACAACATCTCCTTCTAAACTGCTCACTGGATTTTGATAAAACTTCACAGGAATGTTCATCATGGGGCCCTTTACCAAAGTTGTTAAAATTATTTTGATTGGACAAAAATCTAAGTCACAGGAGCTAAAAAGTGGATTTTAAAAATGAAAATTTTAAAATCTTCTTCTCATAAAACCACAAGGCCTAGCCTTTAGATTTTTAGTATGTAGCATGATCTTATGACTCTCTACCAGGATGGTTCAAATTATGACCCTGGGGGTCAAAATTGGCCCCGCCCCAGGGGTCACATGATTTAACATAGGCTAATATAGGAAAAAGTTAAAAAATCTTCTTCTCCAAAACCACAAGGCCTAGCCTTTTGATTTTTGGTATGTAGCATGATCTTATGACTTTCTACCAAGATTGTTCAAATTATGACCCTGGGGGTCAAAATTGGCCCCGCCCAAGGGGTCACATGATTTAACATAGGCTAATATAGGAAAAACTTGAAAAATCTTCTTCTCCGAAACCACAAGGCCTCCTAGCCTTTTGATTTTTGGTATGTACCATGATCTTATGACTCTCTACTAAGATTGTTCAAATTATGACCCAGGGGTCAAATTTGGCCCCGCCCCAGGGGTCACTTGATTTTACGTATGCAAATATAGAAAAAAACTTGAAAATCTTCTTCTCCGAAACCACAAGGCCTAGCCTTTCGATTTTTGGTATGTAGCATGATCTTATGACTCTCTACCAAGATTGATCAAAAAATCATGACCCTGGGGTCAAAATTGGCCCCACCCCAGGGGTCACTTGATTTAACATAGACTAATATAGGAAAAACCTGAAAAATCACAAAGCCTGGAGTTTAGATATTTGGTATGTAACATGGGCTAATAGACCTCTATCAAGTTTGTTTAAATCATGAATCATGCATTGTCTAGTGGATCTATACTTTGTTCAAATCATGGCCCTGGGGTCAGATTTGGCCCCGCCATAGGGGTCACCTGATTTTACATAGGCTAATATAGAAATAACTTGAAAATTCTTCTTTTTAGAAAACTAGAAAACACATGGCCTGATATTTGGTGAAAATTCGGATTTGGATTTAATTAAGTCAACATTCATTAGTCTTATTGCACATATCATAGGCACATCATGATTGGCTTGATTTTAAATGAGTTTTGGCCCTTTCTTATTATACTTTTTATATTATACCAAACCCTTTGTTTTGTGTGTGTGTGTGTGTGGGGGTGTAGTACTGAAATCGGGTTGTCAGTCCATAGACACTATTTTGTGTGCACTTCTTCTACAGTTATATGTCAATTTTGATGAAACTTAACAGGAATCCTTCATACTATGGAAACTTGTGCACCTGCAATTTTCATAATGTTTTGTTGACTTACAGGAGTTATTCCACTTTGAATTTTTTCCATTTATAGAATATACAGGGAACAAATCTTGTGTGTCTACATGTACATCCTCCTACACTATTACCCAACATATATGAGAAGATGTGCATGTGATTTAGAAATTTTGTTGTTACCATTTAAAGCCTGAGTTACTGCCTTTTGAATTTTCTTCCTGTGTATAAATTTAGGGAATAAATCCTGAGTGTCTAGCTCCTCCTATACTATGCTTGGATTTACTCTATATTGTTATATGCCCAAAGGGTGGTATTATGTTATACCCTCAGTCATCTGTCCCTCCCTGTCTGTCAGTTATCAGAACCTCGTAAACCCAACTCCTTCTATACTTCTGGAGGGATTTGGTTCAAACTTACCATTAATACTTGCCTTTATATGTAGATTAGCGTGAAGGTTGGATTTTGCGCTCACATGCAACTTTCAAGAGTTATGGCCCCTTCTCAATTTTTCCTATATGCAGTTTTATAAGCAGAACCTCATGAATGCAACTTCTCCTCCACTACTGGAGGGATTTTGTTCAAACTTACCAGAAATACTTGTCGTTATATGTAGATGTGTATAGAGGCTGAATTTTGCACTCACATGCAACTTTCAAGAGTTATTGCCCCTTCTCAATTTTTCCTATATGCAGTTTTATTAGCAGAACCTTGAATGCAACTGTGGGGATTTCAAACTTACCAACAACACTTGCCTTTATATGTAGATGTGCATGAAAGCTGGATTTTGCGCTCTATGATCTGAAACTTCCAAAAGTAGATGTAGATATATCAGCAAACAACATCGGAGTCAAACAAAAGTGTTTTTCTCATGTCAGCATTTTGTGAATATGATAAAAAAAAAAAAAATCAGCCTTTGATAGAATCCACAAACAGCATTGCCCACATTACAATATCTCCTTACAGGAGTTTTTCATTATGTTTAAGCAACTTTTACAGGAGTTATTGTCCAATTAATTGATTTTTATTGCCATTTTTTATTGAATTTGCAGTATTTTATTGGGAAAATCATTGACAACACACCAAAAAATTTATTATTAATATTACTTCAATGTTCTGGCTGACACCTTCATCAGGATAACAATTACTTGTACATTTAAACATAAACAACGGATTTTCAGTATTTTTATGTAACAATTTCATCTGCGTGTATTTTCTTATGTAATATTGTTGTGGGAAAAAGCAGTTGAAGAGTTATCTAACTTGTTTATTTATAATGACATATACATGCATATATCTGCCTTTTATTTGTATCCCTGTATTCCCCCATTTATATGAAGTGGCTATAACCAAGTACTGCTCACAAGCATTGATTCTGGCTGTTGGTATATGTAGGAGAATCTTGCATGTCATGCTTACTTTACTTTTCACTTAGTAATGCCCACTTCTCTTTTTTTTGTATATCTTTTTTTTTCAGTTCTTTTTCTCAGCTCCTATTGGTCAAATTTTGATTGAACTTCACAGCATTATTTAGTACTAACACTAGTTTTGCATATCCTTGGTACATCATGATTGGTTTAATTTGAATTGAGTTATACAATTGCTCTTTGTAATATTTAATGAATATATTTTGTCTGCAATACATTATAAAACAGAACAGAACAGAACTTTTATTCACCCAGTATCAGTGTTACAATATGGGGTTATTTACAAACAGTTTTATAAGCTAAGAAAGGAAGGATGTTTCCGGTCAGTTCCGGTCAGAGTAAATTGACAATACATAATACATTATAAGTGTATCAGAGCTCTATCTGTTTTGTGTGTGTTTTTATTCTGTGTCAAGACAGTCTGGGAGGTCTTGGGTTCGATCCCTGGCCGCAAAGAAATGGTACTGTTATAGCTCCCTTGCTTAGTGCTCAGCATATAAGGGTAGTTGCATGACTGTTTGGCCTGGTGTCAGGATAATGAGACTCAGTGTGGTATCATGCCACATGTCTCTGGCGTGATACTGCAGTGTGGCTGCACTATATCTGTCTCAAGTAGACATGTCTCCAAATGCTGAAATACTGTTGGGGTTAACCCAAAAAAAAAAACAAGACTGTCTGATACTTTAACAGTAACTGTGACAAAGCAGTGTACTATTATCAGACTCTAGTAGGTCTCTATTGTTGTAATAAGTCTTGATAAGGTATGGTATGTTGATTATATATGACTGTTGTTCTGGTTATGCAATGTCTGTTACCACTTTTGACTGTTGCTAGTACTAGATCTTCTGTTGTTTGTACCAATCTTGTTTGATTTGATACATGGATACTAGCCAGTATATAGAGCTGTCCAGCTAGAGATACCTTGGGAGATACCTGGAAAGATACCTAGGGAGAGACCTAGGACACAATTCCTTCAGTCCAGACGCATCATGGCAGTGCTCAGTATGAGTGGGCCATGGCCTGTCATGCTGAATAAAATAAACTGGACAAAGGCTACTTGTCTTGTATATGGCCATTACACGACAGCAGTATCTGGGGGTATTCATCATCTCCAGTAATATTTCTTGTTTTTAGTAGAAAATATTTCTGTATTTGATTCTATTTTCGTATCTCTGAGTATAAATCATTGGTTTTTGGTATATATAGATTTGCTATTGACACAATAACTCATCAAAACAGACATCATTACATCTCTTGAATGCAGACTCTTTTTATTATTCTGTCTGGTGCATTGCTCATCAGAACCAGTGATTATAATCCAGCTTTGGAGCCCGTAGTTTGTATGGTTCATCGTTTCCGTCTGTAGAGATAATGGATTCTGTGGTACAAGAGTGGATCTTCGGTCCTCACAAACAAGGGCTTAGAATGTTTGGGAGAATGGAAATAGAATATCATAAGATACGGGTTATTATCTTCAGTAAAATTTTATTAATTTTGAAATGATTAATTCTAAAATAAAACAACTAATTTACTAGATTAAGGTAGCAGATATTTATTATTTAAGACACTGGATATAGCAGAAATACTTTCCATTAGAAGAAATTGATTTTTGACTTGTTAAACATTTGACTCTAGTTGCTTTGTGAAAACTGCCCAGGAGTCCTCACAGTTTATTCAGCTAAGTGAAGCAATTGCTGAGATTTTTGTGCTGTAGGAAATGATTAGTCAAAAAAAGTTTTTAAGATTGTGTTTAACTCTAACCATGCTAAGATTCTTAATTGGATTTGTTCTTTCTTTATTTTGGACTGTACTATTTGTTGTTTATAGGGGTGCTTGCTGAAAATTTATTGACTGATTGGTGAAAGTGCTGATCAGACTGCACAGATATGCATGGTTTGCATTGGTCTCAAAGGCAGTCACAGGTGGCCACAGCCTTGTTATGTTTAACATATACCATGTTACTTCAGATATCTTTCTTCATGAATCAGCTGATTACTGTATATGAATATTTATTTACCATAGCTGCATACAGAAGTTGTTGTCTTAACACCTTTTATGATCATTGTAGAAATAGACTTTACAAAACCAAACCAATAGCCACCTTTTCAGCCATGCTTACTGACCATGAGACAGCTTCTTAGAAGGCATTTTATAAAATGTTTCTTGCATAGGAAATTGCTTTGAACATTTCAGCTATATATTGCGTCCCTGACGGTAAGTTTTGTGCAGGGTTTATTTCTGAGGAAGCATGGGATGTCTGATCTGAAGCCATATGTATTGTAAAGCCATGGTTAATCATAGTGAAAACTTTTTGTGAAGAAGTGGTAGTTTCAGAATGACTACTCTTCCTGGGATTTAAATCCTGGTAAAAGCATTTTTCTTTGAACCAACATTCTAGGGTTTATTTTTATTTCTTTGTTAAGTTCCTTCACTAAAGTATTTAAAATTAATAATGGACTGCTTTACACTAATCATCTGGAATTGAGATTTTCTAAATGTCTGCAAATTCATGTTACATTTAGCATGTTCTCAGTAAGATTGTCTTTACTCAATTTTGAGTTGAGGAAAATGTCGTCCTGACATGTTTCATAACACACAGGCCTGGTATTGTAAGTGGCATGAGGCTCCATAGATGGACAAGATGTGACATGATACCACCCCCATTTACATTATTCTGATACTAGGCCACCCAGTCCTGGAACTACCCTGTAAAAATGCTGATCACCAAGCACGAAATCTTAAGATTTTTTGTAAGTCAGGGGTGCATGTTCATGTGGTATCAGGACAGATACATCCATCCTTGGTCACAGCCTAACAAACTTGTTAAAAATCTCTCTTTGATTTATGCTCAGATTATATGGGTATTCAGGGGTGTAAAATTCCACTCGTCCACTCGCCTTGGCCAGTGAAAATAAGTGCAGGGCAAGTGAAAAATGAGAACATTTCTTTGCAATTTTCTTTATTTTACTATCTCAAATTTTGAACAGGCCAGGCAGGGCGAGTGATAATTTTAGGAATTTCACACCCCTGGTATTTGTAAGACTGGTTTGCCCCAGTGTCAAGATAATGTGACTGGATATGCATGTATTATGCCAATTAAATTTTGCATGATAATGCAGCAAGGCTGCATTCCAGCTATCTCATGAGGACAAAGTCCTCAACTGACTTAAATACAGGCAGATAAACCAAACTTAGTCAGTGGAGACTCAGCCTACTTTGACTTTACTCTCAATCTGATCTAAATTGGACTGTCACCAGATACTTTCCAATACATTATCTCCAGTTGTTTGTTTACTCCTTGTCTTTGACTGTCCAATCTGATGTGGGGAAAGGTGTTAATCCAATCATGTTTGGACCAGTCTGTCATCCAGACTTGCTTTCTAAATGGATCAAATCGGACAGTCAATCCTCCAGGGGTGTTATCCATGTTTTGGCATTCACATTTTATTTTAGGACGGATAGATGGGAAGTGATTTTCGAGAGTTTCTTGTAATCCATTATTCAAGGATTTCATCTCCCATGACGTCTGCCATGTTATTACTGGAACAAACAAGAATATGGAGAGGAAACCTGAACTATTTCCCTGTGTAGAGCCCAATAAATATTTTATCAAACCATATACGATGAGTCTGTAGCAAGAAAGAAGATTTATTTTCTGTCATATAAATGATACTCCTGGAAGCTTTTGTTTGAGTGTCATGAATATGTACATCTATATTCTGTTTTTGACTGAGAAGCCATTTCTAATAACCCTTTGCAACTATTTTAAAGTTATTTGCCCTTGAGCTGAGATAAAATGACTATGTTGATATTGTAAATGTAAGATAATTGTGCAAGTATCTACTTCCACAGATTTAAAGAGATTTCAGAGTATCCTCATAGATATTAACCAAACTTGGTATTGAAATAATGGCTTTCAGGAGTTGTCTTCTGGTATATTGGCTGATGTTTTTGTTTAACACCTTTGACAAACCAGAGAGACTGGAAGCAATTACCTTCTCCAAGGCACTGAAGAATGGTTAGCAAGTATAAAACATGGTTAGACTTTGAATAATTTACATGCTGATTTGGTTTTAACTGATTACACCTGTCATGTTTGATAAGGGATAGACAATCTCAGGATATATATGTATTGATACCCATTACTGACTTTTTTGTTCTGTTTGTCAGTGTTTGAAAATTATCTCAGTCAAAAAAGCTTTTTTCTAGAAAGTTTTGTTCTCCAATATGAAATGAGGTATTTTCAAGATTAAATTTTATTAGTTTCTGATGTTAATTTAGTTCATTTTAAATACTGACTAATGACAATGCTGACATTTCACTTTCCATTTATGGTGTGGGAACACATAGAAGTCATGATTTTATGACAAATTTCAGTGAAATCTCCCCACTTATAATTACTTAATAAGCTTAACATGTAATTTGATTAATTCAATTAATCTACTGATTTGCACAGCAAATTTGGCTACCTTGTTATTTCTATAAATTGATGGCATTTAGTCAGTGATATCACTTTCATTACGTGATCCCCAATTTAAACTATTTTCCCATGTATTATCACTGATTTAATTACTTTAACTTGGATGCCTTGATAACATGGTGGTAAAACACTTGTCTTTTACCAAATAAATCCCAGGCTCAGCTCATATGCGGGTTACTTTGGTTCACAGTTCTTTTTAGCTTGACTATACAAAGTATGTCAAGCTATTTTATTTACACTGGTGTCAGTCCTTAGAAGAACCTTCACAAAAGTTTCTAAAATAAATTTGATTCATGTAGAACTCTGCAAGACAATAAAAGAAAAAAATATGAAAACTTTAAAAATCATCTCCTTCAAAACTACTAGCCAGATTTCAAAATGTTTTGGTACAGATGTTCCTTGTGTAACCCTCTACCTAGATTGCTAAAATTTTCCGATCTGTAAAAAAAAATGGCCGCCAGGGGCGGGGCTAATTTACCTTATATGTACATGGCAAAAACTTTAAACGACATCTCCTCTAAAACCACTGGACAGAATTTGATTAAGTTTGGCAGGGATGATTCTTGGGTGAACTTTCATAAAAGTTGCTAAAATAAACATGATCCATTTAGAACTGGTTGCCATGACAACGAAAAGGAAAAAAAATATGAAAACTTTAAAAATAATATCTTTCAAAACTACTAGCCAGATTTCGAAATGTTTTGGTATAGATGTTCCTTGTGTAATCGCTACCAAGATTGCTAAAATTTTCCGATTTGTAAAAAAAAAAAACATGGCCGCCAGGCGCAGGGCTAATATGCATATAGTGAAAACTTTAAATGACATCTCCTCTAAAACCTAAAAACTAGACAGCATTTGATTAAACTTGGCAGGAATGATCCTTGAAAGAACCTTCACAAACATTGCTAAAATAAACTTGATTTAAGTAGAATTCTGGTTGCCATGGCAACAGAAAGAGAGAAAAATTTAAAACATTAAAAATCATCTCCTTCAAAACTGCTGGCCAGATTTCAAAATGTTTTGGTACATATGTTCCTTTGGTAAGCCTCTACCATGATTGCTAAAATTATTCTGATCTGTAAAAAAACATGGCTGCCAGGGGCGGGGCTAATTTACCTCATATGTAGTGAAACCTTTAAACCATATCTTCTCTGAAACCACTGGACAGGATTTGATTAAGTTCGGCAGGAATGATTCTTGGGTGAACTTTCATAGAGGTTGCTAAAATAAACTTGATCCATTTAGAACTCTGGTTGCCATGGCAATGGAAAGAAAAAAATGAAAACTTTAAAAATCTTTTCCTTCAAAACTACTGGCCAGATTTCAAAATGTTTTAGTACAGATGTTCCTTGGATAACAGTCTACCAAGATTGCTAAAATTATTTATGTTAAAAAACATGGCTGCTAGGGGCAGGGCTAATTTACCTTAAATGCATGACTTCTGCATCCAAAATTTGTTATTTAAAAAAAATGAAATATATGAATAAAAGTGAAAGATATTGGTATTGATATTGCTTCATTGAGCAACAAGGAAGTCATGTGATATGCAAATTTTGTAATGATGTTTTGTGTGCTAAATTTAGATATACATGTACTTTCTTTTTTGTCACATGGTTGCCATAGCAATATATGCACCTTTTTTCATTATAAGGTTAAAAAATGACAAAAAGGTGAAGAGAGGTCATATGGTTATCTATATGATTAAATCAGTTTTCATTGGTAAAACTGACTGGGACTTAAATTTATTTAACTTGAAATGGTGTATGAAACATTGGATACTTCTTGTCAATGCAGACGGTGTAGAATCTAAACTTCAATATTGTATTTGGAAACAGAGAAGATCTCTCTGATCTGTGTCCGCATTGTTTGCCTAAGCACCAAACAAGTCTATATGAGGTATATTGTTAAACTGTTAATAACACTATACATAGTTAAACATCCAACTTGTTTACCTTCATTTAATGCTAAATTAGGTCATTATCAGCTAATAATTATGACTTCTTTTACTATTATGTGTAACATTATCGCAAATATATTAACTGTCAAGGCTTAATAGGGGAAAATTGACTTTAAAAGATGTTAGTGTAAGGAATAATTATCATTGATAAATCGGCTCACACAAGGTTGACTTGACCTGTGGTATAAATCAGCCTTGTTTTCCATATTTTCATGAACCATCCAATTTCATCCTCCTGTTTTAATCAATATAATTTTGCCATTATGCAAATTAGTTAATAACATTTTTTTTTCTTTTGTACTCAATTTATTTAAAAATTAATATGCCACCAGAGATGAGGTGGGGGGGGGTGTATGTACTTAGTTCAGTTATGTAGTTTGAGGTGCCAACTATTTCAGATTAAAAGGGAATTGCTTGCTTTTGATTTTTGTGCACATTTTCATCACAAAAAGAAGAAAAGCTTTTAATGCATGATATGATTTTTGTGTGACTATCAGGACCACAGAGTTGTTCTTATGTTGAAGATACAAATATTGGGTTGATGCAATAGCTAGAGTATTGTGGTGGGATAATTTTTTTTTTTTTTATACCCCCAAATACAAAGTGCATGGGTTGATATTGGAGTCCCATTGGTTGGTTTGTCCATCTTTAGATGAGATTTGCTTGTGCTATATCTCAGCTATCTTTGGTTGAATTTTGATTAGACTTTACAGGACAGATAAGTACCAAGTCTAGTTGCGGATATTTTTGGGATGTCTTCATTCACTTGATTTAAAATGAGTTATAGCCCTTTGTTATTTTATTGAATATATTTTGTCTGTACTATATCTTGGCTACCATTGATCTGATGTGGATTTAACTTAACAATATTAATACACACCAAGACTAGTTGAGCATATGATACATCATGACTGGTTTGATTTTTATATGAGTTACGGCCCTTTGTTATATTTATTGAAGATATTTTGTCCACACTATTTCTTATCTTCCTTTCATATAACTTCACTACAATTATAAATACCAAGTCTACTTACTCATATTGTAGGCATGTTATGCTTGCTTCAATTTTCACTGAATTATGCCCCCATGGCATTTTTCTTGAGTATATTTTATCTGCTCATTTCTCAGCTATAATTGGCCTGATTTTGATATAACTTCACAGCATTTATAAATACCAACACTAGTTACACATATCCTTGGCATGTCATGATCAGTTGTATTATTTTTTTTCATAAAGTTGAGACTCATTATGTCGACATCGCAAGTCTCAACATTAAGTATATATCTACATACTTTGAAAGTCCCAACTTTTTTCTCTATAAATATATATATAAAATCCATTCTCATCTTGACATTTTGTATGTTGACATTTTTTATTTGTTGACGTATTTCTTTGGTCGCGATGGTAAATTCTCACTTAAAACTATGTGTTTATCTCGACACGTGCCAAAACGGTTACAGACGTGCAAATATTCAGTATTGCCGAAATAAGTTTTCACAATTTTGTAGATAATGTCCCCAATCACCGCAATAGTGTCAATTACAAAATTAAAATGTTGCAAACTGTAATGTTTGGAAATTAACAGATTTATGCTAGATGCAGTTATACACGCCTAACTAAATCAAAGTGTGAACTGGTGATCTAACGTTGATGCAATTTGGCAGTAATAGCAGCGAGTATACCAAAAGAAACTTTTATCATTAAACTCATTTTAGGCTGTAACAGATAAGACAATATTTATATCAGGCATATAAAACCTTTACAGTGAAACCTCGTTAGTCCGGGCTCCATTATTCCGGAAACCTCGCCATCCGGACACTTTTCTCTTGGAACGGATTTCCACAACGTAAAAATGATTCGATAATACGGAAATTCGCGTTCCGGGGGTTCCATTTTATTTAAAATAACTCGATAATCCGGGTACCAGTTCAGACTGGATTTCCCACCTACTATTTTTAGACATCATTCGGACTACTCTTTGCGCGTGACTGTCATAGAAGTGTCACCTGCAGATTGTTTACACATAGCCGGGAGCGCTTCACACTAATCAGTCCAGAGAACAGGGGGCAATTAAGGGCTGGTGTAGCCGCAAGGTACATATAATGTACTAACTAGCTGAAGAAGGTAAAATTTATTCAAAGCTACAGATGTATGCTGTAAAAAGAGACAGAAAAGCAAACCGTCCTTTAGATCGTCTTTTGTTCATATGTTTTGTTTTCAGTGCGTACATTTAATATTTATTTGTTTGTGACTGTTTTGGCTAAAATAATTAAATCCAATTCATTTTGCTCACGAATGCAGAACAAGAAATGGGTCACAATTATGCTGTCACCTACTTAAGTGTCTTTTAAAAAAAAAAAAATGGATTGATTCATTAATACGGAAAATTCATTAATCCGGAAATTTAAAGCAGAACCAAAGTGTCCGGACTAATGAGGTTTCACTGTATATGCAAATTGTGCCAAATATATGTGCATTTCATGAATGGTTGTTTACATGGTTCCAGGTTCTTGTAAATTCATATGTCGACATACTCATATCACGACATAAAAATGACGATTTCTTAAATGTCAAGATATCGAGTTTTGACTGTATTGTTTTTATTGTTACCGTTCAACTTTATCAAGACTTTTTGCCAAGGAAACAGTACTTGTGACAAAGCAGTATCTGGGAGTATTCATCTTCTTCAGTGATAATTTTTTTCTTCTATTTATTAAAATGACTTTTGTTGAGTACTTTTTCTGAGTTCCCTAACATATAAAGCTATTAACTCTCTAATTTATATGTGTTATCTTTGTCATACACTGTAATTAAGGCAGTTCAGTTTATTTTGTTAGTGTATACATTGTTTATTAGTATCAATATAGGGTCGCAGATCATTTTCGGTAACCAAGGAAGTGTGCAAGTGGTTATAACATCAGCCCAGTAACCAAGAGCTCTGTGTTTGATCCCCATGCTGTTGTATCATCCCACTTTCTCACTCATGTTTGTCTCATTCAGATAGAGTCCCTAAAGATTGAAGTAATGTCTTTGGCATGTTAAACCCAAGAAAGCCAAAATGGATGTTTATTCCAGGATTCAAGGTTAGAAGGAAAAATTGTGTGTGTTTTGTTTATTTTTTACCAGGGATCATGGTGTATGTGGCTTATATTTTCAGATGACCATTCCATTGTGACTCTACTGACCCCACCAGCTGGTGACACAAGCAGCTATATCAACGCTTCCTACATTGAGGTGAGTACCCTGCACCTTTCTGGTTAGTTTTAACATGTCTATTCAAAGCGAATTACCCATGCTCTTAGCTGAGTCACATTAGAGCATCTGCCTGATAACTGGGTGGTCATGGGTTTGATCCCTGGCCAGCAGTAATTCACTATTTCAAGATGCAGGGATAATTTTTGCCTACTAAACCAATGGGAGAAATATCCCTATGTCCACAACTAATGAGATTTTTACTGAAATGTATGAGATATTGACAGTAATGGTATGAGTTATTGACAGTAATCGTATGAAATTTTACAAAGTCACATTAAATAAGCAAAAAGTACTATGATTTTTTTTCATTAGGGAAATAAAATAATCCAGGAGCAAGATGCAACTTTGGGGAAAACTGAGTGAATTTTTCAGAGGTTTTTTTTATTAAGAAATTTTTCACCTACAGATCGTTTCTACATACATGCCATATTTTCAGTATGTCTCCCAGGGAGGTTTTGAAATTTTCACAGGGAGATTTGGGGTCCAGCCAGGGAGATTTTACTACATATATCAAAGAGACGTTCTTAATGAAAAAAAAATATATAAAAATTTCAATTATTATAAAATACCATTAAAAATATATATAAAAAAAAAAATTTTTAAAATTAAAAATAGAAACTTAACTTTCCACATTTAAATTGATACATTAATTATCTTTGATTTATTGAATGATTTCTGATCATATGGTTTTAATTAATGGGGATGAATAAAGATAAAGAGTCAGATCATATTTAATAATATTTTCACCTTCTGTCTGTGTTTTCTTTTTCTTTTTTTTAAATTAAATTGCTTTTAGCTAAAATATTATTTAGCTGAAAATATTTATCGTGTACGGTATGGTGATATGAAGTGGTTACCCAACTCTTCCGATCAGCACATCTCATTATAGTAAATTCAGCAGACGATATCCGTTGTTAATCAAATCAGCGTCGGTGTGAAAATTTTACTTCATTTGCAATTTACCGCTAGCTGAGGTGTACTTTCTATGATGAGTCTATATGATGAGTTTTGTTAAGATTTAAATGATTGGTAAACAGTTGATCTAATTATCATTTTTGTTTACACTTCCGGTAAGTAAGGATTAGCTATTCTTCGGGACTTTTTTATCCATGGTAAGATATACTAAAGCAATCATTTACGTCTTTATTACGATGTACCAAATGCATTTTAACCTTACTCACTCTAGCTTTAGTATTGCCTTGATAGCTGCTAATTACCCGACGATAATTGTTTCAACTGATAGACTGGCGAATCTGCTACCTGTCTGAATCATGCAATTTGATTGGATAAGGACGATCACACATTGCCCGTGGCTGTGTACAGCATACTGGTCAGGATTGATACTAACACATGTTCTTACGTAATCTTCCTGATGCTGTATCATAGCTTGGTAATAAAATGGATTATACTGAGTTCAAAGGGAAACTGATTTGAGTTAAGTCAGACCGGGAGATTTTCACCTCCCGACGGGAGATTGGGAGACAAGTCGAAATCCCGGGAGATTTAATCTCCCGCCGGGAGATATGGCATTTATGTTTCTAAAAAGAAGAAGAAAAAAAGCCCTGCTACAGTGGCGCTATCATATCAGTTGTCAAAAAAAAGCGTATATCGTTCGTAGCACATCGTACGTATAGTATACTCAATCGTAACGTCTCGAATCATATCCTGTCGCATTCAATCGTATTACACATAATGAACAGGATCTTATCACATCGTATCGTAAAGCAATGGTATATCGTAAATCACATAATGTATATCATATCAAATCACTCTAAGATTTTTGGCAGTCTATGTTTCGGGACACCCTTTACTTATTTTTATTTTTTTTATAGAAAATAATTATTCTTTCATAAATTATATTATATAGTATAATCTTATTATTTGTTTAGTTATAATAACATTCTTTTACTTTTTATGTACCAGTGTATACATGTGTAGTGGCCTACGTGACTTTCTGCAACAGACGCTGTGCGTCGTTAAGCAATTTAATGCACATGTATTGGAAAGCATTAAATAGGTATTGAAGTATACGCTGGGCTACATTCATTCCTCTTAGTTTATTTGATGTGTTTGATCAAAATTTTCATGATTAGCAAGTCTGAAATTTAACAATTAAATCTGACCTAATTATGCATAATCAAACTCCAATTTCGTCCAAGATGTTGCTTCCTTTGAATAACTTATTTCCGGGACCTTTTTCCTCTGCAGTGTTTGCTCGCGTGCTCTTATTAAAAACATTGAAAGAGGTGATCTTAACATATGCATATACCTACATTATAATTCTAATGTGTATTTTTTTTATTCCCTACTTTATTACCCCCCCCCCCTTTTTTCTGTCTGTCTGTCTCTCCACATATGCAAACGTCATAATTCACACAGAACATATTTCTTCTCTCCCTCTCTTTCAGTTTGAATAAGCAATATAATATCAGGAGGTCTTGGATTCGAAACACAACTGGGGTACATTTCTGCGGTGATAGCGTCAAGACGTATAAAATTTGTACTAGATTCGCCCTTGTCTTGCACTCGGCAAATTGGGGTTGCTATGGGAACTCGGAGAACTCAGTACTGGTTCTAAGCAGGAACTTCTCTCCCGTGTATTGGTCGGTGCTATTCCCCTGACACGTAAAAGAACCAATGCGTCTTTTCGCGAAATGAGCTAGGGTATCGCACCAGGACTCATTTGTATCAAAACAATGTGTTTTCCGATGCTTTTTTTTTTTCAGCAAAAAAAACACAAAAAAAACAGAAAATAGAAAAACAGGACCCCCTGTAGAGGCATACGGTTTTAGTCAAATTACCGATCTCTCCTTGTCCGTGAAAACACAAATTCACTACATGATAAAAGTTAAATGGGAAAAAATCCATATTATTACATGTATAGTTCGCTTAAAATATATGTTTTTTTTCTCTTGTATGTACATTTATGCATGAATGTGTATATTTAACCAACGTAATAGTATTTCACCAGACGTGTGTCATACCTTCTTAGCAGCGGGCACAGCATGTGTAAATTTTGACCCGATATGTCACCTTTATGTATCGCCGGTACCGATACATCGCCACTCACCCCCCACTCCCACCCCAAGGTGAGGGAGGGACAGTCAACCTTTACACAACATAAATGTTATAACCGGTACTAATTAACGTGACAGAAAACATGAAAGATGGTCGCAGGCCTATTGTGAGAACATTATCATAGAAAGAACCAGGGTGTTATGTACGTAGTGTCACTGGGCAGCTTAGTCAAAAACTGTTCCTCTATTATAATTAATATTTTACAATAATTTACAAGTAACTTAGAATAAGTATGTGTATATACATACATACACTATAGAGCACTTATGTAATATAAACTGTACCGACTAAATTAATATCGTCTGACCAACAGCTCTGCCGCCTATGCGTTTTAGAGTATATATTCACAACATTGTGAGTGTACATAATGAAGTGTGACCCTTAATACAGAAAACTCAAAATTCTTCATCCGACCAAGGAGTGTCCTTGTCAACGGAGGAATCTACGAGACAACAACAACATGACTTACAAGTTTCTTCCATTAATTGATTCATATTGTTTATTCCTTTTGATGCATATCATAATTACATAATTATTCTAAAATTAAAGTGTCATCATAGAAATGTTATATTCCGAAGAAGAAGACATTCTATATATCAGTATATTTCCATAGCGAATCCTGTTGATGATAATATTAATAGTAAAAGATCTCCCTCTAACTTCAGGGGGTGGGGTTCTTTACAAATTAAAGACTAATGGACTTTTAAAAAATATAGTAATCACATACAAGTAAGTCTTAGAGTATTCTTATGATTGATAAAACAAATAAAAATATTTTTTTATATTTAAAACAGCGAGTAAAATATAGCAACAGTTCTTTTATAGGAACAAATAATTTGTGCTTAGAGTTAAAAGCATGGGATCAATTTAGAAGTTGTTTGCAAATAAGATTTTCTGCTATCATCATATATAAGCTGCGACAAAATCGGCGACCTCTTCACTAATTACTTCCGGTCCTCTTTTTTTTCTTTTTTTTTTAATTAATTGTTTAAAGAAGAAGCAGCAATATGGGTAACTCTTTCTCTCTATATATAAGGTGCAGGTTGCATGCAGTTGTTCATGCGTAATTACATTTTTTTCTGCTGTTTGACAGTTAACCAGAAGTTCTCTAGCACGTGCTATACTTCTATGTGTTGGTTCACAAGCGCTCAATGAGCGGTCGCGATCGAATATTAAAGGGCATGGATCAATTATATTCATATTTTTTTAAGAAAAGATATTGTGTGAATTAACACAAGTAGCAGAGTACTAGATATCAGTAAAGTATTGTAATCATTTGTTTTTTTATTGTGATTGTTATTATTACACGTACTCATAAAAATATATTTATTTATAATCTTCATTTAAAAAAACAAAAAAACAAAAAACTTTCTCTCATTACATGTACGGTTAACAGTGGGCTCGATGGAGATCGCAGAGTCCGTCACTTTTTCAGGGGGACCACAATTTAGTATGTCTCCATTTCCTGTCGCTCGCTATGTTTATTTTAGATGAACACGGATTACCAGTTATATGTAAGGATAAATATTGTTAACAATATGAAGTTTTTGCATATTTCTGGACTTGTAGTCAAATTAAGCTTGCAGGTATAAAAATGTCATGTAAACCGTGCTTACTGTATATCTTATATCGCATAATGTAAATCGTGGATCGTCTATCATATGGTATCAGATTATAAACGCATCGTATCGAATCGTAAAGGAAAATCAAACTTGCTATCGTACATTGCATATCGCAGATCGTATATCGTATATCGTTCATATTTCAATCGTATATCAATCGTATTTTTTGACAACTGATACGATAGCGCCACTGTAGTGAGCCATCTTCCAGGATGATTCTCATTAGGCTGTCAATATGTTCAGAAGACAACCTTTTTCTGAGTGGGGTGGTTATGGCTTTCTGAGTAGAAAATGCTCTTTTTGACTGAAATTTCAGATATTTTATATATATTTTTTTTTTCTTTTTGCAATTGTTTTATTCTTATGCTGGATCTGGCGGAAGCAAATACAAAAAAAAAACAACAAAAAACAAAAAATCGAAGTGGATCTCAGTAGAGATTAGTGCAACTTTAGTTTTTGATGTGTTTCCAATTTATCTTCTTCCTTATTATTTTCGTTATTTGCTGTCATGTTGTTTGCATTGGACTGACTTGCCTCACAAAGCTCTGAGTTTCTTTTCCAGGGGGCATTTTACTCCACAAATTAGACAAAATCACAATCTATTTCAAAGCAGAATGCATCTTTAAACTGGTATGCATTCTCAATGCTTAACTCTACATAAGCCATCGAGGAACGAGAACCATGCATTATGGATACAAGGGATGTTACTCTCGGGGCTAAACTGGTACCCATTCCTGTATCCATAATGCTACTAAGCCAACGAGAACCACGCATTGCGGATACAAGGGACGTTATTGTCAGCGCTATTTACGAATACTTTACGTCCTTGTCTGCAAAGTTAGTGCATGTATTATTGATTCAATATTTTTATCACTTTCTGAGAAAAGTAATGCAATTTCTTGGAAAATTATGAGAGATTATCGCGGCCAAAAATCATCCCTGAGATGGAACTGGTATATCTACCCTAACTCTTGTAACTCAGTACGTCAGGTTAGTTCCAGAATTAGTTTGTCCAGAGTCAGGATGAGATCACACTGAGTTTGCATTAAACAGATTCTGTCAAAGTAGACAAAAAAACATCTGATGCAACTCACAGTGAGTTGAATGAATCCTAAAATATCTGATTTAGAGCCTGCATGTAGCTTATCCATAATGTAACATGCTTTCAGAGAAAGTATTGGCATTGTAATAAATCATATAATTATATATCACTGTGTGCATGGTTTTATCAGGGGGAATTTGGGAATGAAGAATTGCAAAGCATTGTTTCCATGGTGACCATTTTTCTGTTCTTAATGCACTTCAGAAAACAAGAATTAGACAATTTTGGTATTCCCTAATCACACTTTGTGTAAACAGTAAACAAGATACTGGTACCCATTTTGTTATCAATACTCCCTGGCCATGCTTCTGTTAGTATCAGACTGGGTTTCCTATCTGCCCACTCTTGTAGTGTCTTGAACGGTCAATATCCTGGTGCCCATCCACCAAGTCAGACTCTCACACTTTTTTCATTATGGACATTATTGATAATTTAATAATGCAGCTTTAGCATTTTTGGTTACTTAATGTTGATCACTCTGTGAGCACATACTAGGAAAAAAGAATTTTATCTTAACCAGTTGTATAAAACAAAGAGAAGGGTTACTCAATAGTGTTGTTTTGTCATGTGATCCACATAGTTCAAGTGACCCAATTAATAATAATCTGATGTCTCTCTGGAAATTCCAGTGTCATAGAAAATGATGAAGCAGATCTGTCAGTCAGCTAGATCTTATAACATATTTTTATGTACAGATTACCCTCAATGACATGGTTATTGTAAAACTGGTCCCATTGTTAGAATGTCATCTCCCAGTTGGTATGCAACATCTGAAAGTTGTCAAAAGGATACTTGTATTATAAAGCTTCCTTGATTGAGGCTTAACCCTTTCCCTCATATAGACTCATTTTGACACACTCAGTAGGTACCACATAAAGCCTGATCTGCAGAAAACACAGTTAATCCTTACCAAAGATAATTACAAAATCCTCATTTCCAGACCACTGAGGAGCAGCGGACAGCATAAAACATGATCAGCCTGCGAGTTACTCGCAGGCTGATCTGGTTTTATGCTGTTCGCATAGGTCATTTCATGGTGTCCTCTATGAGGGAAAGGGTTAATTGGACTGGAAAAGTTTCCATGTCTGGTTGGTTAGTGAGGGATTGTTATGCCTCAGCCTGTCGTATCTGACAACTTGTCTACAGTGTGCATCACACAGTCTGGAAATTACTTACATTGAACCATTGAATGAGCAGTCACAGCATATAAAGCCTTTTATACCACTGTCTGACCAAGGATGTACTTTAAACGCTTATGTATACTGTAGCATCCTGAGTTTGAGGTTCAAAACCTTGTAAAAAAATCTACAGTCAAACCCTGGCTATTCAAAATCCTGCGAATCGGCATTTTATTTCAAGTAAGGCATGTGTATAAAAAAAAACGAATTGCGACCGTTAAGACAAAAACCCATCCCACCAACTTTTTCATGCAGTGAACATCATATATAATGTACTCTTATTAATATATGTTATTTTGATTTAGGAACATAAATGAAAAAAGACTATAGATAATTAATTTTTATTTAACAACTTCAATCTTTTTTTGCAAAAATGATATCACTACATGGATAATCAATGCATACATCAATAAAGATACGTACATACATACATGTACATTTATCAGGTCTGACAAAATCACAAGTGACTACATGTATCCAATGTCAATGTCGTCTTGAAAAACGGTAATGGACAATTGATATTTATTTAACAACATTCAACTTTTTCTGCTTAACTGATACATAATCAATGCACATACATCAATACATACATGTATCAACGTGATATTATTATTCAAACCTCTAGTATCCATATTCAATTTGCATTATTACCTTGATATTTATTTTTAATAAGCCAATAGTTTGAGTAATAGTCTTCAAATGTTACTTCTTGTTTGCTTGTCGTGAGTCCCTTTCCATTTGGTATTTAAAGTACACAATTATCTCAAACCAAACAGTTTTGTCCAAAATTAAACTTAACTAGCCAGAATATTGTCTGAATGTACTAACAACAATTATAGTACCATCGCATTTGACTGTGTTACCATTAATATTATATGAAGTACAGTAATGTGCCTGTATCAGGTGAACTGCAACGATATAAGCAAAAATATATAAATTTCAGGCAAATATATACAATAAAGCTTGAATACCTGTTTAAAGTATCCCATAGACATTGCTGATATGGCTTCTAAACGGGTGGGGTATAGTTCGGGAAGACTAAGAAAAGACTGAATTCTCATTTATTGTGCACTCCCCTTCTCTGAAATCGAAATAGACGTCAAAGAAATGTGCACAAAACATGAACGTTTACGGTAAGTCTGTTATAAATACCACCCTCAGACCATGGTAAAACTTGTTATACTACTGTCTGGCACAGAATGTTAAGTGTAATACCACTGTCTGACCCAGGATGTTAAGTGTAATACCACTGTCTGACCCAGGATGTTAAGTGTAATACAGCTGTCTGACCCAGGATGTTCAGTGTAATACAGCTGTCTGACCCAGAATGTTAAGTGTAATACAGCTGTCTGACCCAGGATGTTCAGTGTAATACAGCTGTCTGACCCAGAATGTTAAGTGTAATACAGCTGTCTGACCCAGGATGTTCAGTGTAATACAGCTGTCTGACCCAGGATGTTCAGTGTAATACAGCTGTCTGACCCAGGATGTTCAGTGTAATACAGCTGTCTGACCCAGGATGTTAAGTGTAATACAGCTGTCTGACCCAGGATGTTCAGTGTAATACAGCTGTCTGACCCAGAATGTTAAGTGTAATACAGCTGTCTGACCCAGGATGTTAAGTGTAATACAGCTGTCTGACCCAGGATGTTAAGTGTAATACCACTGTCTGACCCAGGACGTTAAGTGTAATACAGCTGTCTGACCCAGGATGTTCAGTGTAATACAGCTGTCTGACCCAGGATGTTCAGTGTAATACAGCTGTCTGACCCAGGATGTTAAGTGTAATACAGCTGTCTGACCCAGGATGTTCAGTGTAATACAGCTGTCTGACCGAGAATGTTAAGTGTAATACCACTGTCTGACCTAGGACGTTAAGTGTAATACCACTGACTGACCTAGGACGTTAAGTGTAATACCACTGTCTGACCCAGGATGTTAAGTGTAATACCACTGTCTGACCCAGGATGTTAAGTGTAATACCACTCTCTGACCCAGGATGTTAAGTGTTATACCACTGTCTGACCCAGGATGTCAAGTGTAATACCACTGTCAGACCCAGGATGTTAAGCCTGCTTCCACACTGACACCCATACACGCTCTCATTTTTGTATGGTCAGACCAATTCTGAACAATCTGATAAAGAAGGAGATATTAAATTTTTTTTGGGTAAGGCCTGTGTAAGGTCACCACTTGAAACTGCCTGTTCCAATGAGTGTGTCTAGCATCAGAGGACATAACAAAACATCCTATCTTGCACATAGAACACAGAATTTACACCAATAGTGTGGGTATGTACTTCATGTATTTCCTAAAATCCCTGTTTCAAAGTTAATGTTATGCCAGGGTTTAAAAACAAATTTCTTTGTTAATTCTGGAACTATTAATTTGGAACTCGTATAAAAGAGGGTATCCATAGTTAGAAAGAAATAAAAGGTAATTATTCAACTGATTGGATGTAATACGATAAATTCAATTTAGTTTGATTGATTTTGGTCATAATTGCAATATCTTTTTGATTCCACAAAGAATCAAAAGCAGAGAGCCTGCTCTAAAATGAGAGGTAATTGCCCTTAATGAGACTGTAGAGGAAAAAGAAGCGGATAAGAAATGATATGTATTGACTTATTGAGGGAAAGGCCTCGGCATGATCAATGTGGTTTAATACAAGCTGCATTTTTGAAGGCCAAGTAATAAAGCAGATTAATAAATGATCATGCTATTACAATTGCATGTATATGGTACATGTATAACTAAGTATATCGTAATGAATGTTGTATTTCAGTAGAATAATATGTCAAAAATGTATTGTTATTGTGAAAATGTAAATAATAAGTTGATTTAAATATAAAATAGCATTTTCATGTTACATATCTAAAGAGTTCTGTGGTGCATTGCTAGCATACATGATTGCAGTTTTGAAGGTCATGGGTTCAGACTCTTTTTTGAACAAGAATCTTTCTGGACCTTCCAATGTTATCAGTAATGGTCTAACCTAGAAATTATCAAGTGGGAATAGCATAAATTGTAAGAATATGTTCTCCAAAGGACATTAAAAGACATGTTTAAAAATTAAATTTAGAAAATTTTAATGATGGCAAGGATGGGTAAAGTTAACTGTTTCTTGGACATAGCTCTCTTGTTCCGTGGTAAAGGAGGCATGGCAATTTGCTTATGAAACATGAAATTGGTTTTATTATATTTTTGGTCCAAATTAAATCATAATAAAAATATAGTGAAATACACTAAGTGTTGGTTGCAACATGCTGCAATTCAACCTGGAACAAAGGACTATGTTCACTAAGTGGTAAAAATGGCCTAAGCTCAGAACTTAATTTGGACAAATAAGAAACAACACTTAACTGATATTAAAAATGATGATTTCATTCACATAAAACATTCTTCTGTCACCATGGCAACAAGGGTTGTAGTAATGTTTTGGTAACGTTTGCCGAAGATTTCCGAGTTGTAATTTTGTTTTGGGTGGTCAGATTTTAACATAAATTTGTAAAAATGTTCACTATGGTGTAAAAGTGTGTTACATAAATAAACCAATGGAATATTCAAGGTCAAAGTCACTCATGAAGGTCATGATTGTCAAAAATATGCGAAAATCAGACTTTCCGGTGATAATTGAATTATGGGTTACTCATGTGTTACCCAATTTTAACATAATTGGTAAACGTTTTCACTATGATGTGAAAGTATGTCATATAAAATGAACTGATGGGTTCTTTAAGGTCAAGGTCACCAATGAAGGTCATAATGGTCAAAAATATGTAAAATTCTGATTTTCCGGTGACAGTTTAGCTTAGCCGTGGGTTCTCATGCGTTACTAGATTTTAGCAGAAATTGGTAAAAATCTTCACTATGATGTGAAAGTATGTCAAATAAAAACTTATGGATTATTCAATGTCAATGTTACCAGTGAAGGTCAAAATTGTCAAAAATATGTAAAATTCTGAATTTTCGGTCGATAGTTTAGTCACGAGTTTTCAGATTTTAACAGAAATTTGTATATTTGTTCCATATGGTTTGACAGTATGTCACGTACATGGACCTGTGGGTACTTCATTGATAAGGTCATCATTAAAGGTCAGATTTGTCAGAAATATGTGAAATTATGATTTTCCGGGTTTTAGTCTAGTTAAGGGTTTTCTAATTTTACCATAAATTGGTATTCATACTCAATATGATGTGACAGTTTGTCATTTAAAAGAAATGGTGGATAGTTAAGTTAAGGTCATTTCTCAAAGTCATAGTGTTCAAAATATGTGAAATATTTTTTTGTGTGCAAAATACCTTTTCAATTTGTTGCTGGCTTTTAAAGATAAGTTACATATTTAGCAATGAGATCTTCTTTTTCAAAATGACAAAAGCTTGTCCATCTGAATTAATCTCTTTAGCTGATTTGTTTAATTACCTATACATATATGACCATAATTTTGATTTCAAAATCATCTCTAACATAAACTCTCAGGCCAAAAAAAAAAAAGAAAGAAAGAAAAAAGTTCCGTTTCTGGTCTTCAGCCAGAAAAAAAGAGCGTCGGTAGGTAGGGATATAATGAAAGTGATGTGTCTATGAAGTCTCATAAAATAAGAAAAATTTGAGTGCCACAAACTGAAAATTCAGACCCAATGACTTTCAAACCATTACTCTTTTGTCGATATGCGATACACATGTCTTTTTGATAAACAGGTTTTAAAAACTTAGTAATAGTTATTATAAACCCCCTTTAAAAAAAAGTTGATATGAAATGACAACTTATTTGTCATATTCAGTTTTTTCACAATTTCATATGCATCAACAATAAGGGGGGGGGGGGGGGGGGGGGGGCATAAATAGTCACTCAAATCTGTCTTTAAACAAACTGATATGAATATTTGAAAAATACAATATACTAGTATGCAGGAGAACATCAACCATGCCCAATAGCTGTATGAAGAAATAATGAGACTGTTAAATTTCTTGGTATCATTATCATAAATATCAATAAATTAAGCAGCATTATTCAAATACATGTATTCAAATATTTCCCTACTTTTTTTTTAGCTCACCTGAACAAAGCTCAGGGTGAGCTATTGTGATCCCGTGAGCGTCCGTCGTGCGTCATGCAGCGTCAACAATTTTTAGTGTTTACACTCTATCACCTTTATTTCTTAAGCAATCATCTTCAAACTTTAAGACAATGTTTATGACCATAATGTCTCGATTGAGTTCGATTATGGCTGAGATCCGTCAATTAGGTCAGGAGTTATGCCCCTTTTAATATTAAAAAAATGCCATATTTCACGTTGTTTACACTCTAGCATCTTCATCTTTTGAGTAATCATCGTCAAACTTTATGGCAATGCTTATGACCATAAGGTCTCGATTGAGTTCGATTATGGCTGAGATCGGTCAATTAGGTCAGAAGTTATGCCCCTTTTAATATTCAAAAAATGCCATATTTCACGTTGTTTACACTCTAGCATCTTCATCTTTTGAGCAATCATCTTCAGACTTTATTACAATGTTTATGACCATAAGGTCTCGATTGAGTTCGATTATGGCTGAGATTCATCAATTAGGTCAGAAGTTATGCCCCTTTTAATATTAAAAAAATGCCATATTTCACGTTATTTACACTCTAGCATCTTCATCTTTTGAGCAATCATCTTCAAACTTTATGGCAATGTTTATGACCATAAGGTCTCGATTGAGTTCGATTATGGCTGAGATCCGTCAATTAGGTCAGAAGTTATGCCCCTTTTAATATTAAAAAAAATGCCAGATTTCACTTTATTTACACTCTAGCATCTTCATCTTTTGAGCAATCCTCTTCAAACTTTATGGCAATGCTTATGACCATAAGGTCTCGATTGAGTTCAATTATGGCTGAGATTCATCAATTAGGTCAGGAGTTATGCCCCTTTTAATATTCAAAAAAGGCCATATTTCACTTTGTTTACACTCTAGCATCTTCATCTTTTGAGCAATCATCTTCAAACTTTATGGCAATGTTTATGACCATAATGTCTCGATTGAGTTTGATTATGGCTGAGATCAGTTGATTAGGTCAGGAGTTATGCCCCTTTTAATATTAAAAAAATGCCAGATTTCACTTTATTTACACTCTAGCATCTTCATCTTTTGAGCAATCATCTTCAAACTTTATTACAATGTTTATGACCATAATCTCACAATCGGGTTCAATTATAACTGATATTGACTTGTAAATTCAGGAGTTATGCCCATTTCACCATAAAAAAAAGCCAGATTTCACTTTTACACTCAAGCATCTTTATTTCTTAAGGTGAGCGACCAAGGGCCATCTTGGCCCTCTTGTTTATTGGTGTTGTTTTAGAATTTACCTCGCTGCAACCGTATTACAATCATATAGCGACATCTAGCTCTTACATGTTCAGGAAGATCTCAATCACACAACAGCACCGGAATAAAAACACAGACCAACCATAAATCAGCTGGAAGGTTTCGTCGCATGTAATATACACTTGACTCTGACTGGATTCGAACCAGCTGCCTTTAAAGCCTGAGTGGTATTAAGACACCAACTTCACCTGCTACGCCACATGAACCCTGAGTACTGGTGTATCGCATTTGTCAGATGCTCAGCTTGTTGCTCATCATTTAAGTGTAGTTCAATGGTTGGCCCATCGTCGGATACTCACGGCTGCCTATTTAATTTTACTTCATGTCAGCTATGTATGGAGGGTAACAGATAAATCCCTCGTGGATTTTCGATGCTTGGTGTAGTATCAATCACGGTACATGTTTGTGGCATGATATCACCATAAGACATCAAGTTTCATCTGTCTCATCACAGGACCCTAATATTCAGTAAAAAAAAAAAGAAAGTAGAAAAAAAAAAACTATAAAAACTTAAAAAAATTCTATATAGAGAGGTCGATTTTCTCAAAGGAAACTTTTTGGTCTGAATATCAGGGTCCTGTAGTCTCACGTAGACAATATGACTGAAATACTGTTGGTTGAGCAGTAACCCACACAAAAAGCATTTACAACATGTTTTGCGTACATCATGTGTTCTAGTTATACTTGTTTATTTTAGCTATTGATAAAGTTTTTAATGTCTTTAAAAAAAAAGATTCAAATGAGTTTTGCACTTAATCTACCACCAAAGTGATAGACTACTCAATCTAAAACAAAAACAGGTTCCTTCAGAATGTTACAGACTTTACACAAGAGGGTTAACATGGATCTACACTAATTGTTCAGAAGGGAACAGTGTGTAATATTCAGCGTGCATATGCACATTTCAACCTTCAAAAGATATTTAAAGGGATCTTTTCGGCTAGTGTCATACTATAATGAAGTAAAAAGAGTAAATCTACAGGGGTATATAACATTTTTATTTTGTTAATTCCGCTATTTTGGTCAGATACAGATAGTGTCTTTTATCATTCCAGGCGCGAAGTAGAAGATAAGTGTGTATTTTCACATTGTTCTTAGAGTTTCAAACTATTTTCTTTAGGAAATAATCGATGATTAAGAGGTGAGTTTGTTTCGGATGTTTCTATTTCTATGAATTTATGATACCTTTAAGTTTTAGACACGGTGTAATGTCATCATCAACGACTCAAATAAACCACCGTGTAAACTGTGAAAATCAATGCTATCTACCCAACTTTTGTAAACATATGTAGGGGGGGGGGGGGGTATTGCTTTCGTGAAGCTTTTAAAATAAATATCTTGAATCATTTATCCACGGTGCGTAACGCTCCTTTTCACAGTATTTAAACATAAAAAAGAATTAAATTATGAGAATCATACTTACGTAAATATTTATAAGAAAGCATGTAAGTGATGGAAAATAGTTTGGTTAAATATCAACAGCGCAATCGGCAAAATACTTTAGTATCTGTGTACTTTGATCATTTGATGAAACGGTGTATAGTAAAAAATATCCTCTGCTGTTTCGACCGTTTTGTCATTGATTACCATGTTTCTATGATCTTACATAAGTTAAATATGTCGAAATATTCAGAGAAACATTTAAAATACAATAATAATGTTTACATAATAAAAGATGAGCGAAAATAAAACGTTAAAGTATAACTATATCATCTTCTTTATAAACAGGTGAATATATAAAGCATAGAGCCGTTACAGGTCTCTGATCATATTTTGTTGAAATTCATATTGGCTGCATGCTTAGACAGACAAGAAATTTTTACAGAATAAAGATTTATCATTTAGGTATACATATGGAAAGTGTCTTGTTTGTCGAAGCATGCGGCCTCATTGAATTCATCGTATCAAAAGATGAAATAGGCTAATATTTCGTACAAAACGCGTGTAAATTACGGTTCAATGGATTTCAACAGGTATTTTCAAGCAAATATTTTGTTCAACCTGACAAATGATAAATACTGATTATATCAGTTTTCGGTGATTTAAGGTTTGGTGTGTATGGTAAGGATTGAAAAATACTTCTGAAATGCATTCTGCCAATTGCTACCAGAGGTCATATCTATTCTTCTTTCATAAAACCTGTCTTGCTATATGGTTCCGAGATATGGGCTGTATCAGCTGCCACTCTCAGGAAACTGCCAGAGCCATGATAAGATGGACCTGCCTGGTCAAGCCTGAAGAGAATGTTTTCTCTCTCAGCTTAACATTAGAGACATCGCAGATATTCTCACAAAAAACAGGCTGAGATGGTTTGGCCATGTAGAGCGCAGTCGAGGTTGGATATCCCAGGTTCGTGCCTTAGCATTACTGGTCAAAGGGCTCCAGGCAGAACAAAGCTGTCTTGGGACGACCTAGTGAAATAGGAGCGTGAGGGATGGACTGTACCAACCCATGAGATCGCCATGGAGAAGGAGACTCTCTCCCGACTGCACAGCAAGGCCTATCCCATGAGAAAAGGAATAATTCAAAACTGGATGATGATGATGATGATGTTGTAGTTAAAATTTGCAGTTTTAACCATGTGTTATGAATTGTGTTCTGGTATGGATGTAGTTCCATCATGCTTTTTGGTTAAAAGAATAGCCAAACTGGAATATCTGTTTCCCATATCTAAACAATTATGTTATATTGTCATATGTTAAAGGTACAGGTAACAGAAAAAAGTTAACAATGGCCTAAACTAGCCTAGGTCATTAAATATTGTATGTTTGTCTAGCTGTTGCACAGTTTTCAATTAAGAGTTGAGTGCTAAATAAATACAAGTCCACCAAGTCTCATAGTGCGTGCTTTCATATATGCCACGTTACTTATTGAAGTGTTCATAGTATTGATGCTCTTTGTCTACCTTATAACAATGAAGATGATTTAGGTAATTTGCCATCTACTGTTCCATTGTTATCATTTTTCAGGGCTGATTAATTAATCCACAGACACTCATGTAATTTTGTCAAATAAATAAATCCATTGACACTCATGTAATTCTGTCATGTAAACAAATCTATGGATACTCATGTAATTCTGTCAAAAAATAAATCCATGGACGCTTGTCATCATTCTGTAAAATATATAAGTCCATGAAAACTCCTAATTCTCTCACATAAATCAATATAATTAGAACACTAATGTGCTCAAGCTGAGCTTTTGTGATCACCCTGTGTCAGGCGTCCGTCATCAGCAGTTTCGGTTGCTTTAAACAAAATCTCCTCTGAAACCGCTGGACAGAATTTGATTGCACTTGGCAGGGGAGCGATCCTTGGATGTTGCTAAAAGAAACCATGTAGAACTTTGGTTGCCATGGCAACAGAAAGAGAAAAAAATGAAAACTTAATAAATAATCTCCTTCACAACTACTGGCCAGATTTCAAAATGTTTTAGTACAAATGTTCCTTGGGTAACCCTCTACCAAGATTGCTAAAACTATTCTGATTAATAAACAAGAAATATCTTTAAAAAAGATACATGGCCGTGGTAACCAGCTTGGTGATTAGTGTCTGATTGGTTAAACATGTAATAGATTTTGTTGTTGGTTTAATAGTTATGTAATTCCTGTGTCAGTGCAGCTCTTTGAAATACCACGGATCCAAATAATTTGTACAATCTTGTTAGATACTTACAGCCTTAAAACAGCTGCGCATTAGACTTCGTAAAACGAAACCAGATGTTACGTTTTTGTTGAATATAGGATCTGTCAGGTTTGAACAGTCAATTCCGAAATCTTTGTGTTTCCTATTTTTAGCGTTCTACTCTTTCAGTTTACCTTAAAAAGGTGCAGTGTCTTACTATTTGAGACAACTCGCTCTCTGGGGAAGAAAACTTCAACTTTTAAAACAAACAGAGATCTAAAGAACTCATTTCCGCAACTCCTTTCTTTTCTTTTGACTAATTTTACAATGACCAATGGGAATTTAGCAAAGTATATAATAACCAATGAAAAGCGTAATTTTATTCCGCTTCATTTCTGTGTGTTTCACAGAAAGTCAGGGTGAAAATAACGGCTGAAAAAACATGGCTGCCAGGGGTGGGCTCATTTGCCTTAAATGTATATAGTGAAAATTTTAAACATCTCCTCTGAAACCATTTGACAGAATTTGATTAAATTTTGCAGGGATGGTCCTTGGATGAACCTCCACAAAAGTTGCTAAAATAAATTTAATCCATTAGAACTCTGGTTACAATGGCAACAGAAAGAGAAAAAAAAAAGAAAACTTTCGAAAAACATCTCCTTCAAAACTACTGGCCAGATTGATTTCAAAATGTTTTAGTAGTGATGTTCCTCGGGTAACCCTCTACCAAGATTGCTAAAATTATACCAATCCGTAAAAATTGTATATATTGAAATCTTTAAACGATATCTCCTGAAACCACTCGACAGAATTTGATTAAATGTGGCAGGGATGATCCTTGGGTGATTCTTCACAAAAGTTGGAAAAAAAAGTTGAATTCTGGTTGCCATGTCAATGGAAAGAAAAGAATTATGAAAACTTTAAAAAACATCCCCTTCAAAACTACTGGCCAGATTTCAAAATGTTTTAGTACAGATGTTCCTTTGGTAACCCAATACTCAGGTGAGCAATCCAGCCTTTATGGCTCTCTTGTTTTTAATGAATGGTTGAATATAAGCTCTCCTCACATGGTAGATTATTCATTGACATCACTGTTCACTTCAGTGTGATTATTCAAGACTTCTCATACATTTGGCACCAATAAACATTCTGTTTTTACATTATTTTATAAGGATTATGTCACATTATTTCTTGTAATTGTTGCCTGACCTTCTCTACAGATTGGATGGGAAGGGTCTTTTGAATAGAATCATATGTAATTCTTTGCCTGAATGATATATTCTTACTAGTAGAAACCTTGGTATAAGCCATGGAATGCACATAAGCTTGTGTATCAGGTGCAGTATAAGAGATTGATACACAGATGACATGGCCCTGAACTCAGGATTGGCAGTCTTGCCCTAGCCATCTCAGTTTTCTAACACTTAAAAGCTTGTGAGAGGCTTATACATGACACTAATAGTGTTAATGACATACAGCTGTCTAACTGCAAGTCCTTGGAAGTTTTATCTAATGATTTATGGCATTCCTTATAGATTTCAATACAATCATAACATTCTTTTACGTTTGGCAAATAGCAAAAAATATAATTCAAACATGAAATTGAATTTTATTTGTAAAAGTTTTCTGCCTTTTAAAGCAGCAGGTTTACTGATGATGGGTAGTAAAGCTAAAAAAAAAAATACTCTTCCCTTGTTCATGTTGGTGAAGTTTTTGTTTC
>CM037777.1:96751841-96764140 GCA_021229015.1 Solen grandis
TAGAAAGATTACTGTGCACCCAGCGGAGTTCGGCCACTGAGCCACGGTGATTATTAAATGAGATTCGTAATAAATCAACGAAAGGACAAAAAGGGGTCGTGGGTTATAACACTTACGAATTCGATTAATTTAAATCATCCAGAAAAGTAATGATTTACAATACAAATTACTTATTCTTAAGGTGTGAATTTAGTAAAAATTATATCATGCTTTAATCATTGCCAAGTGACATGTACATTGTGCCTTTTTGTGTATTCCATTCTTTATTTAAAATTTCTATATTCGACGTGCTAGTCATTGTTGCTTTCTTCCTGTATCTAATGCACTCTGCAACTTTGGGTTAAACATTCTTTAAGTAATTGGTGGTTTTATATGCAGAGTTCATTTGTCTTTTCAAGAGTATGTTTTATGTTCTGTCTGACAATACATATAACAGATGAATTGGATTTCGAACACTGAAAGTACTTTTTTATCTGCTGAATCTTGATACTACTTGTAAATTTCAGAAATGACCCAATATTCGGTGTCATAATTTTCTAAAAAATGAGTTTTTTTAAGTTACGATTATTATTCTACGTAGATTAAAAGACTAAAGACATGTCTGAGAATATATAAGGAATTATATAGAGGATAATTGGTGGTTTCAGTGAAATATGAGTTTTAATACATCGAGTGAGGAGGAAAATCAATGTGGACTTTAAAACACGACAAATACGTACAATTTATGCAGATGAGCATCGCCATATCGATGCAGTAATTGCCAAAATTACACGCATGCATGAATGTATGACGGGTGTCATAGAAACTATAAAATTACAAGGCAATGTAAACTCTACAGGCTTATATTTAAGTTACTTGTAATGTTAGATTTTGGAAAAGACTTTAACCATTGAAATTATCTCCGAATGTATAAATGCTTCACTTGTGTGAACTGCTTTTTCTGATGTCATATATGTAATACATGTCAATGATTCATGACAATATATTTTGTGGTTTTGCCAGGTCACTTTAAACTCGAATAAGTATATGTTCAGTATATTCTGTTTGCTTCCAAATGCACGTTTGTCACGACCACATAAACATTACACGTTTTTCGGTCTTTTATTCCGCTTCGTCTTAAGATAATCCACCAATCATTAAATTAAAACCATTGTCCATCAAATGCTTAAAAAAGACTTAAGTGCAGATACACGCACATTTACATGGAGTTATTGGCTCTTTTACTCAAAGTTTGGGGCCTCCGTGGCCGAGAGGATAAAGTCGCTGACTTTAACACTCACTCAGTCCCTCACCACGTGGGTTCGAATCCCGGAAGAGTCATTCGGGTTTTCATGTGAGGAAGCCTTCCGGCTGGCTTGCGGTAGGTCGGTGGTTCTACCCGGATGCCTTCGTGCATACGGGGTCTTCCTCCACCTGTAATTAGCTGGACGTAGCTATATGACTGAAATACCGTCGCAGCGACGGTAAACTGAAATAGTCAAGTCAAGTTTTACTCAAAGTTTATAACGGCTTTCGTTTACTTAAAATTCCAACAGTTTAATGATGTATGGATTACCTTAATTAGTAAATATATACATGTACTATGATGTGACACAGACAGGCCGTCCCCGATAGCTGTAGTTAGAACAAAGGCATGCTTAGGAATATGAGTGCTCTCATAGTTTTTCATCCAGTAAAAAGCAAACTGTATATTTACCACTGTTAATGGAATTGATTGTATTGTTTAAAAAAAATACATCAGTGTGGTCTCCGCTTCGTTTGTCGCCTCTTCAAATCCTACTTCAGGACAGAAAAACCAATATCGGGGTCATGCAGGATCCAGCCATTTATATCAGGAGGTCCGATTATGAAAATAACCGAACGGGGTGGGGTCTTCTCTTCCTCCATTTCTCTTTAATTGTTCTAGGATTTTCAAGGGGGTTGGTGGGGGTTCTTCACTTCTTTCCTTCTGGATTTTGACCTTTGAAATCTAATTGTCCAGAAACCCAAGGTTGTTACCCATCATTTGCCCTGGTTTTCATTATTTAGCAGAAGCTGGGAAATGTCTGCGTATATTATAGCTTATGCTGTACCTGTACACGCATTTATCGAGACAGTTTGAATATAAATCACGGTAGCCGCCATGTTAATTGTCAAGATAAGTAGTGTCGGTGTTTACCTTCGCTGCCACAGTGTTTCAGTCACACAGCGACGTCTGGGTAGATAACAGGTGAAGGAAGACCCCAAGTGCACAGAGGCAACTGGGTATAACCACCGACTTACCGTAAGCTGCCGGGATTCGGACCCACAGCGATATACGAAGTCAACGACTTAACATAATGAAAAGTATTGGTTCCACACAAGGGATAAGGTTAAGTTGTAAAAGCTTCTTTCCCAATGTACATGTACATAAAAAAATAATAATTATCCCAGTTCACAGTATGGAGTTATGTTTACACTGATTCTATTAAGGTAAAGTCGCTGTAATGGTTCCGCTACATTTCGTACCTCATGGCCTACCAAGGTTTCCTTATGTTTCATTAGGGTACCTTGGTTATCTTGGTAGAGGTTAAGTGGTCCAAGACGTACCGAAACCATTACAGGAACTTCACCTAAAGCAACACATCACTTTGCATATCATGAAACACAGTGCGCTGTTGAAAGGTGTATGTCACTTTGACATGGTTATGTCACGTTGACATGTGTATGTCACTTTGACATGGTTATGTCCCTTTGACATGGTTATGTCACGTTGACATGTGTATGTCACTTTGACATGGTTATGTCACATTGACATGGTTATGTCACTTTGACATGGTTATGTCACGTTGACATGTGTATGTCACTTTGACATGTGTATGTCACTTTGACATGGTTATGTCACGTTGTCACGTTGACATGTGTATGTCACTTTTACATGTGTATGTCACTTTGACATGGTTATGTCACGTTGACATGTGTATGACACGTATATTAAGGTGTCCTTATCAAATTGTTGATTTAAAAAAAAAAAATATATATATATATAGACTGTCCCAGAAAGAAATGTATACATGTCATTCGGCCTTTCTTCGTCTTTAGGCTTCGCATATGTTCATATATGATATTTATGTTCTAACGTTATTTACCTGAAAAGGTAGCTCTATTAGTCAAGTTTTTCTTATCAAACAGCGGTATCCCAAAAGTCTTTAAAAATGGTACTAGTAGCTCTGTGTTTGGACTGGTTGGCCTTGCGTCAGGATAAAGTGACTGCGTGTGGAATCATGTCACGTGTCTGCGGCATGATACTGCAGTGTGGCACCTCTTTATCCGTTTCAAGTAGATGTAGTCTCTGAATGACCGTAATATTGTCGGAGGGACGTTAAATCAACTGACCACTGTATCTCTTATTTTCTTTTAATAATGGGATCTTGTGGTAACGTATCCGACTGCGGATCCGAAAGCTGTAGGTTCGAACCCCAATGTGGGAAGGCGTTTTTCATAACCTTCCCAGGCGCAAAAAACGGGTCGAATCCAGAAACCGTCAAGAAGGATTAGAATAAGTTGTCAAAACTTGTTTCCAAATCGACGTACAATAGTTAAGTATAAACTAAAATCAAATAATTGAAACCGCGGAGGGGCATACTACATGTACTATATATGAAGTAGCAGTGACACATCATGTTTTTTTTAAACGGATTGGCCGCGGTCAAATGTCAAGGTGAGGAAACAAGTTGACTTTGAGATTTGTTCGAAGCAGTGCTAGTTCTACAGTGATGTTTAGTCACATGTTTCTCGCTGATGTGAGTTGGTTCCCCGTACGTGTCAATCTGACAATTTGAATATACATGTATAACATGTTTGAGTGAACCAAAAGTTTCTTCCAATGCATTTCTTAACTCTAAATAAAAACGCAAAATTACAATTATCTATAGTGAGACCGTGTGTCATCATGCAATGTCTGACCCTACCCGACTTTCCTAATTTATTTAGTTGGAAAATAAATCATTTATATCACTATACTTCTCCCCCTTTTCTCTTTTTGAAGTTGGGCCCATCTCAAACCCTGCTGAGATCATCTGTCCCATAGCATTACTGGCATTTCTCCAGCAGGGAATCAGAGGCAGGCACGCCATGTACCACTTCCGCCACGCAAAGCCATTATAGCGATACCGGCTGTAACCCAGTCAAGGACTTATCCTACCCGACGTTGCTTAACTTTGAAAGTTGGGAGTAGCAAGTAACCATGTCGCAACAAAAGCTAGTTTAACTGCAGGGAAATTAAACTTGTCCATATTACTAACAATCTTAATTGTTAAAGCAGTTCGTTCAGAGATGATCAATAACTAGGGATTTGATTTCTATCTACAGACGGCATTGAAACTTTATTTAGAATTATAAAACCGATATATTGATTTCTTATTTGCATTTGTCGCCATTTGACTGATCACAGTTCACTATGCACTCATGTGCTCACTTCACAGACTGAACTTACGATTTCGCTACCCGGTATTGGTGGAGACGCCATGTTGCAGAACGAGCCAAGTGGTTCCGCAAGCACCTGTTACGGGGATACCGTATTCTACATTTACCGCAATCGCCGAAGTGGTGTTTAAGAAAATAGCGTTTCCCGTTGACCTAAACTTGCCGAGTTTATTTGTCAGTAAACAAAGACGAGGGGGAATATATATTTTCTCCACATTTGGGTATTCTTGGTACGTTTCGCTGTCGACTCTAAACTGATAGGTACCATTTTGATATCAGGCAATTATAGATGATTCTCCCCCTGGGAAGAAGCTACCAATATCGTTAACCCATTTGTTTCGTTTATTTGAACACGTTTACCCAATAGTTTACATATGCAAAGGAATAACCGCTAAGATGGCGTCGTGTTAGACGGTGTGCCTGTCAAACGGGTTTACAATCAAAACGTCCCCAGTCAAAACGTTCCAAATTTGGTCGTTTTGACCGTATATCGTCAAAAGGGTTTGCACTTTTGTATTTTTTAATTTCCAGTTTGACCATTCGCCATTTCACCACAGCCTGTGTGTGGCGGTGACACCTTAAAATGTATCCAAGATGGCTGTGGACTGCAAACTGCATATTAGTGGATAGCATGCTTGATAATTTTGTTTCCAAATGTTGAACATTTTAAAATATATTTTCGCTAGTTTCCATTTAACATTATTTATGCTGCCCCCAAGTAATCGTGTTTGTAAAAAACGCTTTAGGCCCAGATCAGAACGTTTTATAAAAATTAGAATTGTTTGAAAAAAAAATCCTATAAAAGAATCGAATTTTATAGCTTTATATTATTTCAGAAGTCTGAAAATTAATGTTTACCTTGATTGCTAAATTAGTAAGTGAATCGGCAAAAGATCTCTAAGAGTATATTATATTATAGTGAAGCTTGAAATGAAAAGTAAATATTGAAAAATGATATTCTTGTATTCTTATCTAGAAGAAATATGATACATATTTTTATATACTATAACCATGTCATTGGAATTGTTAAATAATTAAAGATACTTAAGTTTGTATTTTAATAGTTCGAGATTTTCTATGTGTAAAGAAACATATTTCACTTTTCATGATCACATCATTTGATCAACTTCTGTGCATGATTTTATCAAGTTTGAACTTCAATTTACTCCTTGGCCCAATTCTATCTTGTAAAAACCAGGACACTTGTGACTAGTACAATAAAATACACGTAAGTTTGGGCATTGTTTATTTTTTTTATTAGTAAACGTTTGTTTATATGATCCAGATATGATCATTTATGAACAAGGAAATGAGGAAAATTAATGTTAAAAAAAAAAAAAAAAAAAAAAAAAAAAAGGTACTTTTTGACAAAATAAAATGTGGCAATGTGGCACAGAAACATTGAAAATTAATATTTTTACAGCGAGGAATTTCAACCACACAAAACATAGGAATAGGACATCAAAATTATGCAAACAGAAGTGGTTTATGTTTTTTTCTATGTACATTTCAAGGAATTAAGTTTAGCATTTTATGCAACTTGCAGTTTCGAATCAGTTCTGACAAGAATTGCCATTTTATATCAAATTTTACTAAACGACTTATAATGAAAATGTTATTAAGTACGTCTCTGACGAACTTTATGATATTTAGCGAACTTTAATATGATATTGTAATTCATGTGTTTGTAGTATTTACCGATCCCTATACACAAGGCTTAATTGTTTATCAGTATTGCCACAATGACGAATATTGACGTCATTTGTAAACTCAATAATCATGTTTATATTGCAAAAAAAAAACAAAAAGAAAAAAAACAAGAAAAAAACAAAAAAGAGAAAAAAAAACAAACAAACTAGATCTATCACTGAAGGTGATTAATACCCCCGCAAAATGCTTTGATACAGGAGAAGCCAGACCCTAGTAGATTAGAACCTGTATACATAGTATATTGGTTATGATAGTAGATAATAAGTAAGTTAGAGAGTCAGTTTGGTACAGTAATTTAAAAGTGTAGAATTACAATTCTTGGGCACTGCACTTCTCCTAGTTACCATCTGTTTACATTTTAAGTTCCAGTAAATACCATGTATAATATTCGAGTTGTTTGGGACAAAAATAACAACAACAAAACAAAACAATATAACAAAGGGAGATAATAAAAAAAAGGATCAGGAAGAGTTACAGTTCTTGGACACTGCATTTTTCCTAGTCGCCGTCTGTTTACATTTTAAGTTTAAAGCCAATACCTTGTATAATTTTCGAGTTATGTTCCGTGTATAATTTTCGAGTTATGTTCCGGACAAGAAAAACAGAATAAAGCAAAGGGAGATAAATCAAAAAAGGGACCAGGGCAATAACTCTGTAATCTTTGAGATAACTCAAGTGAAATTTATGACATGCACCTCTCCAACCTGATTATCAATGCACATAAAAAAAATTTGAACCGAATCGGTTAATAAATGTAGAAGTAGATCGCGTCACAAGATATTAAGAGTCAAATCAGGGGCAATAACTCTTTAATTCTTGAGATAACTCAAGTGAAATTTATGTCACGCACCTGTACACCTTATTATCAAAGCACATACAAAATTTGAGCTGAATCGGTAAAGAAATGTAGAAGTAGATCGCGTCACAAAATATTTAGAGTTAAATCAGGGGCAATAAACATATTATCATTGAGATAGAAGTAGTTCGCGTCCCAAGTTTTTGGGATGGACGGACAGACCGACAAACAAACAGACTAACGGACCAACAGACCGACTCATGTTCCCGCTTTTAAACTTCGTTTGCGGGGTCAAAAAGTCATTAAGCCAATGAGTATACGATGTACCATATCAACGGTAACATATTTAACTTCCATCAATAGAAGACAATTACTCATTTACAAAGAAACAGCATACATATACATACCCTTACATACATACATACATACATACGCAGTAATAAGACATACAGTAATCCAATATCAGTAATAAATAAATAAATTAATAAATAAATGTCATTTTATGTTAAATTAATTGTTACATAATTGCTGTGTTCATGTCTTGGCCCCGGTAGTTGCACAGCTTTCTTTCCTCACGTGACTTTGTTAACTTAACAATGAAAAGCTTCGGAAATATTTTCGCAAAGTTTTTTTTTTTTTTTTTTTTTTTTTTTTGAGGCCCCATATGGGTATCCCCATTTATTTTCCCCGTAATAGGTGAACAGAGGTCGGGGAGCCATCCTCAGTTGACCGTACAATGCAACATAACTTTCAATCATTATAAAAGAATTATACAGAGAAAAAAATAAACATTATATTTTACTTTGTATTAAATTTAACCATATAGGCACTTTATTTTTTTATGGGTTGAAAAATACAAACAAAATTAATAATAATGAAAAAAGAAAAAAAACTAAAAGTAAATTGTTCTTCACATGTGATTAACATTAAAAGTTTCATAATTCACATTCAATAAAATACAAATCCTTATCTTGATTTTAAATATATATTAAATCTTCAATTTTCAACTATACTTTTTACAAGTTTCCAATTTGATTTTTCAGTTTCAGTGATATTTGATTTTTTATAAATTTCCCAATCTAATTTTCGCAAAGTGATTATTGCCAGCTTAGTCCAGACGGACTCCTTAAGGAAGAATAATATGCTAAAATAAATATTAAAATACAAGATAGTTGTTTATCAAAATGGGTTTAACATCCCACCGACAGTATTTTAGTTATTCGGAGAATGTCTACTTGAGACAGATATAGTGTTGCAACACTGCAGGATCACGCCGTAGACATGTGGCATGATACCACACCCAGTCACATTATCCTGACACCGGGCCAACCAGTCCTGGAACTACACTTATATGCTGAGCGCCAAGCAAGGGAGCTATACCAGTACCATTTTTTACGACGTTGGTATGTCGCGGACTGGGATCGAACCCACGACCTCCCGATTCCGGAGCGGACGCTCTAACCACTAGGCCCGGGACCGTTACCAGGACGAACGGCCGGCCGGCCGGACGCACGGACAAAGGCAAATCTATATGCCCCCCCCCCCATTTTTGGTGCATAAAAAACATGGTTGCTATTCATACGAGGGGCATTTCAGAAGTAATGCATCTTGGGTAATACAAAACGCGCGTTTGATAGGTTTTAATTTATTCACAGGGCATACCGTCAAAGAAATCACCCTTGCTACGTAGACAAAGTTTAAAATGTTAAATCCAATTTTTAAATGCATGTTCATACTCACTTTCAGGTATAACCAGCATACACTGATAAACAGTAGATCTCAGGGCCTGTCGAGACTTATAATGTCTACCAGCTAAATGTTATTTTTTTCAATCTAGTGAACAAAAAATAGTCACACAGGGCTAGGTCTTGGAAAAAATGGTTCATGTGGAGAACTCGAACCTTTCTTTATCCAATCAAAGCCCAGAGAAACGGCGGCGGGATTAACAGGGAAAACCTATGTAATTCTTAACTATTGAAACAATAGAGGCAAAAGCCACACACACACACACACACACACACACACACACACTTTCATGCAACTATAGTCGCTTAGAAAGACAATCAAATCCGCTCTCTGCTTGTTTCATAACAATCCGGAGTTAGGGTCATTCAAAAGTAGGTCATTCACTAGGACCTGATGTATGTAATCTATCTGCTGTTACTTAAGTGAAGAAATTGACAAGGTACTTGATTGTTGAAATTACTTGAATGCTCGCCTATCTATTTCAAAGTTAAGAAATGCTCTTGGAGAAACCTAACTCGCCATCATACAAAATTATGCATGGACTACTTTAGACTAATTACAAACATGAGAAGCGCTACTTTTTTCTTTTTACAGGAGTAGTACAGGAGTAGATCTTTTGGGTTGCTGTTCTGATTTATAAATGTCACGGATATATTGTTCACGCTTAAGATGGATGTTTACAGAGTAAAATAACGGTAAAAGAAACATGTTAACAAACAAGAATACATAACAAGAGCTGTCAGAGGACAGCACGCTCGACTATTCAAAATGCTTGTTGGTAAATCAAATGAAATCTATTTAAATGCTTGCCCTTCACATACCCTGTACATAATAATAGTTAAAAATGATATACCTTGATATTCTGATACCCCTTAATATTTTTATGAAGTCTAAAATCAATCCCATGCCTAGTTACTGAGACATACGCACAATAACATTGTGCATGCAAAACTTTAACCAAAAATCCAAGTTAGAAAAGGGCCATTTGTATAAAATTCAGTCCAAAAGTTATCCTCCTTAGTTTTCTGATGCCCCTGAAGACACTCCTGAACGTTCTAGTCAATTCCACAATAAATTTCTGAGATATAAGCCGGATAGTAGCTTGAATGCAAAAATTTAACCAAAATTCTAAGTTAAAAGGGGGTCATAATTTTTAATATATTCCATCAAGTGTTATCTTCCTTTATAGTATGATACCCCTAAACATATCAAAGATGTTTCAAATCAATCTCATGCCTGGACTCTAAGATATAAGCATGAAAGTACCTTGCATGCAAAACTTAAACCAAAATTTCTAAGTTCAAAAAGGGGCCATAACTTGTAATATATTCCATCAAGAGTTATCTACCTTGATAGTATGATATTCCTAAACATATTAAAGATGTTTCAAATCAATCGCATGCCTGGATACTGAGATATTAGCATGAAAGTACATTACATGCAAAACTTTAACCAAAATTTTTAAATTAAAAAGGGGCCATAATCTGTAACATATTCTACCAAGAGCTATCTACCATGAAAGTATGATACCCTTTAACATATTAAAGATGTTTCAAATCAATCCCATGCCTGGGTACTGAGATATTAGCATGAAAGTATCTTGCATGCAAAACTTTAACCAAAATTTCGAAGTTAAAAAGGGGCAATAATTTGTAACATATTCCATCAAGAATTATCTACCTTGGTTGTTTGATGCCCCTAAACTTATCCGTAATCTTTCAAGTCAATACCATAAATGGTTATTGAGATACAAACTAGATAGTAGCTTGCACGCAAAACTTTAACCAAATTTTCTATTGCATGCAATACTTTAACCAACATTTCTAAGTTAAAAAGGGGCCATAATTCATATCAAATTCAGTCAAGAGTTATCTACCTTGGTTGTCTGATGCCTCTGAACATATTTATAAACTTTCAAGTCAATACCATAAATGGTTATTGAGATATAAGGTTGATAGTAACTTGCACGCAAAACTTTAACCAAAAGCTGCAACGCCAACGCCGACGCCAGGGCGACTACAATAGCTCTCATATTCTTCGAATAGTCGAGCTAAAAAGCGGATACGGTTATGTTTAAACGTTTCTGTGGCATATTCTACTCGTATTCGTTAGTGCAGAATCGCAATGCAAAGATCCTCACTAAGCGCGGAGAGGTACAATTAAATTTGCAAATCAGCAAGGTCAGCAAGACCTGTTAAGCTTGTGTGGCTACTAAAAACGAGGTCACGACAGCAGACTTATGAGCAGGGGTATTGTCATGCAGCATGGAAAGGTGCTTAAACTCGGTGTGTAGACGCCGTTTAAAACAGTGCCAGTTAAGTTTCTTCAACACTTTTTCTATATAAAATAAACCAGTCACAGACACTCTAGCTGGTTCAAGTTGCATAACTGAACCACGGATATCAAAGAAAATAACAAACAATGCTTTCTTGGCACTCATCAGTCTTTTGAAAATCAAAGTGCCGCGACATTGTTTGGTAACCCATATTTTGTTGTTAATGTTCCTGGTAGACTCAAAAGGTGTACCCATGTCTCATCTCCTGTAGTAATGTCAGAAAACTGCTTTCTAGAATATTTTGGAAATATTTTGAGCAGTTTACTGTGTAATATTATTGGACTCTAGCTAGACGCTATTGTTACATTTTCACTGTTACTAACCTATTAAAGATTCGATTAGAGACAGAATTGTTGTATTGGTTATACTTAACAAGAAAAGAACTTCACTTCTCAATGTGTTTTCTATGGGTCTCGAAATTGAAATGGCCATAACTTCTTGTCTGTATGGATTGAAATTTCATAACAGTCCTTTATATACCCAAACCTTTGATTTGATGCCAAAATCTCAAAATCTGAAATCTCAGTTTTGAGATTTAAAAAAAATAACATTTTCATATAAATTTCAAAGCCTTTACATTCACTGAAAGAAATTTCAAAATTGTCTTGTAAAAAATAGACCTGCAATTCCAATTTAAAAGTTGAGTGTGAAATTTTGACTTGAGATTTGTGATTTTTGATTTTGACTCCTACCTCTCCCTTTACCGTATATCCTCTCGAAAAGTTAACAAGATAGCCAGATAATATTCATTGGTTTTGATACAGAAATGAATGAACTTGTTTTTCTATTTTGATTCATAAAAGTAACCCTTTTGATTTTCGATAAATCTTTCCTGAAATATGGGGTGAAGTTTCACAGCACACAATTATCAAAAATCTCCTTCGCATATACGCTTTATATAGCCTCGAATTTCAGCTGCTTTTACACTTTTTTGCCAACCATTTTACTTTAGAGTGTAATGACTATGTGTTGCGTTTGCTTAAGTATAAGCAAGAATATAACATGTACACATGCAAATTTGACCAGTATATCCGTGTAGAATATAGAGATACACTTTTTATGTGAATCCCATGCCAAACGAGGCTCCACGATGATCTGTTGCATTTCTTCTGAAATGCCCCTGACATTCGAGTAGACTATAAGAAATGAAAGTCCGTTCTTCATTGTGAAAACAAAGATGACTTTGACTGTAACCATGATGAAATGAAAATTAAATGTTTTGCAGATACTTTGAGGATCATTATATATCACACGATCATAAATCATGCA
>CM037777.1:96764240-96814240 GCA_021229015.1 Solen grandis
AAAGGGAAACAGCCACATGCTAGTACAGTAATAGCCTGTAATTTTTAAGAAATTCTCTGGCAAGTAGCCTGTTTATACATATGATTGGAGAGGTTAATGTTTATAATGTTTGAAATATTCTATATATTAAGATATATGAAGAGTCATTGTATTAATTCAAACATTCTTATATATCATGTGGCTTCCCAGTGTCAGAAATACAGAAACATCATGAGGATGTCAATAATCTTATATTTTGATCATGTTAACTAAATTTAGCTAACTGATTTGCTCATTGAAAGGTATGCAACTCTATAGTTTCAGATGCTTGACGATCAACCAGGCAAGAACATGTTTTCAGTGATTTAACCCTTTCCCTCATAGAGGACACCATGAAAAGACCTATGCGAACAGCATAAAACCAGATCAGCCTGCGAGTAACTCGCAGGCTGATCAGGTTTTATGCTGTTCGCTGCTCCTCAGTGGTCTGGAAATGAGGATTTTGTAAATAAATTTGGTAAGGTTTAACTGTGGTTTTCTGCAGATCAGGCTTTATGTGATACCTATTGAGGGCGTCAAAATGAGTCTATATGAGGGAAAGGGTTATAGAGAATGTTATATTGTTAAAAAATTAAAATGACTATCAGTTGTTTTGTGTGTGAAAGCATGGATTGTCTATATAAGCCAAGGTTACCACCTTGCTTGACATTTCTTTTCTTAGTTTCAAAATATTCTTTGTTTTGGTACTGCAGGTCACCTAATGTATGTAAATGTATAATGGATTTGTATATCAAACAGTGATGACAAAAACAAAAAGAAAAGTTGTATTGCAGTAACTCTCTAGAAAATACATATGCAATGTTTATGAAATGATAATACCTTTTTATTTGATAAAAAAAAATTTTTATTGGAAATTTCAGTACTAATAATTCTACAGTTTAAGTAGGACTTTTGTCTTTATAATTACATTTTGTATAACTACCCGACAAATTATTAAAGTTTTAACTTAATTTATTTTGCATCATAAGTATACAGTTAGTATGGTATCTTGAGTACCGGTTTAGTGATTTCTATCAATATATAGACAAAAGATGTGAAATATGTAACTATGTTATTTACAGGACGTCCACCTGTCTGTTTATTGTTCAACAGTTTCTTGACTCAAGCCAGTTTTGCTGCAGGTTAACCGCAAGGAAATGTTCCAAGAGAGTGTTAATGTTTTATAATGGCGTGACCATGTGACAGTGTGTGTTTGATGGAATGATTCTCTATCAGGCACCATTCCTATAACCTTACTCAGCACTAAGAAATACTTAATGACGTATTTTGTCATTCTTGTTACTCTGCTATAAAAATATCTATACATTTGGTTACTATAAGGAAGTAAATTATTTTCATTGACATAGTTTTTCTTAGTACTAAGTATTGTTCATGGAATTCAAGCCTGGTCTATTAGCAAAACAAAATTTTGCTCAGTTGTCAACTAAAACACTGATGTTTAGTTTATTGCTGTTTATCATCACTGACCACATGTTCGCAAAAATGAGCATAACACATAAGATATTTAAGTAACTATAGTAATTGTAGATTACCAAAGTTCAGACATGAGATGTTTCAGGAATTTGACACCAGGTGCTCTTCTACTGAAGTTGAGAAGTTCAGCCATAAGACTAGGGAAGATCATTGAACTTTTGTCTCTTCCTTAATGTGCTTAACAATGATGAACTCTCTATAGAAGTATTATTTTCTATACAGTCTTTCGGAAGCATTGTCAGTTCACACAATAAATTTTGATCAAGGAATAGTCTATCAAGAGGTTAAAATATACCAGAATGTGTAAAGTTCCTTTTGAAATCATTTGAGTACAGTCTTCAGGATAACCAAAAATAACCTTTAAGACATGTCAGTAACTTTGACATATCAGATTATCTGCTAGTGTAAATCTTTTTTTTTCTTAAATGAAATTCAATAACTTTTCCAAAGTATTTTTTTTTTTTTTTTTTTTAAATAAAGTAAAGCAAACAATAGAATCTTTGTAAGCATGGGGTTAAAATCATTGTTTTTATCATGACAATTTCCTGGTTGTTATGTCTACAAAACACAAAGGACATCTTTTTCACTGAAAATCCATAAGAAGTGCAGTGATTTGACTGTCATGAATTGGTACCCTCCTAGAAATTGTTCCGTACTATAAACATGTAGTCACAATCACCACACACATTAAACAAACATGTCTCATTGAGTTAAAAAGAAGTATATGTATTATTGTGAAATTATTAACATCCAAATTGTTTACCAGCTTTGTAATATTTTCTTTGTTTTAGTATTTATCATACTCTTTAATTATTAAATCCATTTTAATTAATCATTTAGTACAATCTTTTAATTCATTGTTCATTGACTAGGAGGCTGAAAGGTCAGATTTTATATACCGGTACACTGTATGTGATAAATGAATAGCCAGTTTGCTGGTATGTTTATATTTTTCTAACATGAATTTGCAATATGTATTTATTCCAAAGATTAGCATATATTATACTGTGATACACTTGTGATGCATATGTGTATATATATATAATTCTCTTTGCTTATTTGTTAATATTTTCTCCATTAATATCTTAATATATATATTTTTAATAAAAAATACTCTACACAACAGATTTTTTTTTTTTTTTTCTTTGGCATTTCTTTTTGTATTTGAAGTAAAAAAACTTCTCATACCCTCTGCATTGTCTTGTCACTCTATCTCCAAAATGTTAATGTGAGATAATTATGTACTTGGTATTCATGTATGAATTACTTTTACTGACACACACACACACACACACACAAGGCTCTTAACCTTATTCTTCTATCAAATTTTTTTTCAAGGTAACTATTTGATTCTAGAAAAAATCTCTGTTTTAAACACACCTCTGGGTTTTCATATCCAGTAGTACATGTACTCCCTAAGCACTCCCTTTTCTCACTATGGGTAAGGAAAGTTTATCAACAATGTCTCTTACAATATCATTAAGGTTATAACTTGTAATCACTCTTTAATCTTTAAACTGAAAGTGGCAGGGTATCAAACCCGCAACCTCCCACTCTAAATCAACTTATTTTGACCAACAAGCCACAGGGGACAGTCATTGCCAATATACTAGTACTGCACAGTCAGAAGTTTTTCAGTAGAATTAAAATAAAATTTAAACTTTATTTCATAATGTAAAATAAAGTTTAAATTTTATTTTAAGCTTAAGAAATTATGATGCAACTTTAAGATTTAAGTAGGAAACAAAACTAAAAAACGAGCACTGTGCAGTAATAAGTATATTGATCATGTTATCATGACTGTCCCCTGTGACTGGTTGGTTGGTTAAATAAGTTGCCTAGGAGTGGGAGTTTCATCCCCGGTCACAACCTACCAAATTCATAAATATTGGTACTTGTAGCTCCCTGTCAGGTCTTGAGTACAAATCTTAGTTCAAGGGCTGGTTGACCAGGTGTCAGGAAATTGTATGACTGGTATAATGTCATGCTGCATGTCTGCAAGGCCATACTGCAACATGACAGCACTGAGTCCATGTGATAAACTCCGAATGACTAAACTACCGTTGATGGAACTTACCAAAACATCTTGTCATCATAATGTCCATGACCTTGACCATCAGTTCTCAAACCCACAAAACAATCTCTCTATAATGGCACATTCTCCTTATGCATAATTGCATATAGAATTTGTAATTTGCTATGGTAGGGAAATCAACTCCCCATTACACTTTAAAAAGTTAGCCTTAAGAAAATCTCTGACAGACTAGGGTACGGGGGAATTGAACAAAAGAAACATTCTTATTTCTGTATCTTTTTTTTATAAGAACAATAACTTTCAGCATTTATAAAATATATTCTTAAAAAAAAATAAAAACACTAAACTAAACCTATGTTTCACAATGATAAATGAAGTAATGAGGACTGGCCCCTTTATTAAAGATTCTAATAGCATAAAGTGTTTAAAATATCATTAAAAACATATTTTTTCAAGTAATGAATTTGTTTAGTAGATTTTATTAGAAAATGTCTCTTACTCCAACAGCTTTAATAGAGTAAATAGAGCTTATATGTTTTCTGACAACAAACAAAACTTACAAATTATCATTAACAACAGAAAAACAATATATATAGTGCCATTTTTTTCTGAAATAAAAACAGACACCAACCAATTTATTAATAATGAAACTAATTAATAATTAAAATTAACCTTTTTAAAAAAAAATTTAAAAACCAATTTGTACATAGAAAAAGAATTTGATTTTAAATAAATTTGCACAAAATATGAATAACAGAATTTATATTGTTTTCAGAGTATTGCACACTGAACCTTTCAAATAAAGCACTTTAAGTTAAATGCATGCATATGTCAAATGAAAAATAAGACTAGCTTGACAGTTCCAGGTAAGACCTAGAAATGTACCCTTGTGGTTTGAACTAACAACCTTGGTAATAAGAGGATCGTTAAAAAAAATAGGACTGCAGCGATACTGTTCATTAAATTTACCTACATGATTTTATCAGTTACATACATTAGAAAATGTCCTCTACATACAGTTAAAAAATCAATAAAATATGATAACAATTCTGTGGCAATTGCAAATAATAAAGGTTAAGCAACACAGTGCATGAAAACAATATCACACAACATTTACAATGTTGCACGCAACTACACATGTAGCTAACCCTTTCCTGTTTTGTGCCAGCTAAAAACAAGTGATCTGCTCACACATTCTCACCCTCCGTTACTGTGATTTTTTCGAACATTTAAGAAGTATTGTCCATTTGCTGACAAAATCTGACAATTGTGCAAATTTCTAATTTTTCATTTGAAGGCATGTTAGCACATTTAACGTTATCACAAGCCTTATTCAAATTTTGTTTACTTCGGCATCTAACATACAATTGATGTCAAATTTGTACATGATATCACTTATATATAATGAAACTTGTTTGCAGAATATGAACAAGAGCACAACATGCGGGTGCCAATGCTTGTCTGTTTTTGCCAACATTAAATATTTTTGTTAAACATTTAAAAACGTTGTCCTTGAAAATTCAAAGATTAAGTACCATACCCTTTAAATTTGACCTTTGACCTTGACGGATGACCTTGACCTATGCATGTAATACAATGTAAACAATACAAATAAAATTTGTAGCAAAAAATTACAATGGCTAACCCACTGAGTTTTTTTTGTAAAAAACTCTTTTTCATCTGCCTAATGATCATGACCCAAGCCACACCTGCACAGGTTCATATGATGACAAATCAGTATACAAAGATTTTAGAAAAATGTCATTGAAAAATGACAGAAATATATATTTTAAAACTTGTCCAAAGTTATGGCCAAAAAAGGTCAAAGGTCAAGGTCGATAGATGAAATATTGAGGTATATCTGAATAGCCCTTGTCAAGATGAATATGCAAACCAAATATAAAAGTTGTATGTCAAATAGTAAAGAAGTTATGGTCAATGTTAAAGTTTTTTGTTAAACATTTCAATAATATGTTTAAGTATAAAGGTCAAAGTCAAAAAGTGTAACATTGATGGAAAGATCTTGCCACAAGGAATTCACATGTGAAATATCAGTGCTCTATTGGTAAAGGTTCTGAAATGATAGGCATTTTAAAGTTTACAAAAGTTACAGCAAAAATAGGTCAAAGGTCAAGGTCAATGGGTGAAATATTTGCATATGTCTGGATAGGCCTTGTCAAGATGAATATGCATACCAAAAATGAAAGTTGTATATTTTACAGTAGAGAATTTATGGCCAACATTAAGATTCCAGACGATAACAACAATGCCGGAAATACGACAATAGCTTGTATTTTTTTCTTCGAAAAACAGACAAGCTAATAAAACAGACAACAAATCATGGAAAATTGCAAGTATAATGTTGCTTGAACAACTGACTTGATGCACTGCCCTCAGTATGTGTTACCATGGTTATTCAATAGCAAAATGCTCTCTCATATAGCCAAAAATAAAATAGAATTAATAACAAAAATGTAGAAAACATAACTAAAATCTAACGGAAATAGAAGGTGCAAGACCCTCAGTCCTATTTATTTTTGAACAACCCTCCTATTTCTAGACCAGCTTGTTGCAGATGATCATTTCACTACATTCATGCAACCAGTCACAGAGAGGTAGCTACCTATTAGTCCAAAAACTTGGCAAATATATAACAGTCATTAACATTTCAAAGATTGGTGGAGTTTTAAAAAAAAAAAGTTGATTATAGAGTGTAAAGCAAAATGAAATTTGGCATTTTTAATAATTCAGGGGCAATAACTACTGACTTAATGGTGCAACATCAGCCATTATTAAACTTAGCCAAGAGATTATGGTCATTGACATTGTCTCGAAGTTTTATCAGGATTGATCAAGTAATGAAGATGCTAGAGGGAGACTAATAGTGAACAATGACTTGACAAAGGAGACAAAGCTCTCATTAACCACCTCTTGTAATGTGAACAATGGTCTTTTTACTTGCATGTTTAAAGTACATTACAAAAATATTCAAATACGTCAAGAAAAATACATGTACCAGTACTGGTAAATCATATTAAGAGTTGTCCAGTCCTCAAAAGCTATAAATAGTGTTTGATTTCAGTGTTTTTCAATATAATAACAGTCTGAGGAACAGATAGGCTGCATATTCATACAGGAGTGTTCTTTAGAACACATGTGTCACCCTCTGATTTATGACGGAAAAAGTGGGACAGACTCACAAAGGAAAAGTGTTGCCTATGTGTCACCTCTGCTTACAGCAGGTTATACGATAATTACTCACTTAAAATGGACAAAATATCATACTATTATTTTCAAATTTATGTGTAACAAATTAAAATTTGGGACAGATTCTCTTCAGCTTTACATAACAGTACTTACATCATGACAAAATCTCAGTATTACTACAGTTTAAATTTGACATGACACACTTATAGTAGATTTTTTAACTTTATTGAGTGACACCGATTTATGATAAAGCTGCTCACTGAGTCTAAATTGTTTTAAAAACACTGTGTTACTTATTGGTCTCTCAAATTAACAAGAAGTGTGTCACCTGTTGAGAAAAGTGTGATGGAAAAAGTGTGACTGACCAACAGACAGATGAAAAGAGAACTAATCCCTTTGTGCCTACAGCAGGTGATATGAAAATGAGAGAGTAACATTGTTGTTATGGACACTCATATAGCATTGAAAGTACTGTGACCACTGATTTTCGTGGGACACTAATTTTCGTCAAATTTATGGTTGGTTTTATCCATGAATATTAATCCCCACAAAAACTTGTCTCTTATAGACCTCACGTTTTCCAGAACATAGTTCCACGGATAAATGTACCCATGAAATTCCCATACGTACATAATCAACAAAATTTAATGTCAACAAAAATTAATGATTTTACAGTAAAGTGTAATAGTCAAATGGTCAACAAGGTTCCTCTATTCATAACAGTTTTTGAAAATTCACATTTTGGATGAACAAGCCCAAATTCTTACATTTCTATGTTTTTTTAAACATTCTGAAACCAAGTGATTATATGAACTCACAAAATTTAACTGAGCCAGATAAGAATTTCTTCAGCCTTGGCCCTTTGTTAATTTCAATTACAGATCAGAATAAGAACAATTACATCTTAAATGCTGCCTAGAGTCATGTGTGATAAACCCTGCACTATATTTGATGGTTAAATAGAGGATATTTGTTTGTTTTGAGTGGATATGGGTTATATCTCATTGAGCAGTGAAACAATTTCATATTTTCACCAGCCCCATAGTACAAGTATAAATGTGAAAGTTGTATCACTTCGAGATGAGATATAACCCATATCTACACATTTTCTTTTTATTTAATGATGAATGCTGCTATGTTTCCTTTAAAAGTAAAAAAAAAAAGTTCCAGTAGATCTATATCACCCACACTGTGGGATATGGATTTTAACTCACTGACAGAACACAGTATTTTATCAGTTAGTATAAAATAAATGTTTTTATTAGTACAAGTCGGGTTTTTCTTACCTTATCATATATTGATGCATGTTTATTACATAATGAATATTAATTTCATACTGAACTTTAAATGGTTAATGAGAATGGGTTACTCTTTGCTGTGCAGAGTGTGTAGAAACGGAGTTACAATAATGTAGGAGCAACCAGACCTGGGTCTCCCCTGTCTGCCAAGGTTTCAAAAAGAGTCTATATGGAGTAATGGGTGAAATCACACTCCTTAGAAAGACATAACATGTTGTTTCATACATGGCTTTTAGCCATTCAATAAATAAATGTATAAATAAATATTTGGTTCAAAGATACCATGAGGCTTATGGTCTTCATTGACAAATTTTCAGATTGCCTTCCGTTGATTCTCTCTCAAGTATGACATGTTGAGAACTTGAGATACGCTGCTCCATAATAAAACTATACCATTATCAATCTATCTCTAGTCCCTTCCTAGCCACTGGTCAACCTAGATGTGCATGAGGAGATCAGGGACATTTCCACTCGGTAGCGTCCAATGCATCCAGCTGCCGGACCTTTCGTTTACGCCACTGATACCAAAGTAGACCAATCAAAACACAGATGAAGGATTCAATATAGTAGCCGTCCAGTGTTGTCTCACATGTCCCTCCAGCCTCCTTACATTCCTGGAACACACAAGTTTACATCATCTGAAGCTGGATCAGTGTTAGCCATATTTATATATCTTACTATTATTATTATGAAAAGGAGGCGCCTGCAATGTTTGGATACATGGTCAGAAAAGGTAAAGATGACTGGGTTAGGAAGGTGTGGGACAACTAGCATGTTCCTGGCAAGCCAACACCTGATGTTAGAGGACACAAGAGACAGAAAGAAATGGAGAACAGCCATAGAGAAACCATCCAACCAAGAATGCTGGAGCATGGATGTCAAGCAACCAGTGATGATTATGATTATCATTTTAACTTCATTCATAATCGTCATCTGGAGATACAGTCTAGTTCTGCTAACTTGAACAGTTAGGGACCCTTCCAATTTATTGCCTTTTTTTATCCATGTAATAAGAGTAAGGAGAGGACAGGACTGGACCCAATGTTTGAGATAAACCATCAGTCTGAGTAAAATTGATCTGATTTATTATTAATGGTTTGCATTTTCGTTTACATGCAAATAAATATCTTAATATTTACATGTTTTTCATATTTGGTGATGAAGAACATGGAAAGTATAAAATATTTTCATGATCTACCTCAATAATAAACAATTCAACTTTAAAGTACTTGCAAATCCAGGAACTGTCAAGAGAGATTAATATAATTGGTATAAAAATAATGTGAAAGAAATATTTAAATTAAGTATTTTGTCAACCTAGACTGAATAAAAAATGCTTAATTGGTGATGAAATTCTTAGAATAACCTGAAAATGAGATAATGGGCCTTATAACCTGCCCAGTGACTGAACACTCACATGTGCCGCCTCCTTGGTGTAGCAGGTGTGAGCCTCGTCCCCGACGCACGACTTCCACGTGATCCAGTCCACTATCCACAGAGCCACCGTGGCTGGCCAGTTACCTCCTACAGATATATATTGGCTGTGTCATTCTAAATCAGGTTAGTAAAATCCTTATTACACAAAGTATTTAACACTTCTGCAATATCACACCTTATTCAAAACATGTGCCATGTATTGCGCAGTAGAATAGAATAGAATATTGATTTAAAGACACCTCAACAGTCGAAAGACGTCATATGGTGTCTAAACAATTATGCAATAAACAACATTATCATGTATTACAATAAAATATTTCAAACACAACAGTGATCCCCGCACAGCAGGTGAATGTAAACAAGTTAATATTAAAAAAACAAATTTCCTTTAAAAAAAAATACATTAAAATAATTTGTCCTGATAAGACTAAAATCTACACAGTCAATTAAAATATGTTTAATAGTATATGGTTCCTGACAAGGAATACAGAAAGGTTGAACCTCACAGTTCAAAAGATAAGAGTGAGTCAAACGATTGTGACCAATTCGACAACGATTAATAGTACTTGTTACGTAGTAAGGCTCCACCTTAATTCAGATTGAAAGCTTTATTCTCTATTTATATGCATGACGAAATCAAATACTACATGTGTACACTACACAAGCATCTGACTGACCTAGATTCGCGACGGTGTTGAGCAGAGTCATGTAGGTGCCTCCTATAGCCGGGTCACTGATCTTAGCGTTGAACGCCATCTGGGAGACGAACATGCAGTACACAAACACCTGAAACGCAGAATATTTTAGTCTCTTATTAATATCCATACATTCCTTATGACAGAATATCTACATTTTGACAAAGTTTACATGAGCACAAATTATCACCCATGTACTGAAATTTTGAATGTTCATGTAACAAGGTGAAAATAAATGTACAGCTGGACAGGAACTCGAACCTGGGACCTTGCTGACTGGGCAAGTGCTCTATCTTCTGAGCAGATGGACTGCTTACACAAATCTTTCACCAATAAGTGTTATTTATAGGTCGACCTTCTCATAAGATTAAAGAAATATATATTACTGATGCAGAATATCCTGAAATTATTTTTAAATTGTGCATCATAAAATATCTTTAAATTGGTGTCAAACTAAAAATAGCTGTTAATTAAATTTCATAACAAATGGCTTGATATAACTTGACAAATCATTCGAGGACACAGAATAAATGCAATGTTATCATATAACACAACATGTTCATTATCTTGGCAATTTGGCTGGAATACAATTACACAACAGAGATTACATGATCAGTTAACCCTTTCCCTCATATAGACTCATTTTGACGCACTCAATAGGTACCACATAAAGCCTGATCTGCAGAAAACCAAAGTTAAACCTTACCAAATTTAATTACAAAATCCTCATTTCCAGACCACTGAGGAGCAGTGAACAGCATAAAACCTGATCAGCCTGCGAGTTACTCGCAGGTTGATCTGGTTTTATGCTGTTCGCATAGGTCTTTTCATGGTGTCCTCTATGAGGGAAAGGGTTAATTAGAATTTTCAAGTCATTAACCTGTACATGAATATATATTTGGTATAATGTAAAGGGTAAAAAGAAACCTGATCTTATTTTTTTTTAAAAAAAAAAAAAGTTTTACTGCCAAATATAGGGAATAGTCATCAGATCATAGATCTGTGCATGAATATTCATAATGGTTAAGAATATATACATATTCATATACATAAGAATGTATACAGCATGTATATACCTGATGAATGGCATATGCAGCAAGGATGATAAAGTAGAAGTAGGCGGGGAACTGCCCGGGGACATCCTGCACATGGTGTGAGAGGTAGACAATAAATGCATAGAAGAGTCCGACCACCAGCCTGAAACATACACATTTACATGTCAACTCAGGTCATATTGTGTATCAGAACAGTAAAATCTTGTAAACACTCACTTTTCATCTATGCTACGCAGGTTACAATCCTAGACAGATCCAACATTGTATGTAAAAGGGTATTTGGTTCTCCAGTTCAACAGGATGTGGGTTTGCCATGAGTACACCGATTCTTGATTAGGAGAGTAAGTCTAACAGATGTATCAAAGAAAGTATTGTAGTGAGACTCATTCTAATAGAAAATCTACTACAATGTCAACCAGTCAATAGCATTGAATATTACAGCAGAAAAAGCCATGGCCTACATATTGCAAAAAATAATTTTAGTTACACATGTAAAGTAAGACACATTACAGTGTAATGGTATGCCTCTATCTTTCATATTCTAATCTTAAGTACTCACAGAGCACAACAGTATGTGCAATACCCAATTTAAAATTTGTCTCACACATCTTGCATGGCATTTTAGTAATCTATATGTGATCAATCTATCCTTTAAACTGGATAGCATAGTGGTAGTGCACCTCGCTTCTCACCAATGTGTTCCAGGTTCAATTCCTGGTCACATACGTGAGAGGCTACAGTGGTCGCCCGTCCAGACATGTGGGTTTTCTTGGGGCTCTCCAGTTTCCTCCCACAATAATGACCGCATACATGCCACCAGAGGCATCAAGAATGATTGATCTAAATAGTGATAATTTGTTTCTTAACTGATGAAAAATAATGTGTTAAACCCTTTAAACTGAGAAATGTAAAACAAAGACGTAAATTAAGAACTACAGTAAAACCTCTCCAGAGCAACATTTGACGGAGACACAGAAATATGTTGCTCTAGGGAGGTGTTGTTCTGCAGAGGTTGAACTGATGAACGGTGTTGAGTACTTGAACCGAACGTGTGCATATCAGAAGTATGTTTAATTTTAAAAATGCTAAATATTTAATCTATCTTACTTCTTGTGCTTTCTCTTTCTCCTTTCTTTCCCATTCTCTCTCTAATAATTTTGTAAGTTTTCTCTGCATTAGTGTATGAAAGCATGATTGTAATTGTAAGTCTTAATACATGTACTAAAGCATCTTACATACACGTGATTGTATGTGTGTGTGACTGCATGTGTCTAACTGTAAGAATACATGTAATACTAAAATAAGAAAATAAAAGTCATAATTTCATTTGTTTAATTTTCACCAGACATTTTCATTTATTTTCAAACATGTAACATACGTGTGTAAGCATATCATAATCTTTGACAACTGTCAGTATACTCAATTTTGTTAATCAGACATTCCATAAAGATCGTCATTATCAATCCACCGTTCCGACCGTTCTTTTATGCCTATTTGTTTTCCAAACATCAAAAAACATGGCGGTTCTGTTTTTCACAAAACAGGTGGTACCCAAATTAAGGTGTAATAAAGCACATTAAACCTGTGAACAGCCGGGAGCAAGACATTATCAGCTATAACATGCGTGACGTTGCTGCATCTAAAAACAGATTTTGGAACTACCTGTGTTGCTCATCAGAGGTTAAAATAGCCGTAGGGAATAATTAATGTGTGCCGTTTACCGTAGCTAAGAGGTGTTGCTTGTAAAAATGCATTGTTAACGACTGGGGGAAAATAAAACTGTCGCTCCTCAGAGGTAACCGCTCCTTAGAGGTGCCGTTTCGTGAGGTTTTACTGTATTATCACATGCAGTGTTTCATGATTCCTACAAAATGTCCCACCACTATGAATCTTACTGAAATCTGTGGAACTTAAAAAAAGAGCCCTTCAATTCAAAGGCATGTAAAGCTTAAACTTTTTTTCTTTGTTGCAGTTAGTCTTAATCAATATGAATTCCATGATGCTTGCACTATTATTGCCACAGCTCTATTACATGCCTGACACAGTTTTGCTCCTTCACTCCACAGAGACATGATCTGAAAAAAAAAGAAGAACATTAATGTAAATAAGTTTTTACCTGAACGGTATAGACTTGAGGAAGACCTCCAAGGGCCGGGGACCAGCTGTGTATCGGCTGATGACCAGTGGCAGAATAATCTGAATGGGAACCATTGGGATAGCAAACATCGCCAGCGTTGTCTTGGGCATTCCTGCCTCTATAAGCTTCAGGCCAGACAGACTGTCCGCTGCAGAAAATGCCACCTGGGGACATGTATTTCAAAAATTAAGGTCACATGGTATTCCAAGGTCAATAGGTAAATAGAAGAAATACAAAGTGTTTTACCTTTAGTATTATTATGAATTTAAATTCAAGAAAATTCAGTTTGACATCTTATAAAATTCATTCTAACGTAATAAAACAAACAAGAGGGCCATGATGGCCCTGAAACACTCACCTGAGTACAATTGCTACAACTGATTACAAGGTTTTTAAACAGACAAGAATTCTGATATAACTCAATCTTAAACATTTTAGCCCTGACAATACTACACACCAAATATATAAGCACGGCCTTGGTTTGGGGCCAAAGGGCCCCATTTTGAAAATCTTGATAATGAACCATTAGATGATGCTACATACCAAAAATCTAAGCTATAGGCCTTATGGATTCATAGTAGAAGATTTTTTTTAAAGATTTTCCTATATAACTCTATGTAAAACAAGTGACCCCTGGTGCGGGGACATTTATCACCATAAGATCATGATTTGTACAATTTTGGTAAAGAACTATAAGATGATGCTACATACCAAAAATCTAAGCTATAGGCCTTATGGATTCATAGAAGAAGATTTTTTTAAAGATTTTCCTATATAACTCTATGTAAAACAAGTGACCCCTGGTGCGGGAGCATTTATCACCATAAAGTCATGATTTGTACAATCTTGGTAATGAACCATAAGATGATGCTACATACTAAATATCTAATCTCTAGGCCTTATGGATTCATAGAAGAAGATTTTTAAAGATTTTCCTATATAACTCTATGTAAAACAAGTAACCCCTGGTGCGGGGGCATTTTTCACCATAGGGTCATGATTTGTACAATCTTGGTAATTAACCATAAGATGATGCTACATACCAAATATCTAATCTCTAGGCCTTATGGATTCATAGAAGAAGATTTTTAAAGATTTCCTATATAACTCTATGTAAAACAAGTGACCCCTGGTGCGGGGGCATTTATCACCGTAGGGCTATGATTTGAACAATCTTGGTAATGAACCGTTAGATGTCGCTACATACCAAATATCTGAGCTTTAGGCCTAATGGATTCATAGAAGAAGATTTTTAAAGATTTTCCTATATAACTCTATGTAAAACAAGTGACCCCTGGTGCGGGGGCATTTATCACCGTAGGACTATGATTTGTACAATCTTGGTAATGGCCAATAAGATGATGCTACATACCAAATATCTAAGCTCTAGGCCTTGCAGTTTTGCAGAAGAAGATTTTCAAAGTTTGCATTTTTAAAAATCTATTTTTAGCTCCTGTGACCTATTTTTTTAACCAATCTGAATAATTTGTACAACTTTGATAGAGGGCATCATAAGGATGATTCCTGTGAAGTTTGGTCAAAATCCCTTCAGCGGTTCATGAGGAGATGTTGTTTAAAGCAAATTGTTGACGACAGACGCACGCACGCATGGACGACGGACAACGGACGACGGACAAAAGGCGATCACAAAAGCTCACCCTGAGCACATTGTGCTCAAGTGAGCTAAAAAGTGTTCTTTTTATCTTAAATAAGAATAATGCTACATGTATGTGACAACCATTTTCGTCAGCTATTCAAACATTTAGCTACCGGTAAATATGACATATTAACAAATGAGATATCTTGGATCCTTTTCTGCAGAATACGAGTAACAAAGACCTGTCTTTTATACAGATGAGTCACATTCTAAAGATTAATCTTTGTTGTTGTTTATATATTTAGATAAAAGGTAAATTGTTTTAAGTTGTGTCTGTGAATCTTATTGGTAACCTTTTTATTGTAATGAAAAAGTTATGATAAAATGTGAATGGAAAGTTTAATTTCAAGATTCAAATCTATTTCAGTAATTTATAGCTTGTGATATATGTGGTATTAATTAAATGCATTTTCTCAGACCAAAATGACACAGGCATATACAATGTAATCACAAAGCAGTGTACAGCTTAAAGAAAACTAGGACATGTGCTGCTGATCATATTCTATAGAAATACCAATGATTTATTTATTTAGTTCGCACATTCACAACTCCAAGCCTTCATTCCGATTTTTAATTTAGCTAGAAATTAGCTATGATAACTGTTAGTTGTTCTATGCAATACAATGCTGGCAGGAATTGTGTACTACTGCATAGATTTTGTTTTACTTTGATTGGGAAAAAGTTCTTATATGGTAGCTTTTTACTACTCCTTCTGTATAGTTCCTGGGTTGGACTTGTATTTTATGCCTCTGAAGGTCACGTAGTCAATTTTACTCGCTGGAATCATTTTTTATTTTTAACTACTTGTAATTCCAAGTTTCATTCAAAGTGCATATATTTTTACATATATGACTCAAAGTAGGTCTTATAAAGACAAAGCCAATCAGATAATAATGGGTATAAAACTGTTCTTGTCCATCTTTAACCCTTTCCCTCATAGAGGACACCATGAAAAGACCTATGCGAACAGCATAAAACCAGATCAGCCTGCGAGTAACTCGCAGGCTGATCAGGTTTTATGCTGTTCGCTGCTCCTCAGTGGTCTGGAAATGAGGATTTTGTAATTAAATTTGGTAAGGTTTAACTGTGGTTTGCTGCAGATCAGGCTTTATGTGGTACCTATTGAGTGCGTCAAAATGAGTCTATATGAGGGAAAGGGTTAAAATCCAAACTCATCCGTCTTTATTTAATGTGAGAAAGCCTGCAAAATCTCATGAAAATACTTAATTACTTTTATTGACATATAAAACATTAAAAGAACTTTATTGACTATCATTACCTTAGAAGTGAGGAGGATAATGCAGTATGAGATGACAGCAGGTAGACAGATGACTTTATACAGCTGTTTGTAGGTATCGACGATCCCTTGTTCTGGGTCAACATCTGGATCTGCATGCTCAGACTTGAATATCCACACCAGTGTTGTTGTCATGAAGAAAACCACACCCCAGAAGTACATGAAACCTATATAGATCAAAACATACATATTGCACATGTATAAATAGCCTTTATAAGAACCAATATACAGAAAAGTCATTGCCTAAGTTGCTGTAGAAATTGTACCTTTGAAAGTTTAAGTAATAGTCAATAACAACAAAAACTTTCCATGACATGAATCAGTATGCTTGATTATTTATTAGTTTAAAATTGCGTTAAACCAAAATTTCTAAGTTTAAAAAGGGCCATAATTTGCATCTTTGCATAATAATTTCTAACGTGTTTTTTAAATGCCCCAAAAGGCCTTTGTGAAGTAGTTATTTAAATAAATAAGGGTCATTAGTAACAAAGCTGTTTATGTGATATTACGTTGCATGCAAAACCTTAACCAAGGTGTGATACCAACGCTGACATTGTGGCTATGCCAGGGTGAATAGAAGAGCTTGACATACTGCATATAGTCAAGTTAAAACTATTGTAACAATTACTGTCTTAATGGACCTCCTAAAAACAAATATCTGTAACATTTTAACCAATGAAAGGCTATACGAAGGTCTGACAAGCAAATGCATGTGAACCTTACTTTTTGACAAACATTCAGGGCCAATAAATGCCTTTTTTGGTGTCAGATTAATTGTGAAAGAAGAGCAAGATTTTCTTCAACAAACAATGAATTTCACAAAGAATGACTTTTTCATATCATGTTCTTCAGGTCACTGGTGACTATATCACTTCACCATAAACCATGCAACCTTGACCTTGACTGGACTTGACTATGTGGGTTTACCGACGCTTCAACAGTATTTCAGTCATGTAGCAACGTCCAGCTAATTACATGTGGAGGAAGACCCCGAATACACGGAGGCATCCGGGTAGAACCACCGACCTACCGAAAGCCAGCTAGAAGGCTTCCTCACATGAAAATCCGAATGACCCTGCCAGGAATCGAACCCACGCGGTGAGGGGCTGAGTGAGAGTTAAAGGTAGAGACTTTACCCTCTCGGCCATGGTGGCCCCCAACCCTGACCTTGAACAAATAAGGCTTGTTACAAGTCCTTAAGTAGTCTTAATAATGTGATCAACTAAATTTAAGTTTACAAACTTCAATAATATGATAGACAAGTTATAAATGCTCTGGACAATAATGCACTTGAAATTTTAGAAAATAATATTTGAAACATGAAACAGGAATACAAATCTGAAGTTTCAGATTAGATCATGTCACTTACTGGAGAGAGTCACAATTCCTTCACTCTGTGGCTCCCATCGCAAGTATTTGTTACAGAAGTCTGCAGACTCAAGGGCCAGGAAAAGAACATTGCCCATGAAATATCCGGCCGTCTGTCCTACAGAGTTACAGGTGCTCGCCCATCCAACATTGCGCCTTTAGATGGAGATAGATCAAAATTTTCATAAGAAATTTAAAAGCAGTGATTGAAATTTACACCAGCCCAAAGGTTTCGGCAAGTGAAATAAGTATCAGGTTAGTAAGATTTTAGAGACAGTAGGAATTAAAGTGTTGCAGCACTGATGTTGTCACCGCTTTTAGCTTGTTCATTGATGGAGTATGTACTGGTGATATGTATTAATGCTCTGAACGTTTTTGTTCAATTTTGTGATTGATAGATGCTGATAAATTCATCATTGAAAAGGGAGAACAGAAATGTATGTAAGATGGCCAAACATGTAAATGAACACTTAGGCTGCAAATATGTTAATGCATTCCAGGCCAGTGTACATTATAATTGTTTATATATGAAAATCAGACTAGACTAGCGCATGAAGAAATTAATTTCAAACACTGTAAAAGCTGAAGAAAAATTATATATGCATACAAAATTATACTTACTTTATTATTGTTCGACTACTCTACATTTGTTACCAGTATTTTTGGGGGAACTAACAAAAAGTATGTCTATAATCATGGTACATTGTATCTGATGACATTATATCTGACAACTTTTTTCATTATGTTCTTCTGACATGGTGACTATGATGTATTCAGCATTTAGTTTTAAAACCATTGCTGGATAATATACAAAGGTCATTGATGAGAAAAAATTTAAGGGGCCAGCTAAATCTCCCCCCCCCTACCAATTGGGATTGCAGTCATTTAGTTTTTAATGCATATTACTTATATATTTAGAATTATGTGATTTTTCTATTTACCAAGTGCCTGTGATATACAAAGGAGTCTGGCACGAAAGATGGGTCATATATAACTATATATATAAAATATATAGTGATATATGACCCACCTTTCATGCCAGACCCCTTTGGTGATATACAGAGCAATCATGATGCTATGTTATGTATATCATATTGACAAGTCAATGAGTGGTCAAACAAAATATTATTTATGCAATGTCTATTAACTACCTGAAAAGTTGTGCTGTTTCAACAATATATTAACAGGTTACAGGAAGAAAAAGAATTACCTTGACAGCATTGTTAGAGCCCAACCATCAACAGCTATATCTTGTGTTGCGGCAAGGAAATTCAGGCAGAAAAATATAACTGTCAATGTCATTATATCCACTTTCCCCTCTTCATCTGACTCATTACCAAGGATACTTGTGATCTGAGTTGACAACACTAACATGAACACACCTATAAGATACTGTGTGGGAACTAGCCAAGTTTTTCTTCTACCAAACCACTGAAAGTACAGAGAATCTACAAGTGGAGCCCACAGTAGCTTCAAACTAAACGGCCAGTATATAAAACTGAACACAGCCTGCTCTTTGTAGCTGACCTTCCGACTCTGGAGAAGCATGGGTATACTGCCGCCCAGTCCAAGTGGAATGCCTTGAAGGATGTACAGGAATGTGAGGATGAGAATGTTGCCATAGTCACCCTGTAGACCAGCTCGACTGCTCTGATGTTGGGAATCTTTGACCTCTGGGAGCATACTGTACTCCACATCTTTCTCCTTCTGCTTGGCATTTCTTGATCTGGCTCCCCCAGGCATGATACTATATAGGTATTGAAGGTACACCGAAACTTGAGATCTCTTGTTCATATATTAAGTACACTTCTGCAGAATGTTGTTATGTCACATCTAAAATGAAAAATAAAAGATGATTACAATATATAGCTGAGTTGTCTAATGACTAAGCAAGAAAAAGACATGTAAAGCTTTTAAAAGCGTAACAGTGTAATATATCAATATGTTAATTTATTTGCCGCTTCAAAATCAAGATATATTTGGCTTATTTTCTTAGATTAACTATCAAGATGTCCTATTTAATAAGTGCAGTCAATTTTAATCTGTGTTTATTCATATCCATTAACATAATGAATTTATCAATTAAAATCACAAATAAGGGAATAAACTGTCATTTACACTTCCAGGAGAAATTTTTGTATTGCTTCCTTGTGAGTGGAATTTCAGGCAATTTTTGGCAAACATATGTACAATAATTATATTAATAAATTTACAAAGTTTCTGTCTATTAGCTTTAAAGGATAAAACTGAAATGGAAATCAAATGGTATACAGTACAACAATCCTTCACCTCACCATTCTTATGAAGGGGGAATTTTGCTTGGAAATGGGAGAAAAAACTTTTTTTTTGGCTGGAGGAACTGGAGAACACTGACTTCTTATGCATGGCATTACATTTATAAATTATATCAAGGAAATTTTATCACTCATTTGTTTAAAATGATTTATGAAATGCATTTTGTGAAATTTATCCTTTTGTGACTTACTTTTGGCAAATATCAATGTGATCCTAATACAATACTACAGTGTATCAGTTTTGTTATTTAAATATAAATATACATATTTGTTTCCATGTTAGAATGATCATTTTCTTAACATTATTATTTGAAAAAAGATGTGTAATTCAGTGTTCCAGCCAGAATTTGAAGAGGGAAGGGTAATAGTGGCACAAATAAAAGTGAAATCAAAGATGACAGGATGTGTGGTACAGATAAATTATCTCAGCATTCATAAATATATTTTCCCCATAAGCATTGGACAATAATTCTTACTGTAGTCAAAAGTCCAATTAGATTTTTTTTATCCTTTGAAAACACCAAACACCTGCACATGATAAGCAATGAGTGCATGTGTCCTGTGATTGAAACGGGCTCCATTTGGTAACTGTATTTCATGCCATGTATACACACTAAGGTCTGTTGGCAAAATTAACAAGGCAGTCCAAAGGACAGCTATATCCCCCGCCGCTGGCCAAATATTAGAATTTGTTTGGTCATAGGATTATGTTCACCTTAACCTGGCATAGTTGTAGCAGACATAGAAGATCAGTTTAAGACAATTTAACTTTCCGGAGTTATGTATGAATCTCAGAATTCGGAGGCACATATATTAAAAGTTTACTGACAAGTTTTACATGGCAAACAGTACAAAAAGTGAACATCAATGAAGTATAGGATGTGTTAGGTAACCACAAAGTACATGTGTAACTCAATTAAAAACTTTATATATCATGAAATAATTTGTATGATTGTGAACATGACATACTATTATCTACCAAGTACAATAAATCACTGTGGAAGTGCAATCCAGGTCAAGAAGTGGTCTGTGTAAGGCAAGGGGAACACTCCTGAATGAGATATGGAGCGGACATGAAAATAACATTTGACCTGCAAGTATGACCTTGACCTTGAGCCAGCGTGACCGACTCATGCCTTCTGCACATCAGCTCAATGAGGTTAACATTTTAGCCGAGTTTGAAGAAAATGTGTCCAAGCGTTCATGAGATATGGAGCGGACACGAAAATAACATTTGACCTTCAAGTATGACCTTGACCTTGAGCCAGCATGACCGCCACATGCCTTCTGCACATCAGCTCAATGAGGTTAACATTTTAGCCGAGTTTGAAGAAAATGTGTCCAAGCGTTCATGAGATATGGAGCGGACACGAAAATAACATTTGACCTTCAAGTATGACCTTGACCTTGAGCCAGCGTGACCGACTCATGCCTTCTGCACATCAGCTCAATGAGGTTAACATTTTAGCCAAGTTTGAAGAAAATGTGTCCAAGCATTCATGAGATATGGAGCGGACACGAAAATAACATTTGACCTTCAAGTATGACCTTGACCTTGAGCCAGCGTGACCACCTCATGCCTTCTGCACATCAGCTCAATGAGGTTAACATTTTAGCAGAGTTTGAAGAAAATGTGTCCAAGCGTTCATGAGATATGGAGCGGACACGAAAATAACATTTGACCTTCAAATATGACCTTGACCTTGAGCCAGCATGACCGCCACATGCCTTCTGCACATTAGCTCAATGAGGTTAACACTTTAGCCAAGTTTGAAGAAAATGTGTCCAAGCGTTCATGAGATATGGAGCGGACACGAAAGTGTTTCGGACACACTGACGGACTGACTGACGGACGGACGAAGGGCATTCCTATAACCCCCCTCCCGCTTCGCGGCGGGGGATTAAAAATCAAAGGATGCTGAGAGTTAAAGCTAGGTGAAAAAGGCATGCAGTTCAAAGGCAACAGCAAGTAGATCAATGATGGCAGTATGGATTAGGTAGTTGGTAGTGAAACACTTAATATTGTGTAATAACTAATATAATTATTGTGAGTTTTTAATGACGCATTTGATTTTGAAGTGGATATTCCATTGTACTATGGTGTAACTGTTATTCTGGTAACCAATTACCACAAACCTACAGACATTCTTAAAAGTGTCTGTCTATCTGACCTGACTGGTGATTTCTATTTTGGTGAATATTTCAATACAGTCTGTCCAAATATCCGGTAAAGTTTCTAGCAGGAATATTTACTATATACACACATATGACTGACCTAAGTCTTGAAAATTAATTTAGTTAAATCAGGAATTTATAAAAGTATGATAAGAAAGTGGGAATAACTAAATAAAATAAACAATAAATAAATGATAAACAAAGAAATCTTGTTGTTTGAGTTCGGTCCTGTAAAGATAATTTCTGTCCTGTGAATCTTTTAAAATTACAGGGCCAAATGTCCTGTGATCTCTAAAAACTTTTCAGAATGTCTGGACCTATATACGGTGTACTGCAGATAGCACTTTTACTATGAACAGACCTTTTCATTAGGTTAAACATGGCCAATATAGATCAGATATGGATAACCTACCGTGCTAATTTCAATGAATCAACGTGTTCAACATGAAAGTAAGAACGTTTCATCCAAACTACGGGAGTAAAACGTCCTGACATGAAACAAATGGGTACGTTAAAGATTTTTCAGGGTTAAACATCTGGCAACACAAATATAGCACATGTATGCTGAATCTAGTTCAGTATTTACGAAGAAGTTAAATTAACAAGACATAAATTTGTCAATACATTACATGCATACCTTATATCAAATACATTTCCAATGAGAAAAAAATGACATTTACTTCATCATCAAAAGAAAAACAAATACAGAAAACAGACGTGGCATTTATGAGAACACTCTTATGTTTATCCGGAAGTAAACGTGTCTACATGAGCACCGTTTCCCTTTCCCCCCCGGAAAATCCAAGTTGAGCCGAGAAACTGGTAATAGACACATAACGGAACCCTCTGATTTTATCCTTATGTAGTAAGTTTCCTTAAAAGAAAGAAGGTATTTTATCATTATTTATAGACCTGAATAATAACAACACAGCATTACAGAAAAAAAGTCACGGCATGCATACATGTAGCTATCATTATTCATGATTGGTCCGATTAAAAGCTTGCTGTTCTTTCCATTGCAAAAAATAAATCCTTTATTTTCTCATACTAAGTCTCTCTCTCTCTCTCTCTCTCTCTCTCTCAGAGTGCCTACATTTACACCGCCTATCAAACTTCATTTTCTACTCGCATTTTACTGAAATGAGAGTGTTAATTTTGAGCCATGAAAGCATTTGGAAGTAAGCATATTGTAATATTTACATAAACAATCTTCTATATGGGTTTGCTTCTGATATGCTAGTTGTCCATCTTAAGACAGGTTGGTTTGCTTCAGGTATTGAAGTATCCTGTCACAGTAATTCTCACATATATGCTGCCATCCTAGCCATTGAGAGCGATTTATTTAAGTCCAGAAACTTTGATTAAACAATCTGTGTAAAATATTTTAATTGAAAAAATGCTGAAATTGATACAGCTGATTAGATAAAAAAATGGTCTGCTTCACTGTGCATGATGTATATAAATTATAACTAATGCTATGACACATTGTAAGAAAGCATGCTAGCAATATTCTGTCATCTGTTCACATTTTTTAGACTGCAGATGTAGGCTTTCAGTGAAAAATGGGGATTCAAGGATTGCTATCAACCTGCCTGAGGAGACAAGATGAGTGTACGGAGACCTTCGACTTGATTCAGATTGCCCAACAGAGAAACGGTATCGAACTACTGGTGGATTATTATTCTTTCCAGCAGAATATTTTATCAGGCTTCTTGAAAACTATATGTCACATACGAGCAAATTTTTACGTAAGGATTTTAGGTGGTGAGTATAAAACCTTTGGAACCTATGTGAACAAGTTAATCAGTGATTTAAAAACTCAGGGAATTTCTCTGGTGTTTTATGTAGATGGAAGTAAAGGGAGCTCAACAGAAGGTTTAGAACAGAAGATAGACACCTGGACTCAGAGACAGAAGCAAGATGTGGAGAAACTTGGGGAGATACTTAAAGTGTGTGCAGGTCAGAAAAGCATTTCAGAATTGCCACAGGACTGTAACATCAGGCCAGTGGTGCTGGAAGATCAAATGATGAGTGAGCTTAAGAAATGTGGGTGTGAGATTAATCAGTGTCCCGCCGGTGAGGCAGACCCCGTGATAGCAAGAGCTTTGATAGAGAGACAAAATGCTTTCGCTGTTCTTTCTGATGATTCTGACTTCTGTGTGATTAAGGACTGCAGGTATATTCCATTCAAACTGTTTGATATTGGAAACAATCTCAAGTTAGGTGGTGCTGTGGATGTGCCTGTTTTCCCAACAAGGTTAGAGGTGAAGGTCGTCTCTACAGAAAAGGTTGTTGCCATGCTGCAGGTTTGTAAACAATTATGCAACTTTGACTTTGGTTTTGAGCTGTGATTATATGCCCTTACCAGTTATGGCTTCATCTATTCTTTTGAAAAACTTACTTGACCCTAGACTTATAACTGTTGATAAAGATAATGACCTCATTGCTAATATAATACAATACTTTTCAAAACAAGACTTTCAGGGGTTAGACTGGTCAAATATGATTACCAACTGGTCAAATGTTGAAGATGTCACCAGGTCAAATGTTGAAGGGGTCACCAGGTCAGATCTTGATGGGGTCAATAGGTCAAACATGTTAAATCTTGAAGGGTCATCAGGTCAAATCTTAAGTAACCTGTATGGTTTTATTAAGGCTGATGGTACTTGGGTGAGAAATCTAGGATTATTATGGCTATCTTGCTAATTAATTTGCCTAATGGGAAAAAAACGTTACAGCTTCGAGACCACAACATGTTGGTTGAGATGAGTATAGCTGCTGGGAATGACTTCACAGGACCGACCATGAGGGAATACCTGCACACTCGACTTGATGTGCGTGGACGCAGATCCATTGAGAACTTTGCTGGATGGATACGTCACTATAAAAGGGTGGAGAACAACATAGAAATGTCCAGGGAAATGGTAAGAAAACATTTTTCTTTTTGGCAAAATATATTTCATTACATTTGTGTGTGCATATAGTTAATTCCTAAACATGTAATGCAATAGTTAATTAATATAGTATTTTAATGTAAATTATTAAATTAAGAATTGAAAAAATCACAATATACCATAATTGATCTAAAATTTGATTGATTTCATTTACAGGGTATGTAAATGACAATTTTTCAAAAATCCATATTTATCCTAACTATGATTAGAATGCATTCCTTCAAGCTTAAACAATTTTCATATCACCTCAGTAGCATAATTATTATAAATATATTTATATATGTAAGACAATAGGAGAACTTCAAAATTTAACATAGGAAATGTTAAGTCAACTGATGTGAGAATTTTGCTTTTAGCAAAGAAACAGACGATTTCGTGAGGCAGTCAATCATAGTAGAGATTTTTACATGTTACAAAAAAATCCAGAGGATCCACCTAGTAAAGGTTATTATTCAAAGGTAAGACTGTGCTTGTAGCTTCTGGGGGATGCATGTAATTTTAAATGACCGGAAATGATAAAGATTTTGCAGTTAGAATTAGTCATTGAACAGATTGTACATAAAAATTTTGGGAAAAAAACCCCATAAAATTATGAAAATACCAGTATGTGGTACAATCTTCATTCAGTAGGAGCTGCACATGGTTATCATTAGAATTTTGGATTAAAAGGCCGGAATTCTTATATTTTTGTATTGCTTGATAGAATTTCCAGCAAGTCCAATTAATAAAATGGTAATAAATTTAATCCGCCATAGCATTTTACCAGACTCCATCTTACAATTTTGACTGCTTTTTATAATCAATTATAAAGGTCACCTAGCTGTGACGCAACTTGTGTAGACAGATGTATTCCCTCGAGGTACCTGGTTTCTGTCCACAAAAATAACTGCATTTACCACTATCCACACCATCAAGGGTCATTTTGTTTAACCTTTTACCTCATGAATATTCATGTACAAATTTATGACTTTGATGAATATTGATTGATTGGACTTTACATGGTATATGAAACAATGGATTTTACTTTGTCTCGCAGACTGCATAGAATCTGAGCTTCAATGTTGAATGAGCAAACAGAGATGACTTTGATCAGACATTTCCTGGAAGGAGGTGTTTTATTTGGGTCAGCTCTGTTTGCAAAGGCATCAGAATGAGTCTATATGAATTAAAGGGTTAACTTATGATAAAGTTATTTTGCATTTTTAGCACGTCTGTTTTGAAGAAAAAGCCGAGCTATTATGATCGCTTGTTCGTCGTTGTCGTCATCCAAAAAAACTTTTATGTAGCCCATAACTCAAAAGACGAGCGTTGGCATCCACATGCGGTGCTCTTGTATATAAAACAGATAAAGTTTATACTTTAATTAAATCTTATAACTGAAACTAGGTGGTACTAATAGAAAGTTAAAATATACCATTGGTTGTGACATGTACTTTTTTGACATTTTCACACATTTTTTTAATTAAGTTTTCATCACTTGTCCTAATTCTGCCCCCTCCTGTCTGCCAGCTGTTGGAGGAAGGTATCCGCAGTGCCCAGTATCCTTGTAACCTAATGGGGATGCACAACAACTTCTACTGGTACAGGGTTCTGGTGGAGGACAACAGTTGGGGGTTCCCCAGCAGTGAGGCGGCCCTCATTCCTCTCCGTACCTTCATCTACAGGATCGTCCTTCCGCGACAAGAGACGCAGGTCAACGAACAAGGTCTTAATGCACAGGGTGTGATGCAGCGTAGAGGGGTATGAACTTAATTTTTGTGTCACCTGCTGTAAGCAGAGGTGACACATAGGGATCACTTTTCAGTCATCTGTTCTGTCCGTCCGTCCATCCGTTTGTCTGTCACACTTTTTCTGTTACACTTTAGCAGGTGACACATGTATTCCTAAGAACACTCTTGTGTTTATTTTGTAAACATTCATGTACAAATTATGACTTGATGAACCTTTTTATTTATAATGAACCTTAAATGGAGTATTTAACAGTGGATTACTCTTTATTGTGTATAGAATCTGTGCTACAATAGTTTATCAACAAACAAAAAGGACATGATTAAACAGCCTCTGTGTCAGCTGTCTGCAAAGGTGTCAAAATAAATGATATGAGGTGAAGGGATAATTAAACTTCTGCTGAATCATTAATGTTCATGGGGGACTAATTTTCATTGATTTCATGGATGATTTTATCCACGAATATTAAAGCCCCACAAAAAACTGTTTATTTAATGACCTCATGTTTTCTAAATCATCATTCCACGAATATATGTACCAATGAAAATGACCATATTACTGATTCCATGAAATTTAATGTCAACAAAAATTAATGAATCTACAGTACATATATACTGGAACCACACGTCAGCATCCTTGTTGAACCTCTTCAGTAGCAGTAATTCAGTTAAGCTTAAAACTTTTCATGAACAGCACAAAAGATAGCTTTGTATTGTTTTAGAAACAGTGGAGGAATCACACTTTGAAAATACTTGAATATCTTGCTACATTGTACATATATAATTTGTGTTGTGAACCATATCATTGAGGTTCTTCTGTAGTATCAATCACTTTAACCCTTTCCCTCATATAGACTCATTTTGACGCACTCAATAGGTATCACATAAAGCCTGATCTGCAGAAAACCACAGTCAAACCTTACCAAATTTAATTATAAAGTCCTCATTTCCAGACCACTGAGGAGCACGAACAGCATAAAACCTGATCAGCCTGCGAGGTACTCGCAGGCTGATCTGGTTTTATGTTGTTCGCATAGGTCTTTTCATGGTTTCCTCTATGAGGGAAAGGGTTAAATAATTGTTGAAGTGTTTACCTATCTTGCTGTTAGCACCGGATTGAAAAGAAATCAATTCCTACTCAACTTTGTTTTTGTTTTTGAGAAATAATCTTAGCAATAAGGATCTGTATTTGCTTGATGTTGGTGAATGATATAATCAAGACTCCCATCAGCCCAGATGTCTATGGAACATGAGCAGCATTAAGACTCAGAGGTGTGCTTTGTGTCACAGATAATGGCAGCACCCGATGGGGAAGTTCCTGCCTTACATAAGATCATTCCAGACAAGATCTTTCAGAACCTGCGCAGTTTCCACTTCATCATGTCACATCAAGAAAGAGGTGAGTATGTAAGCAACACAAGGGTCAGTCAGTCAATGGCTCAAATCTTGCACTGTTCATGATCAAGGTATAAAACTTTCAGTTTGTTTTGTCTTTGAAGCTTTACACAAGTGTAATTAGTCATGAATAAAGTTGCCCTGTAAATTGCTATAAATGTAGTCTGTAAATTTAAACTAGCAGTATGATTTTTATTGTGTAATTGGGTCATGGATCAGGTAAGAGATGTTAATAAATTAATTCCTGATATTTTAACATATTAGTAAGAAACAGATTTTATCTTTTCATAAATCAGACAACAGAGCCGTCTACAATTATTTGGCTAAATCTGTTGATATACATGTACACTTACATGCATAGCATGTTCATAGGGCAGAGGAATGCTAGGAACAGAAAAATGCCCAAATAATTAATTGGCCAATGTTTGTGATTAGCTCTTATTACAGATTATCTGTCCTCAGGTAATTGTTCCCCAAATTGGTTTGAAAGATATGGAAGGAAGAATGGGTTCATGATATACTTGCTGCGCTATTTCCTCCACCTGAACTGGGGCTACAACCTGTACCTCTCCGAGAACGAGTACCTGGCACTGGTTGCCATGGTAATGGGACGACCAGATGTGGAACATTTCCAGTCAATGCCTCTGTGCCCAACTGTTCGGTGTATCACTATTTTAAACTGGTTCCAGGTAAATTTAGTGCCTCTGTGTTGTTGCATTTCTTATGATATACATATTATTTTCAGCACGACTATTCGAAGAATTGCTATTGTGGTCACCCCACGTCAGCTTTGACTTCCACAGAAATGCTAAGGTTTTGTTAAACACTGCCATTGTATCCACTTTTACTCAATAGATGTCCCTCAAACTTCACACGTGTTGAACATCATAAGACCAACTAGTAGAAGCACAACCAGTAACTTTTTCCAATTTTTTTTTATCATATTTCTCCTATTTGTGACCGTTTTTGGACTTTATAGAAATATTAAAGTTTTGTTTTAACATTGCCATCATCTTCATTGGATGTCCCTCAGACTTCACACATGTGTTTATCATCATCTGATTAGCCAGTCAAAACACATACAGTGACTGTTGTATAAAGTATTTTTATATATGTTTGGCCCTATATAGACTTCCAAAAATGTTCATCACTCATCACTTAGATGAGAGTAGATTGAAGTTTCACACTGTGTTGGAGTCACCATCTCAAGTCAATGGCCATTTTTCATAACACTGTCTATCATTTTGACATATCATTAATTACGGCTTTAAATTGACCACAGCAAATAATGGATTACATTATACTCTCAACAAATTTGAGTAGTCGAGCATGCTGTCATTAGACAGCCCTTGTTATTTATTTTCCTCTTGTCTGTCTTTCCTTTATGGGTTTTTTTGTTCTTGGAAATATTGAGTTGATGTACATATTTCTCTGCTTTGCACATTTGTCTTGTGGAATTACAACCCTTGAACTCAGAAAAGTTCTACTACAAAATTTATATTTGCACATCTAACTGAATCATGTAACAACACCTACATTCCTGTATATGCTGGTATGTTACAGAACCTGTATCGCCATGCCTACTCTATGCTCGGAAGCCTCCTGCATGTGAAGCATGAGTTCCCAGTACCCGGGGAGATGCTCTCTGGAGCGGCATGGACCGCCATGTTTATGGTGTCTGAGGACCCAAGTAAGTTGTGGACTCTTGATGGACTCACATTCCCCTCCTGTCATGGAATATCATTGAAACATTGCTTTTCCATTTCTGTCCAGGCCCATTGAAACTCAAGGAGCCAGTTCCCTCAAATCTTAGATAAAATGGTCATTTATAATGTATAAATTTGTATCTTGAAAAGAAAAGAGACTTAAAATAAGACTTTCAGTTTCACTCCAAATGTTCAGAAATGACTGCGAGAACTCAAAATATTGCCTCTATATTAACTGTCTAGAGATACTCATTATTAGAAAGGCAGGTACCAGGTTACAAAATTGTGACTATTCCAGCTCTGCTTAGATTGCAGAAAAACTGTTAAGCTCCAACAAACAAGATTTGTTTTTCATTTCCAGCGTTCCGCCTGGCTGCCCAGCAAGCCCCAACACCATTCCTTTACAATACGCAGCAGTTTATGAACAATGTCCTGAAGGAGAAGCGTCACATCATCCGTCACATTGTCGAGGGATTCTTCCACTTTGAGTGAACATACAATGCACGCTTGCTCCAGTGTGCTTGTCATTTTATAGGACTCTTGATATGGAAATGATTACCAAGGTGACTGAATAGAGAAGTGATGGATTCCATGATTTGGGAGGATATGGCCATAGTCTTGGACGTGAGCTTCGAGCAAGACTACCTTTGTTGTCATGGTGATCCAACAGTTGTAGACTGTAATGGTAATGCGCCAGTGCTATAGGAGACTGACTGAGAATTAGAATGACTTTGGGTCTTGGCAGTATACGGTGAACAACGCTGTATCAGGCGCAGCAATGTATAAAGCATGTTCCAGGTTTACTTGCTTGAGGGAAAAAAAGGAAAAACATATCTTGTATATGACGCAGCTGAATTTTGTAATCTCTGCCATTTTGAGAGACCAGGTACTTTTCATTGGGCATATTCATTGAAGAGGAGGATGCCTGAGAAGTTTCTGCCATGATGTAATCTGAGCTATATATGTTTCCCTGATTTGCATACCTTGAATTAAACAAGCACCTGAAAGTAGAAAGTTGGAATACCATGTGCCATAATCACAAAAATAGTCAAATAATTAAGTTTTAGACAATGGGATTTTGAAGGCAATGTTTGAGACTGGGTTTGAGGTTGAACTACAGAGAAAAAGGTCTTGGGTTGAATTCCACCAATAATTCTTAGCGCTAGGTAAAACTTAAATACTTTAGGGTAATTTTCATTAGTCTTGTTTCTCTAATAGAAATACCCAAATGTTTCATTTGTTATCAATTATTGTTAGTTATCAAGGTAATTATTCATTACAACTTAGTCGAGTACTTGAATATTTCATAAAATAGTAATGGTGAAATGTGTATCTACCTAGTTTATGAATTTAAATATTACTTAGCGCTAAGTATTGTTGGTGGAATGCGAGCCATATGTGTTCTTTTAAGAAAGTGATTTGTTGATTCTATCTTTGACAAAGTTGTTAAACCTAAAACCCAGACTTTTGATGTTCTGAGTAAAAGCTATAGTATGTGACAAAGATTATGCAACCTCTAGACTCCAGAAAGGTGATTCTGTGGTTGTATTAGAGAGGAACAAACCAAACTAGCTGGTCATGAAAGGATATATTTATACCCCAGATATGAAGTATATCAGGCTATATATAAGTCACATCTGTTGATCTGTAGATGAAATTTGTCTGCTCTGTTTCGCGGCTACCTGTGGTCAGATTGGAAGAATAGTTAGTACTGAGCATAGTTAAGCATATTGTTAGCACACAATGATCGGTTTGTATTAAATGATTTATGACCCTTTGTGTTATTTGTTAATGTGCCATTTTTCGTACTTTGTTGGATTTTAATTTATCTTCAAAGCATTTATAAGTACCAAGCCTAATTTTGCACATCTTTGCTACGTCATGACTGGCTTGATTTTTAAAGTTATTTTTTTGCACTTTTTAGCTCAACTATTCGAAGAATATGAGAGCTATTGTAGTCACCCTGGCGTCGGTGTTGGCGTTGCAGCTTTTGGTTAAAGTTTTGTGTGCAAGTTATTATCAGCCTTATATCTCAATAACCATTTATGGTATTGACTTGAAAGTTTATAAATATGTTCAGGGGCATCAGACAACCAAGGTAGATAACTCTTGACTGAATTTAATATGAATTATGGCCCCTTTTTAACTTAGAAATTTTGGTTAAAGTTTTGCATGCAAGATACTCTCATGCTTATATCTCAGTATCAAGCATGCAATTGATTTGAAACATCTTTAATATGTTTAGGGGTATCATACTCTCATGGTAGATAACTCTTGATAGAATATGTTACAAATTATTGCCCTTTTTAACTTAGAAATTTGGGTTAAAGTTTTGCATGCAAGTTACTTTCATGCTTATATCTCAGTATCTAGGCATGGGATTGATTTGAAATATCTTTGATATGTTTAAGAGTATCATACTATCAAGGTAGATAACTTTTGATGGAATATATTACAAGTTATGGCCCCTTTTTTAACTTAGAAATTTTGGTTAAAGTTTTGCATGCAAGGTACTTTCATGCTTATATCTCAGAGTCCAGGCATGGGATTGATTTTGAAACATCTTTAATATGTTTAGGGGTATCATACTATAAAGGAAGATAACACTTGATGGAATAAATTAAAAATTATGGCCCCCTTTTAACTTAGAATTTTGGTTAAATTTTTTCATTCAAGCTACTATCCAGCTTATACATGTATCTCAGAAATTGCTTGTGGAATTGACTAGAAAGTTAAGGAGTGTCTTCATTATCAGAAAACAGGAGGATAACTTTTGGACTAATGCAAATTATGGCCCTTTTCTAACTTGGATTTTTGGTTTAAGTTTTGCATGCACAGTGTTATTGTGCTTATGTCTCATTAACTAGGCATGGGATTGATTTTAGACATCATAAATATATTAAGGGGTATCAGACTATCAAGGTATATCATTTTTGACTATTATTATGTACAGGGAATGTGAAGGGCAAGAATTAAATAGATTTCATTTGATTTACCACCAAGCATTTTGAATAGTCGAGCGTGCTGTCCTCTGACAGCTCTTGTTTTATATTTATTAAACCCCCAGAGTGTATGGAGACTATATTTGAGCCACGTCCGTCCGTCAGTCTGTCAGTTGGTCGGTCCATCTGTATACGAGATTTGTACGCCCTATTTCTCAGCTACCTTTGGTCAGATTTTGATTTAACTCCACAGTATTAACAAGTATCAAGCCTTGTTGGGCATATCGTTGGCACATCATGATTTTCTTGATTTTGAATGAGTTCTGGCCCTTTGTTATCTTTCTTAAATGTATTTGGTCTGCATTTTTACTCCTCTACCTTTGCTTGGATTTTGATTTAACTTCATAGCATTAATATAGGTAGCAAGTCTAGTTGTTGCATTATATCATCATGACTTGCTTAATTTTATTTGAATTATGTCTCTTTGTTGTATTTATTGAGGATATTTTGTCCAAACTATTTCTTAGCTACTTTTCATTTAACTTCCAAACAGTTATAAATACCAAGCCTACTTGCTCATATTGTAGGCATGTCATGTTTGCTTCAATTTTCCTAGAGTAATAACCCCCTTGCCATATTTTTTGAATATATATTATCTGCCCAATATCTCAGCCGGATTATAGACGAAGCATACCAGGACGAAGCGTACCATTTATGCGGTCGAAGCGTACCACTTTAAAACTTATATCGGGAAATTGCTTGAATATGAATAAGTTTATGTTGCTGATGTTCATTAAGCATCCATAACTTGAATTTATTTCATATTTGATGTTTATGTACTTATTTGAAAACAGCGACATCGATTTTTGTAGAAAAAAAATAAGACGCGGAACCTCACACGGCAACAGGATATAAACTATATACCAGGGAATGTCATTTAATTTCAAATTCAGTTTTGTATATCATAAGTGTTTCATTATCATCCTACATTTATCTAAATGCATTCATGTTGTGTTAATATTTAACGAAAAATGCCAACGCAATATTATTATTTATCTTAAAGTTGCGAAACCATATACATACAAGCATGATGCCGAACCTTTTAATCATTAAAGGCAATAATTATGTACTAACATCAAAAGCCGACTGTTAATTACTATTATCAAATCAATTATGATTGATTAATTGCTTTAATTAGCAATCATCATAGGTTAGTGTCAGTATTACCAAAACCGCGAATCGTTAATGACATCGGTTTGCTTTATCGGTTTTCACACATAAATCATACCGACACGAATTACTCAAACAACAATTCGCATCGTATAAAATGGTGCACATAGAAATAGAATGCACTCATCATGTCGAATCCTTTAACCATATCCAACCCGATTACACTATGTACAGCGCGTGTTAACACCTAGCTTTGCACAGAATCAAATTACGTCACAGGGTCATGGGGTTGGCGCGTGTCGAGTAGACCGTACACAATTAAATCAGCAATATCTCACGTAGGCATTTGAGGAAGCACGACTTTTTGTTTGTTGATTTTTTTTCTTTTAAAGACATCAGTTCCTTTTCAATCGCATACGGATACTACATTCGGATCCATAATGAATTCTTAATGCCAAATTGCAGTTTTTCAAAATTGTGCTGGTATGTTTAATATATTAATCCTATTCCGATATTGACATGCATGCATTTTCATAGTAACAACAAGATCCCGTATTGACTAAAACACGCCATAAACACGAAAAAAAAGATTATCTGCATATGTAATCTGACATTATCGGCGGTATATCACTCGATTTTTCACTCAATGTCGTGCCTTTTATTATTATAATATTGCATGTTTGACAAAATATTATTCCATTCTGTCATATATCACCTTTAAATCAATTCAATTTAAATAACAAAACATAAAATATTAGCGCTAAATTACCTATTTTGAAAAGTGGTACGCTTCGACCAAAAATGGTACGCTTGGGTAATGGTACGCTTCGGTAATGGTACGCTTCGTCCATTACCCTCTCAGCCAATATTAGAAAGATTTTGAAATAACTTCACAGCATTTATAAGTACCAACCATAGTTGCGCATATCCTTGGCATGTCATGATCAGCTATCTTTTTCTTTTATGTTTATTGAATTTTTTTTTGTCAGCGATACATTTGTAAGTGTATCAGTGCTCTACCGGGTTTTGGTGTGTTTTTAGTTACGTGTGACATAGTCACTCACAACTATAGTACCTATATTCTGAGAGTCCAGTTCTCTACATTTAAAACAGAATAACCTCTTAATTTTGTATGAATGATCGAACAATTGAAAAGAATTCTACAACATGGTTTGCTGAGATTCAGCTAAAATGTTGAAAACTCAATTTTGAGTAAAAAGTGCATAGTTACAGGAAGCAATAATTGTATGTAGCATAAAAGCACAAAAGAGCTATTTTCCCTGTGATGTTGCATAACTTTCACTTTACCACACAGAGGAGTATAGTTTCTTTGGATGCATAGGTGGCTCATGCCTGAATTTGGATGGTAGATGTGCAGGTTTTGGTTATTTAGTGGTGTTACAATAGTCCATATAGAATAATAAACAGCTTGAATTCCAATACAAATCCGCATAACTTACTTATAATCACATCAGGCTATCTCAGATACATCGAGATACCTCCAGGGGTCATTTATTGCTCTATGGAATGGCTGATACCTGTATATATCTGCTATCAGAAGTTACTAAGGGCACAGTATGGAGCCTCTGATTTGCATCTATAAATAGAAACTGTGCTTTCGCTCGGTAGTACAAATCAAAGCTCTGATTGTGCTAAGAGAGCAGTATTATCGCATTTCTTTTGTTTATCAAAGTAACTTTAATAAACGGGGGTCAAGTTTTCGTGCAATGCCAATAACCCCACTTTAACGGTGCGTTAACATGGTCATTACAAGAAATTAAAGATGAATGCATCATTTGTCTCATCAGACTGTTAACAATTGGCACATCGCCACTCTAACTCTCCCTATTTCTGTACCCTACAACGAACAATGTTTATCATTTTAATATAAGTTTGATATTTGGCAAAAACTAAGTTACACTGCATATCTGCAGCTCATCAAACCTTCTTCCACATGAGACATGCACAACTTCAGTGCCTTCAGTGCTTTGATTATTTTTAACCTTCAACTTGATCAAGACTGTCTGACATGGTAACAGTAACTATTACAAAGCAGTATCTGGGGGTATTCATCATCTTCGATGACAGTTCTTGTTAAATTTATTTTGTCCAAACTATATCTTGGCTTTCATTGGTCTAATTTTTATTTAATTCATAGCATTAAAAAGTGCCAAGTCTATTTGAGCATATTGTTGGTACGTTAAGACTTGATTTATATGAGTTATGGCTTTTGTTAAATTATTGAATATATATTGTCCACCATTGGTCAGACTTTCATATAATATTGTGGGCATGTCATACTTGCTTCGATTTTCATTGAGTTATGCCCCCTTGTTACATTTCTTAAGAATATTTTATCTGCTCTATTTCTCAGCTACTATTGGTCAGATTTTGAACTCACTTCACAGCATTTATATGTACCCATGCTAGTTATGCATATCCTTGGCATGTCATTATTAAGCAAGGTTATTCTGCACCCAATCAGATGGCTGTATCTACTTTCGATCTAAACAACAAAGTAGTGGTGAAAAAAAACAACATGGGTGATGTATTGAGAGTAGTGAAATGAGCCACTCTGTGTTATCCTACAATGGATGCTATTGGTATGGTAATAAACTGACAATCTGAGCTACACTACTGTGTTAGTTGTGGGAGTTGTGTGATCAGTGTCTGTTTTGTGAGCAGTGGCAACAAAACATGACTCTATGAAGTACAGGGTTGAGACAACACTGTATACAACTATATTTTTATCATTGGAAAAAATAAAACAAATGTAGCCGGGTACAGGTATTTGGTGATAAATCAATAGGCAATAAGACATGAGTGTCTCGATAGCTCAGTGGTAGAGCGCAGGAACGGTAGTCCTGAGACCCTGGGTTAGATTCTCGGTTGAGCCATGATTTTCTCACCCTGTGACATTTGGCGCCCAACGTGGGACTGTGGCATCAGTGCTAGGTATGTCTAAGACACCTGCACATGGTTATATTTACCCTGTAACTCCTAGAATTCAGGGACGAATTCTAAAATGGAGGGGGATAATGTCACAGTACCGTTAACTCACAATAGGGGAGACTCATATGTAAGCGGCCGGGTAGCTCAGTTGGTAGAGCATTCGCCCTGTAAGCAAAAGGCCCCAGGTTCGAGTCCTGGTCAGGCTGCATATTTTTCTCACCCTATTACATTTGGCGCCCAACGTAAATAACCTACTGTTTGATATGGCTACTGCTTCGGCACCTCAAGAACTTTTCACGATGTTCTTTGTCTCAAAGAATTCGGGACGAATTCTAAATTTGGAGGGGGAATATGTAGCCGGGTACAGGTATTTGGTGATAAATCAATAGGCAATAAGACATGAGTGTCTCGATAGCTCAGTGGTAGAGCCCAGGAACGGTAGTCCTGAGGCCCTGGGTTCGAGTCCCAGTCGAGCCATGATTTTTTCACCACCTGTTACAAACAGATACATTAATTGTTGTTATTTGCTTTGAGGAGAAGGAAAAAAAGGAAACAAACACACACACACACACAAAACTATGCTCTCTGTAGAGGTCCGGAATAGCCCAGTGTCCCTGGTTGCTACCTACACAGTCCAACCACCGTATACCTGAGAAGCAACACTAGAAGAGCAATTGTTGCTGTAAATATGAAGTAGCAGTTATTAAGTGGCAGCAATATGAAGTAGCAGTTATAAATGGCAGCAATATGAAGTAGCAGTTATTAAGTGGCAGCAATATGAAGTAGCAGTTATTAAGAGGCAGCAATATGAAGTAGCAGTTATTTAAGTGGCAGCAATATGAAGTAGCAGTTATTTAGTGGCAGCAATATGAAGAAGCAGTTATTAAGTGGCAGCAATATGAAGTAGCAGTTATTAAGTGGCAGCAATATGAAGTAGCATTAAGAGGCAGCAATATGAAGTAGCAGTTATTAAGTGGCAGCAATATGAAGTAGCAGTTATTAAATGGCAGCAGCAATATGAAGTAGCAGTTATTAAGTGGCAGCAATATGAAGTAGCAGTTATTAAATGGCAGCAATATGAAGTAGCAGTTATTAAGTGGCAGCAATATGAAGTAGCAGTTATTAAGAGGCAGCAATATGAAGTAGCAGTTATAAAGTGGCAGCAGCAATATGAAGTAGCAGTTATTAAGTGGCAGCAATATGAAGTAGCATTAAGAGGCAGCAATATGAAGTAGCAGTTATTAAGTGGCAGCAATATGAAGTAGCAATTATTTAGTGGCAGCAATATGAAGTAGCAGTTATTAAGTGGCAGCAATATGAAGTAGCAGTTATTAAGTGGCAGCAATATGAAGTAGCAGTTATTAAAGTGGCAGCAGCAATATGAAGTAGCAGTTATTAAGTGGCAGCAATATGAAGTAGCAGTTTTTAAGTGGCAGCAATATGAAGTAGCATTAAGTGGCAGCAATATGAAGTAGCAGTTATTAAGTGGCAGCAATATGAAGTAGCATTAAGTGGCAGCAATATGAAGTAGCAGTTATTAAGTGGCAGCAATATGAAGTAGCAGCAATACAAGTACAGCTTCCTTGCATGACCGGTTAGAGATTTCGTATAAATTAGCAGCAAAGCAAGACCTTTTCAACCATATCTTTTACGTTTTAATTGTCTGATGATAAGAGTAACGGACAAAAATGGCCTCATTTTGTTAGATGTCAACTTCTACTAGATATTATCTTCTAGTTTCTGTGTATATTTACAGGAAACGCTATGAATTTATTAATGACAACTGTTTTTCAAGCCACATTTTGTTCTTAAAGATGACATAATAACGCAAAGCTAAGACAATATTTGCCATAGGACAAGTTGGAAAATTATTTAAAAAAAAAAATGGGTACCCATAGCAAGACACATAATATATTTTCCATTACGTACATTTCAAATGAGTTATTACTGAGCCTACCTGAAATGCATATCGAGTGGTAAGAGCGGATATATATAAATATATGCACTTAGCCTAGTTATCTCTCACCCCTCGATATATATATATATATATTGCTGCATTATCATTTACTGCATACAAGTTACACAAAACTACATCCAGTCACATTATCCTAACTCCTGAGTACTCCTAGTTCCCCATTCGGAACACCTCGCCCATTTCTACGAAATAGAAGGCAAACTTTAGTTATATCTTAATTATGTTTTTAATATTCGCATTCTTTAGAATCAGTGTATATATGTGTGTGTTTACGAATTAATTTAAATGCTACGCGTTTACGGACTGACTCGGAAAACCAAATGTTTAACCCTTTCCCTCATATAGACTCATTTTGACGCACTCATTAGGTATCACATAAAGCCTGATCTGCAGAAAACCACAGTTAAACCTTACCAAATTTAATTACAAAATCCTCATTTCCAGACCACTGAGGAGCATCGAACAGCATAAAACCTGATCAGCCTGCGAGTTACTCGCAGGCTGATCTGGTTTTATGCTGTTCGCATAGGTCATTTCATGGTTTCCTCTATGAAGGAAAGGGGTTAACACACAAGGTAGGATACTCGGTAATTGATATACTGATCATTGCCTGCGGTGCGCTTGCAAGTATGTAAAGCACATCGACGTAATGAAGCTTGCAGATTGCGACATTTTTAAATTTTTAAACAACCGGCTACTGTTGTAAGAAATCTGGGAGCTTTTTTAGACTCTAGATTAGACTTAGAAGATCACGTAAACTCAGTGTGTCAATCTTGTTATGCTAACTTCGCCAAATTAGCCACATCAGATAGTATCGTACCACTGACGCAACAAAATCGCTTGTTAACAGTCTTGTTACATCTCGTTTGGACTACTGTAATTCTCTGTTATATGGATTACCAAAAAAACACTCTCCAAAAGCTACAGACTGTCCAAAACACAGCGGCTAGGATTATTACAAAAAACCCACGTTTCAGTCATATAACCCCCATCATTGGTTGCCTGTAGAAGCCAGAATACAGTTTAAGATATTAACTCTTACGTTCAAGGCACTACATGGTCAATCACCAGAGTATATTCAATTAATGTTAGTAATTTACAGACCCAGCCGTGTACTTAGATCCCAAGACGTTTCAGTGACACTAGTCAAACCTAGAACCAAAACAGCGAAATATGGGGACAGATGCTTTACTCTTAGTGCTCCAAAACTCTGGAACTCGTTGCCGGTATCAATACGCCAGTCCAGCAGTTTCGTCTCATTTAAGAAACTCTTAAAAACATACTTCTTTGTTCGATTCTATAGCGATCATTAAAATGGAAAATTACTCGATTACTGTACTTTTAATAACTGTGGATTTTAAACATTTTAATGTTGGTTTTCTACACGTTTATTTAATGATATTTTCCCAGTTTGCTACTTAAATTTTATCAGGGAGCCTTTACTTTACTTTAATACTATTTGACACTGTTGTTACTTATATTTTAAAACACTCTACGCATGATATTCTTACCTTATTTTAGGTGTATTTAGTTTCAGTGGATGGTTTCATTGCATGTATTTTACATCTCCTATTTTCTTTTTTGTGTTTAAACAGATTGTAAAGCACTTTTGAACGTATAACATATATGAAAAAAAGTGCTATATAAATGTGGTGTAATAATAATAATAATAAATGCCCCCTCGTTTGAAATGCTGACAACAGTATGTGAAATCACGCAAGTATGAACATTTATAGCTTCCCCATTCAAATATTAGGCATGGTATTTGCATACTTTGGTATGAATTATTCTGAATTGTGAAAACATCATATAAAAGGAAAGCATCAGTGAGTCTTTACATCGTACAAGAATACACATGAAATGTACATGTATAGTCGTAAAGAGTGATGGTATATAGACACTTTACTGTCCTGCCTCAACCCTTATCCTATGTTATTTCGTTTTGGTAATAGGCAATTTTTATATGTGTTTCGACTTAAATAATAAACATATGTACACTGAAAAAAAAAAAGAAGAAGAAAAGAGCATCCTCTGCAAAAAGAACAAGGGTAACGATTTTCGTGATGCCCTTTTATTTCAAAATGCTCAGTGTGAGTTCGAATAATCGATAGATTGATTTTTCTTTGAAATGTTAAAATAAACACCTTTAACACCTTTCAAATTATCTTATTTTCAAAACTTAAAAAAAAAATGATTTATCCAAAGACCTATTAAATACGGATTTGCTACAAGTCTAAATCTCGCAAATGCACGTAACAAATTGATTAAGTCTCGTAAAGTCACGTTTTCAAATATCCCCTTTTCTATTGTGACAGAAAATTGTGATTTACAAGCTTGAGAAAACATAACATTACCACCAAGATGATACATTATGTATTAATATAAGTCGAGAAATAATAATGTTTCATGTAAAATAGACAAGTACCTGCATGACGATCACCATGTATAAAATGTGTTGCTTTTCTGCTACACTGGTTGAATTCAAATCATTATTTAAGAGTGATTTATTGTTTTTTTGTTTTTTTTTAAAATAAATCAAACTGAATATAAATCCTTGCAATAGAGACACACTTGTTTTATAATATGGTTATATTTTCCTCTGTGATATTTCATACATTTTTTTATTAAAGTTTGTACTATTCAATGATTGCTGTGTTCCTAGCCAATATTTCCCAGTGGTTTTATCTCGTTTAATAGGTCTTTGGTTTTAACAGAAGTAAGTGGTCAAAATTCACCACCTAATCCTCCTACTCATTGCTTTTTCAAATGAAATTTCTAAATAGCTCAATATATAAAACTTCTAAATACTCTCTCTCCTCTCTCTCTCTCTCTCTCTCTCTCTATATATATATATATATATATATATATATATATATATATATATATATATATGATGTTATGATTTACCTTAATTCTGAACGTTCAATCAGTGTGTGTGTGTGCCCGTATAACCTTCGCGTGCTGACCAGTCGGTGCGGGAGGGACACAGCCTAGGTTCTCCCCCAATAAATTCGCTACTGCCGATTGTATCCGTATGGCCAATCAGAAGACCATGAAGGTCAACATGAAGGTCAACTTGATTGCAGAAAAGGAGTCAAGAGGCGGAAACCATCATCTACAATACACAGTTCTAACCCCACATGACAATTGCTGCGAGTGGCGAGAAAAGGTTTATAATTAAAATAGAAAGGTCCGTCTTAGGAATAGATACAGATGGTTTCAGAAGACAGATTTGTCCCACTGGCTGCGCCCAATACCCGTGGATTCGATTCGCGGAATACAAACAGTCGTTAAAATGGTAATGAGAAACAATAAAATACCATCATGTACCTTTGAGGTTGTATATATGGCTATTAATTCACGTAGGTCACAAAATAAGAAATATTGGGCAAACTAAATGAATTGTGTATACTTTTTCAGTATATACTCTATGATCACCCAGATGCTAAGAGTTGATACAACTCTGGGTAGGTGCATAAAATGGAGTCATGTAGAAAAACAGGTTATGCACAATGTTTCAACACCGGTCTGAATGATTTATAGATTGGGTTATGCGTTCATTATTGTGAGAGTAAACCGTATCTGAACAATTGTGAGAAGAAAAAGGCACTACCTTTCAAGGCACTCCAGCCAGCATATTGTATGAACGGAAACAACGTTCTTTCAAACTATGTATAATTAGGTACATAAATTCACATTTTAATAGCTGTTATAAAATGCTAATTTGGACACGTATAAATAAGAAATTCATTTTGAAAAAAAAGATGCCTTTTATTATTGACTATGATTGTGCACAAAAGTAAACGATGGGTGATCCAGAAACTAGCGGATAAAAGTTTTTAATATACCAAAATGTTATAGCTTTATATCTGTCAACGACTAGAGAAATAAGTAATTACAATCGTGTACTTTATGTTGTCGTTGCAATAGTTACCCATGTATCGGTTTGCGGGCCATCCCAAAGGTAAACTGACTTATAAACGTTTATATTTATAACTAAAGTACGGGTGTATGATATGCGGTGGAACAAGTTCAGTAAACATTGTACAAATTATAAAATTACAAAAAACGAGCATCCCGTAGTATTCTTAAAACAGGTATCTCTACGTCATTCATCCGTAGTGTTTGAAAAACTAAATTGGCTGCCAGTAAGGTATCGTATCGAATATCATGTTCTTATGCTAACTTACAAAGCAGTGTACTTATATAACTTCGATGTTAAATGAAGTATCTTACAGTAATCAGAGGCATCTAAGATCGGTATCTTATAAACGTAAGAGTTCCTAACTCTAATGACTTAACATATAGTAAATATTTTGCAGTTGTTGCCCCCAAAGCTATGGAACACGCTTCCATTGAAAATAAAGAAATGCGAATCGACTGTGTCTTTCAACATATTTAGTGCATTGCCAATTATGTATGACTTTAATATGCAACTGTTGTTAACATCTATTGCTATTTATTTTGAAACAATTCACACACTTTTGTTTTCTACAGTTTTCCAATTAAATGTTTTTTAATCCGTTATTCAGATTTTATCAGCAAAATCATTTATTCTTTGTGTAAATTGTTTAAAATGATTCTGCAAAAACAAAATAAAATGATAATACCATTTTGATCATTTCGATAACATACATCATCTTTAATCATATGTTGATGATATTTTTTCTACGGGAAAAATCGGGTTATATTATTGTTAAGAGGACCATATGGAAGAATGGCATTGTCAAATATGTTATCCTCTAAAAATAAAGATATTATTTTTACTATTATTAATAATAATAATAGTTTGCTTTTTGCGGGAATAGCGTTGATTATAAATTAATAATAACGCAAAATTGGTTGCCTCTGTTGACGTCATAATGGACAGCAAACATATGTCAAGTTTTTGGTTGAAAATGGGAAAACACCAACGCAGACGCACAGCAATGTTAAACTTTTACAATGCTGTGGGCATTGCGACTGTTGCAGTCTGATCATGGTGTGAATTGTTTGCTTTTTCAATAAGAATCCCCATACAGCCCAAAGTGAAGAAAGGACAAGTCTTTTTGAGATATTATGCAATGGTAAGAGTTACATAAACGCTCATGTTCAAGTTGCACAAGATATTAGAGAATGAGAATTAATTTTCCGAACTGGATGTCGTGCATAGCGTCGTTGAATCCGGTAGGCGGGTGAGGTATGTGCCAGACTAGACTAGATTATGGCACGGTGCAGAGAATGTCAGCTAGTGAAAGTGAGTGCACAATAAATCCCAAATATTCTTGCGGAAAAAATAAAGAGACACGCATGAAGCTGATCTTGCATCAGGATAGTACCGCCAAAGTCGAAGGCTCAAACCTCGCAAACTGACACATAATTCCCATAATAATGTTGTTACAGGTTTAGATAATGACTGGCATTAGAAGACATACTGTCAGTTGCAAGTGGGTTGCTTACGCCAGAGTCTACATTGAGAAAATATAAACTTTCGATGACGTTGACATTGACGTCAACGTTTGAAGCAGACAGAGGGCTTGCGACGATTTAAAAAAAAATGCATTATTATATATAATTCGTATTTTCTAATCATGAAAACAATTTAAGCCTAATGCTACGGTATATATACTTTTTGTTCAATTTGTCCGCGAATTCCTTGATAATGATTCCTCGTACAAAAAATATGTTCATTTATATGTATGTATTTATAGAAATTTATGTTATGAAATAGCCATAAATGGACATTTACAGGCATATACGACAATTCAGTATTGTGTTTTGTGCATCAAATGTAAACACGGAATTTTTACGTTTCATAACTTCAGCTAGTGTTTCCCAAAATTCTTGTTTGGCGTTTCAGCATATAAAGATGTATCCCGGGCAAGGACAAGGTTCCAAAGCAGGCGATCGTTAAACCCACGAGAATAAACAAATATGTCTCGGAATACGAGAGTCTTATCAAGGAATTGGGAAAGCCCCCTTGTCTGTGCCGTGATCGTGCAAGCTTGAGACCGGTCTTCTACTTTCTTATACCTGACAGCCAAGTACCAGATACTATTCCAAGTTGCTGTATCCAACTTCTAACGTTCAATGTCTGTCCTTTAGTTCGCGATTTCTTAAGTTCCACGGTTATTTGTTATATAGCACTAAAAAGTTTTATTATCAAACCTGTGTTTATTGCAATATTAATATAAATATAGAAGTCGGAACTTTGAAGAATTGAAATTGATCGTAACACGGAGGTTAGAGATGAAAAATGAAACTTAGAACAAATCACTTTGATGTTTGATTTTGATCACGGGATTAAAATATTTGGATAAATCGGTTAAAAGTTAAAAATTGCAACATTGACTCTTTACAGACATATCCTTCAGTAGCTTTCAATAAACGTTATCTAGCTTTACGCGTCAGTGATACTGTATTGCATAAAACCTCGCAAGTAACGTCGTTTGCAAATTAAATCGCGGTCGTTTCAGCGAAGAGTACTGGATTATTATTTTTCATCTGAATTCACCAGGATCACCGGAACAGGTTAAAATAATTTATCTTATTTTCGATGAGATACTGAAATTTATTAAATGCTTTTCGGTGGATTAAAGGGAAATATCAGTGAATTAGAACTGGTAATTTCACTGTTTCAAATAGTGAATAATACCATTTTTATAATTTTCATTGTTTTGTCATTGGAATTTAAAAAGAAGATGATAATTGCAAAATGATGTAGGGGCATATATGACAATACGCGTTGTTGTTGTTGTTGTTGTTGTTGTATCAGCACGTCTCTCTATCTTTCCATCCGTATACAAATCCTCTGTGTTTTGTATATTTATCCCCTTTTCACTGATTTAACTTGAAAAATGATACTCTATGTATAATACCAAACCCGTGACTTTATTTGTATTTGTTTAACATAATGATCAATACCGATGAAAAACCATATAGATCTAAGTTTATAAAGTTAAAAAAACGCTACATTTAAGAAATATCATATTTAATATTAAAATAATCCTGGATATGCAATACGTATATTTATTATATGTATACTCTTATTTCTATAATTTAAATGTACACTACATTTTCCATTCTACACTACCAAGTATGTTAGCATTATGTTTACCAATCAGATAAACTGCATTGGTGGTGACACCTTTTTATCTAAAGGTCCATTATATTTCATAATACTACGATTGTCAAGAAAAAAGAAAACATAAAATAGCATTAAATATTGTAAAGTAATATAAATGGTACATAATTTGCAAATATCTGCTGTAATATAAAGTTAAACGCATTAAAAATGTTGATCAAATTACGCATTTTAGTATTTGGATGGATGTCAAACTGCTCTAATTGTTTACATTTTGGCGGGTATCCCCGAAGAAGGTCTGAAATCGGAAATTATTTGAATTTGGAAAGCTGTCACCGAATCACAATTTAGTTATCTGCTACATAATCAATTTATGCATTCGTTATTCGTTAACCCTTTCCCTCATATAGACTCATTTTGACGCACTCAATAGGTACCACATAAAGCCTGATCTGCAGAAAACCACAGTTAAACCTTACCAAATTTAATTACAAAATCCTCAATTCCAGACCACTGAGGAGCAGCGAACAGCATAAAACCTGATCAGCTTGCGAGTTACTCGCAGGCTGATCTGGTTTTATGCTGTTCTCATAGGTCTTTTCATGGTGTCCTCTATGAGGGAAAGGATTAACGGAGACATACCGAAAGTCTATGTGAAACGTTAGAAAATTGTCGAAGATACTAGTATGCGGGATATGCAAATTAAGTATTTTTGTAAACAATTGAAAGATATTCATAAACTATTCTTTCTTATTTATGCATTATAGTAATCTTGTCGTCAACGACCTTGAACATATTGTATGTAGGTCACATTTTGCTCTTCTGTCCGAAGAATAATGGGCCTTTAAAGTACCAAAGACGATCAACTATATAAAATAGAATAACTGTTCTGTAAGAATTATTTACAGATTATGATGCATCCGACAGCTACACGCAAAAGTATGGTAGGACACCCCGTGCTATCATGTAGGAATTATATCATGTCAATTTCATCGTAGGAATTATATCATGTCAATTTCATCTAGCTCTAAAATTACAAAATCCAGTGGATTTACAAAGGTTTAATAAAAAGCTAGTGGATGTCGTATGTGTAAATTACGGTGACATAGAGGTGACACGCACTTCTCTTTTTTTATGTCGAGTTCATTATCTCGAGGGAACGACTTATTATCTCGAGGGAACGAGAAAATAAGTCGAGGGAACGAGATAATAACTCGAGGGAACGACTTAATTATCTCGAGGGAACGACTTATTATCTCGAGGGAACGAGATAATATCTCGAGGGAACGAGAAAATAAATCGAGGAAACGAGTTAATTATCTCGAGGGAACGACTTATTATGATGTATTAACATGATTGGTTGACTAACTCGTTCCCTCATGTTATTATCTCGTTCCCTCGAGATAATAAGTCCTTCCCTCGAGATAATTAACTCGTTTTCTCGACTTATTATCTCGTTCCCTCGAGATGATAAGTCGTTCCCTCAAGATAATTAACTCGTTTCCTCGACTTATTATCGCGTTCCCTCGACATAAAAAAGAGTAGTGCATGTCACCTCTATGCCACCGTAGTAAATACATTACAAGAAAGGTATCCAAAAATAATAAATCAATCATTATTGTACGTACGCGTTTTATTAAAAACGAGTATATGTATATTTTCAGGCAGAAAAAAAAATGGTACAACGACTATTATATGTCTAGCCGTGTTTACCATAATTGTTATAGTGGTTCAGCTGATAGTCAATAAGGGTAGGTTATCTCCTGTTATTATGTACGGAAACCTATTAGGGCCATTGCCTTAGGCGTTTTGTGTTCTGAGTCAGGTTTTATATGTTATGTCTTATGACTTAGTCCTTAGGTCTTATGCCTTACGCGATAAAAAGGCAAAGCACTTGCAACATGACAAAACGATGGCGGACGAGTCCTCAACTATTCATCAATTTCAAAGGGAATGAATATGAAAACGATTTTTAAGTACGCGTGAGTAATAAAGTACCTTGTTTGTGTAGCCTGATAAAATTTAGTAGATTTATGGTAGTCATATAATCTGATATCGGATCTACATTCCTATGTCATAAGACATAAGTCAGACTGCATAATTCATAATCATAAGACAAAATTGCAGCCTGACTCTTGTCCTAGTAATTATGTGTTATAAATTATGCCTTATGTCATATAACTTTTGCATTTGCTTCAACATGGCGGAGAAAGGGAGTGGAAGTGAAAATGAAGATTGTTTGGTAAGTAGTGAAATGTTAACTGAGATTGACAATTATTTTATCATCTTTGAACGGTATTGCAACTTTAAGAATATTAAGAATTCCTCAGCTAATTTAATTAGCAAATCAGTAAGAAGTTACTAAAACTGTTAATTGTTTAAAAAGGGTAGAGCTCTACTAACGTTACTCAGTAAGCTAATTTTTATCAAGATTACTACTAAGGGGAGTAACTTTGACGTTGGAAAGAAGAACTTTGGTTATTACAGTACTAACTGTTACATATCATGGCGATTCTTGAAAAGTAGCTATGCGGTAAACATATACAGTCACATATTATCTCAATAACAAGAGAATACACGAAAGAAACCCCTGTATGGGGTGTAGAACCACAGGAACCTGATATTCAGTCAAAAAAAACAACAACAAAAAACTTTAAAAAAAAAACTCTATAAAACAAGAAATATCTTTAAAAAAGATATTCGGCGTAGGATGAAAGAAAAACGAGATTTCCAGTCTTCTAGAACATTCCCAGGAAAAGCGCGCGAAAGACCGACGCACAACAAATTTAGTACTCTCTAGAAATAGTTCAGTATTTTTTCTATGAAATATACTTATTTATAGACGGTAATACAAAAAATTATATCTGTAAATAGGCTTGTTTGATATTTGTTCATATCATTATTGCATATGACAATTATGATATATAAGCGTTATTAGTTGTTTTGGTTTTTGCGAATTAATTTTCAATGAGAGCATCTCGGCAAGCTGGAAGAATTCAATATACATAGTAATTAAGGGGTTTCATGTGATAACACGGTGGATTCTTTTTTGTTGTTTTAAATCATTTTCACAAAGTAGCATTCCTCAATTGATGGAAAAGGATTGTATTTAACTTACTGAAATCACTTTCATGTTTACATCAAAAAGAAAAATAATAACACCAAGCTGAATGATATATACAAGCTGCACCCCTTATTTACAGTAATGTTATAGTCCATAACGATGCGTTAACCAATAACAGGAGTCCTTTTATTCAGCTTAGAATTATTTACCGCTGTTAGCGTACATTTGATTGGTTTAAGATGCGAGTTGAAATCGAAATTATACAGCTACGCCGAAAAATCGACCCCTCTACAACAGAGTCAGTAGAATTAATGTCGTTGAAACCTGGGACGCAGATGAAAACTGTACGATACTAATAACTGTTACTCAGTAGAGTTGCTTTTCTAAATTTTAGCTAAATATTGTTGAACGATGTCCATTCAATAAACAACGAATGCCAATCTCAGATAACATTTCATTACTTATCAAACAATCTTCATTTTCACTTCCACTCCCTTTCTCGGCCATGTTAAGCAAATGTGGGAGTTTTGCCGCACTTTTCATATACACAAGTTATATGACATACGGCATAATTCATAACACATAATTACTATGACAAGAGTCAGGCTGCAATTTTGTCTTATGATTATGAATTATGTATTAGTAATTATATGTTATGAGTTGTGTCTTATGACTTAGGAATATAGATCCGCTTTCACAGGGTGCGTTCGGTTTGATCTGACTTACGTGAGGCCGATTAATCCGAACGGCTAGGGGGGAATAGTTTGCTTGTTGGGTTTAACGTCCCACCGACAGTATTTCAGTCATTTGGAGACGATGTCTACTTGAGACAGATATAGTGCTGCCACACTGCAGTATCACAATGTAGACATGTGGCATAATACC
>CM037777.1:96814340-96828677 GCA_021229015.1 Solen grandis
AATGACAAGCTTGTTGCGATGGAGAATGTATTTTTTCCAAACAAAAGGGCGATATTTAAGCCATGTTGAGCAAAGAGAGAAAGATAGGTTCTATTATTTCTATACCTTATTTCTAATTTCATCATGTGACCATACAATATATTTCTGTATTTAGATGCACACACTTAGAAAAAATCCTGTATTTTTTCTGTATTATCGGTATATGATTAACAGGTGTCATATTAAGCCTATGATAAAGACAAACGTGTGAAAAAGTTCCAAATGAAAATCTGGAATGATGGGCACTACAATAAAGCTTCTGTTAAGTAATGGTGCTTGCATAAACGAAGTGAATAAGTCAGATTATGAAATAAATGACAAAAAAAATAAAAATAGGTATAAAATGTTCATTTAACATTGTTCTGTACAACATGGATTACAGACTTAAACCCCCCTTTAAGACCGGCTCGCTATTAAGACCACTCATTTTTGGAACGAAATAGTTTATCAAACTTTGTCCACTTTTAGCAGGAACCGATGGTGGTCTTAGTAGTGAGGTTTTACTCTATACTTGGACTTGTACACAGCTTTGAAAATCATATTTGACTCGCCTAGTGGCTCATCCAATATCATTTTCCAAGCTGTTTATTCATCCAAATATATATCTATATTGTTCAAAATATTGTTAAATATTGCAAAAGAAAACTCCATTTTATAACGCAATACAGAGGCTGTTGTATCGCAATATGATTTTTGAGGGCGACAGACACACTGAGGTCAAATACTGTTAATGGACTTCTTGGAGTCCAAAATGCCCATCAAATGCCCAATTATCAAGATATTAACTTGTTTATTGTAATGTTATTGGGTTTATAGAATGATAATGAGTATTGTATTCTAACTATTTAATCAACAAACTACAAATCAAGCAAATATAAGAACAGTGAATGGTGCTAAGTGTTAATCCTAAGTGAAGTGAGAAGACTGCCTGGGCTTATCAGTTGTGCCCATTATATAGTGCATAAGGGAGGGAACTGTGGTCAGTGCCATATTGTTACATCTCCCTTCTTTAAATGAATGAACAATATTCAAATAAGATGAACAAATAAACATTTGTTATCGAGACAGATACAATGTGTTTAACACCAGATAACAAAGCATCACAAATCTTTACATTCATTATACATTCATTTGCTTAATTAGCAAAGTTGTATCTCAGGAAGTGCTTCCTATACATAAAGAAGTTACATAATGTTTAACGTTATAATGAACAAATAGCCTTTGTTGTTTATGCAGATTCATAGTGTGAATGACACCAACTGGCATGTTATCACAATGCTATTATAAACTCATTTGCTTATGTGGTGATGTTGTAACTCAGAAAGTGGTTCCTATACTTCAAAGAAATCACACAATATCTTAATATGCAACGAACAAATAAACATGTGTTATTTATACAGATGTAAATGGAATAATGCCACATTGAGCACTATGCTAAACTCATTTGTACATTTAGCAAGCTGTATTCTGTTCTTCAGAGAGATCAAATTAAGTAATTACCTATGAATTGTAACATGATGTAACATACCACCTTTGTGGCATTACGGTTAAATGTACCAAAAATTACATCGACTCAATTACTTTTGGTTTTACAGTCCTTCCTGATCGAGTCACATACAGGCTGGGATTGATACTTTGGGAGGAAGGTGCAGTATGGTCTGAACTTTCAGGATCATTAACCTGAGACTCCAAAGGATTTTGGCAATCTGGAACTTCCTTTGATTTTGGCTCTAAAGCCTGACATGTTGATTGTTCATTTGTCTTTAATAGATCCCGCCTATTTCTTGTGTAAATTGAACCATCTTGACATTCAACTGTGTAAGACCGCTCATTATGCTTGTTGACCACAACAGCTGGTTTCCATGTTTTATTATGCTGTTGAATTCTAATTGCCTGGCCTAAAGCCAATGGATCTAGTGGCTTTGACTGTCTGTCATAATACTTCTTTCCCCTTTGTTTTCCTAATTTGATTCTCCTTTTGACCTGACTTGGAGAAATTAAATTTGGTTTAAGATTTTCTTTGCACATGGGCAGTACATATCTTAATTGTCTACCCATAGCTAACTGTGCAGGGGAATGACCAGATTCTAGAGGAGTAGTGCGGTATTCTAGGATGCCAATGAAAGGATCTCGCCCAGTTTCTTTTGTCTTTGTTAAGATTCTCTTACATACCGACACATACTTCTCTGCCAGTCCATTTGATTGACTATGATAGGGACTAATTGTCTGGTGGTTAAAATCCCATTCTCTTGCAAATTCTGCAAATTCTTGTGAAATGTAACAGGGTCCGCTATCAGAGATAACCTTTTCACTGATTCCCCACCTGGCCATGATCCCTTTCATTCTACTAATGACTGTTGCACTTTTCATGTTGGGTAACTCTTTGACCTCAAAATACCTGCTATAACAGTCCACAGCTAGTAAGAAATTTCTGTTATCCCAGGTGAACAAGTCAGTACCTACAATTTGCCATGGGTAGTCAGGGATCTCAGTGGGAATCAGTGGCTCTTTGGGGTTTGAATTTCTGTACTTTAAGCAAGTGTTGCAATTAAGTACCAAAGTTTTTATGTCAGTAGAAATGCCTGGCCAAAACATTACATCTCGAGCCCTTCTCTGACATAGCTCTACACCCATGTGACCTGCATGTATCAGCTCAAGCATTTGAGATTGCATGGACTTTGGGATAATTATTTTATTGCCCTTCATGATTAGCCCACCCTCGGTGATCAACTCATCACGGTAGTTCCAGTACTGCAGTATTAAGGAGGGGCATTTGTTTCTGGCATTTGGCCAACCTTGAAGTATTGTGTCTTTCAACACTAGCAAAGTTTGATCTTGAGCTGTTTTTTCTTTGAGCTCTTTCATTTTTCTATCAGACACGGGTAAATTTGACATAACCATGTGGACTTGTAAGTCCATACCATGTGACAGTTCTGGAAATGTGTCATTTGAGTATTTTCTGCTCAAAGTGTCTGCAACAGGGACTTGCTTTGATGGATAATGTTTGACGTCAAGGTCATACCTTTGTAACTGCAGAAGCATACGCTGTAAACGAGCAGGTGCAGAGTTGATTGGTTTCTTGAAAATGGAAACTAATGGCAAATGATCAGTTTGCACATTGACCTTGTGACCATATACAAAATGGTGAAACCGCTTACAACCAAACAAAATTGCATACATTTCCTTCTCAATTTGTGCATAATTGACCTCAGAAGGAGTAAGTGATTTCGATGCATATGCTATCGGCTTGCCTTCCTGCATAATGGTTGCTCCGAGACAGAACTTGGAGGCATCAGCTTGCAGGGTTAATGGTTTATTCTGATTATAATAAACCAAAACCTGATTTGGGGTAGTGATGATTTCTTTCATTTTCTTGAATGCATCACTTTGGGGCTTTTCCCAGCAGAAATCAACATCTTTTGATAACAGCTGTCTCATTGGGGCAGTAACTTCTGAGAGATTGGGCGCAAATCTCGACAAGTAATTAACCATTCCTAATATAGTTTCAAGTTCTGCCTTGTTGATTGGGGGCTGCATGTTCTCAACTGCCTCAATTTTAGAAGGAGAAGGTTTGAGCCCTTCTGAAGTAAGAAGGTGACCAAAGTATTCGACCTCCGACAGACCAACCTTAAGTTTGTCGACATTAAAACGAATTCCTTTTTCTAGTGACCTAATCAAGACTGCCTTGAGATTTGCATCATGTTCCTCCCTTGTTGACCCATATACCAGTATGTCATCAACAATGGCTGCAACACCACTCAAGCCCTCAAAACATTCATCAATCTTTTGAACGAAAAGATCTCCAGATGATTTCAGTCCAAATGGGAGACGAAGATATCTATACCTCCCAAACATGGTGTTGAAACAAGTGAGGAACGATGACTCAGCATCAAGTTTCAGGGCCCAGTACCCTGACCTAGCATCTAGCTTTGTGAAATATTTTGCATGTGAAAGTTGTGGCAGAATGTCATCAAGAGTTCTCAAGGGGTAATGTGGACGTTGAATTGCCTTATTCAAGTCACGTGGGTCAAGGCATATCCTTATTTGACCACTGCCTTTTTCTGCTACGACCATTGAGCTGACCCAATCAGTGGGTTGATTAACCTTAGCAATGACACCTAAAGATTCCATCCGAGAGAGTTCATTTTTGACCTTGTCTTGAAGTGCAACAGGAACTTTTCTTGGGGGATGCACAACAGGTGTGACTGTGTGATCAATGTGAATTTTACATTCACCCGGAAACAGACCAATGCCATCAAAAACTTGCCCATAATCATTCAGAACATTTTCCTTTGTAAGAGGAGTGGTAGAAGACTCTGTTTCAACTGAGAAGGTGATGCTGATCAGACCAAAATCCATAGATGACTGGAGACCTAATAATGGATTTGACTTTGTATCTACTACATGGAAGTAGACATCCATAGTCTTGCCAGAACCTGGATGATTACACCTCAAAATAATGCATCCCTTCAAATCAAGCTCATTACCACTGTATGCAGACAGCTTTGATGTTGAAGCTTCAAGGACTGACCCTATGCCTAAATTTTGGAAATCCTTAAATGGCAAAATGTTCACTTGGCTCCCAGTATCAATCTTAAACTGTATGTGAGAATTGGAAGGACCTACCTTAAAGTTTGCAAAGACCTGCCCATTCCTTATTGTGGATTCTACACTGTCTATAAACAGATCTTGACATTGCACGTGACTGTCAGTGTTTGTTGGTGAGATCTGCACATCGTGGACACTTTTGCACATCAGTCCAAAATGGTTCCACTTTTTACACTTAAAACACTGCTTGCCCTTTGCAGGGCACAGTTTGTCATGTTTTCTCCCACAATTTGGACATATCGCTTGCTTTGTTGGTCCTGAAGATGTGTGCCGCGATGATCCTCTCTGCGCACACTGGTCTGAGGTTTTATGACCAGACTGGCCTGAGGTATTATGACCAGATTTTCCTTCCCTCGACTTCACTGAGTTGACGACAGCAGCTGGTTGTTGTCCAATCTCACGCAACTGAATTTGTGCATATTCAAATGACTGGCATATTTGAATTGCCTCGCTGAGTGTTAGTTTCTCTCCTTCATTTATAAGTTTTTCCCGAATCTTTTGTGAAGAAACACCAAAGACAATCCTATCTCTTATCATTTCTTCTGGCTCCTTGTAATTACAGTCATTACAAAGCACTCTCAATTTTGTGTGAAAGTCCTCAAATGACAGTTCTCCCTGTGTCATGTTGTTAAACTTATATCTAGTAAATACAGGGTTTACTGTTGGCTGCAAGTGACTTTTCACTGCATGAAATATAGATTTGAGTTTCTGCCTGTCGGACGCTGATAAATTTAGTGTTTTAACCAGGTCTCGACCCTTTTCACCTATCCATAATAACAAATAAGTCACTTGCACATTCTCTTCTTTGTCTTGTAACGGTCCTTGAAAAACTAGTTCCGCATGCTCTTGAAACTTTTTCCAAGATTCTGGTAAGTTTGAACTACTCCAGTTCATGCTCGGTGTTGGCACTCCGTTTAATTCCATAGTGAAAATCTGATATTTACACTTGTAAATTATCCAAATTGTCCATGAGCGATGAGTTCAATTTTCTGACACCATGTAATGTTATTGGGTTTATAGAATGACAATGAGTATTGTATTCTAACTATTTAATCAACAAACTACAAATCAAGCAAATATAAGAACAGTGAATGGTGCTAAGTGTTAATCCTAAGTGAAGTGAGAAGACTGCCTGGGCTTATCAGTTGTGCCCATTATATAGTGCATAAGGGAGGGAACTGTGGTCAGTGCCATATTGTTACATTTATTATCAATTAAAATTTCTTTTTTTAATACAATTAAAAACAATGTAAAAAAATACATGTACAGATAATATCCTGATAATATCAGAAAAAAGTTATCATAGTAATAAAATGGACAAAACTGATGTGGAATGTTGAGGTGTCAGTGCATGTAACTATCATAATAATAAAAATGTGCGCAATCAGGTCAACAATATTACTTAATATCACTAAAATAAGAAGATTTATCTAAGGAAGTGGATTCATAACCTCCCTCAGCAGAAAATCAATACAACCCCCCAAACACAATCAATATATATATATATATATATATATATATATATATATATATAGATAGATAGATATATATATATATATATATATATATATATGTCATGAGTACAAACATCTAATGTAAATGGGTAACAAAAGAACAGGACCAAATCAAAGGGGTCTGGCATGAAAGTTGGGTCATATATTACTATATATAATAGGTATTATATATAGAGAAATATGACCCAACTTTCGCGCAAGACCCCTTTGGACCAAATATAACTTAGACATATCACAGATGGTGATGGATACCCTCGCACAGTGCTTTGACACAGAATATTAAGTCTGACTATACAAACAAGGTATTTTTTTTAGCAATTTTAGAATGAAAAGGGGCCATATCTGTGTCAAAAATGTATGGATTTTGCCCAAATTTTATCTTGGGATTTATTTTAGTGCAATAAATATGTGAAACAAGAATTATCCAAGTATATTAAGCCTATAATGAGTAATCAATGTCAATCGGACTAAGTAATTTTGACAAATTATAAGTTGAAAAGGGGTCATAACTCTGTCAAAAACGAAGTGAGAGGAGCCATTCTTGAACATGACTGATCAACTAGCCACACTCTACATTCCAATCAACTATCATAAGCAAATCAGTGGTAGCTGAGTAACGGAAAAATATCGACCCTGGGATCAACGTCAATTGAAGAGACAGCACAGAAAATTCGATACTTCTGTCACAGCAAGCAGATGCAACAAAAAATAATCTTAACATATTTTTAATAATTATATTTTTTTTTCATACAGACATACAATTTATTTTTAAATAACATATAACTTATGGTTGATATGTATTACAAGTGCATATAAAAAAGAAATAGAACTGGGTCAAATTCCACCAACAATTCTTAGCGCTAAGTAAAACTTAAATACTTAAGGGCAAACTTTATTAGTCTTGTTTCACTAATAAAAATACCCAAATATTTCATTTCTGAACAAATTTGTGTTAGTTATTCTTTTAATAATTCATTTCAGCTTAGTCATGTACTTGAATATTTCATAAAATAGTAATGGTGGAATGTGTTTCTACCTAGTTTAAGAATTTATGCATAACTTAGTACTAAGAATTGTTGGTGGAATTCGACCCTGGAAGATCTCACCCTGGAAGCTAAGATCTTATTACAGTTCTGATCCTTATTTTCTTTTCTAAATAATCTTAAATAATCTATTTCACTGATATAATGTATACACATGTATATATATTTCACTTAATTGATAAAATTTGATATATCTCATTGTCTTTAATAGTGAATGGCAAATTCTCAATCAAATTACCGTTACCAGATCAACAGATACCTCACTATCCTTCAATAAATTCAGCCTTTGACAAGAGGCTTTTCCAGCATCCTGACAATTGTGTCCATTTGTGCTGCACATCTTACCCAATTCATCTTTCCCATCCACATCATCCCTGTTCTTAATAAAGCTATCATCATCCCTTTTGTCATCAGTAGCTCCTGCAACCAAATGGCCCTTACTTGAGCGATTATGTTTATCCAGTTGCCTTATTTCTTTCTTGAAAGTTTCATCATGATTGTTACCTGAATCAGAGGAGTCTTCCTTTTCTTTGGTGTGCCCTGCACTTGTACTTGTTGGTTGAGCAACTAAAGCATCATTTTCAGTCCGCAGGCGACCATCTTTATCAAGATTTTTATCATACATGTGTAATGAATCTTTCTTGTCAGTGTCTGTGACATCAATCTTGGTTGTATCAGAGAAATCATGTTCATCTTTGGTGTGCCCTGCACTTGTACTTGTTGGTTGAGCAACCAAACCATCATTTTCAGTCCGCAGGCGACCATCTTTATCAAGATTTTTATCATACATGGGTAATGAATCTTTCTTATCAGTGTCTGTGACATCAATCTTGGTTGTATCAGAGAAATCATGTTCATCTTTGGTGTGCCCTGCACTTGTACTTGTTGGTTGAGCAATCAAACCATCATTTTTACTCCGCAAGCGACGATCCGTTACAGCATTTGGCACTTCTAATTTCCCAGTGTTTTCATATACAGAGTTTTTAGGAATGTGTCTAGGGGTTTCAGTGAGTGAATCTTTCTTTTTAGTGATATTCTTAAATGAATCAGGGAAGCCTTCTTTATTTTTGTTGTGTTCTGCATTGTCCGTTGGTTGTCTGATAAAGGCATTATTGCCAGTTGTCAAAGAAGTATCCTCATATTTAGTCTCCTCTCCATCACTTGTTGTGGCAAGAATTTTGTCAGTAGCTGTGACTGTCGTGTCTGTTGTATCAACTGTTTCATTCATATAAAAAACACCCTGGCACTGACGATCATCACCTGAAGCTGGGCCTATTTCATTTTTGTCTTCAGCATCATCCTACATAAATATACAATCACATATGTGATAGTTTCTAGTGTCATTCTTTGCCTAACTGCTTGATAATCACTAAGAAAAATAAGAGGGCCCAATTTGCCCTGTAGTCGCTCACCTGCACTGCTTAAGAAATGAAGATGTTAGAGTGTAAAAACAAGCAAATGTTTGTGATGTTCTGATATTTCAAGGGCCTAAAATGTAACCATCAGTCAAATATTAGCCATAATTGAACTCAACTGAGATATTGTTGTCACTATCATTGTGTGTAAGTTAAATGATGATTGCTTAAAAATTCCGAATGCTAGAGTGTAAACAAAGTAAAAATTTGACATTTTTTATAATTCAAGTCCCATAGAGATTATGACTATAAACATTGTCATGAAGTTTGATGATGCTTGCCTCAGTTATGAATATGCTAGAGTGCAAATAAAGTGAAATCTGGCATTTTTTATAATAAAAGAGGAATAACTCTTGACTTTACTGGCTAATATCAGCCATAATTGAACTTGACCGAGAGATTATGGCCATAAACATTGATATAAAGTTTTAAGATGATTGCTTAAGAAATTAAAATGCTACAGTGTAAACTAGAGCTATCACTAAAGGTGATGAATACCCTCCCATATCGCTTCTTGTCACAATATTGCTCTCCAAAATGTGGCCAATTTAATACAGCTAATGAAAACTACAATGTAATTGTATGACAAAAACAGATAGATCAAATAGAAACTTTGCAAAGCAACCTAAACTATGCTCACATTCCGATCCCCTCATGGTACACTCTGCTAACAATGATAACATTGTGGAAAGAGATGCTATTGCTCTGAGAAATGGCACTAGGGAAGATATTCTCTAGTTTCTCTATATTGCCTGCTAGTGAGACTTCCTATGAAGTTAGATTGAAATCCATCCTGAAGTAATTGAGAAATAGTGTGGAAAAAGAAAGCTCAGGAAAATCATCAAATGGCCACAACTCAGAGAAAAGTCATTCAACAATGACAAATGTACAATACGCATATCTGTGTTTGCTAGTGTAACTTTGTAAGTTTGATCGAAATCCATCCAGTATTTATTTAGAAAAAGTGCGGACAAAAAGAAATACAGACCATCATACCAACCAACTAACAGACCAACCGATGCAGTGACTCTTATATACCCCATCCCCAACAAACTAAGTTGGAGGGGGGTATAACAAACTAATTGTGGACAACAGATGGTGGACGATCCTAATAGCTCATCCTGAGAGCATGTGCTCACGTGAACTAAAATCAAGAGGTGTTCCTTGGAACACACGTGTCACCTGCTGAAGAGTGATTGAAAAAGTGTGAGAGACAAAAATTTTCAGGCAGGTGACGGAGAAATGATCCTAATGTGTGTAACATTTGCTTGCTTACAGCAGCTAACACAAAAAGGATATAAAAAGGAGGGTATAAAAAGACTTGAAGAATTTAGTTTCATGCTTCTAGTGAAGTACAAACTTACCACATCATTGTTTGCAATGCCAGAATTCTCATGTCCTTTATTGCCTTCTTCTGTATTTCCTCTGGCTGCTACATCCCCTCCACTGGCTACAGGTCCATTATGTTCAAGTGCACATCTTTTAGTCTGAAGCAAAGAGATAGTGTTTCGTCTTCAAAAAAAAGTAAATGCATATTTGTTTATTAGATTTAACATCTCACCAACAGTTTTTCAATCATTTTGAGACTGTTTATAAGTTTACGGGGGGTATAACAAAATAATTGTGGAAAACAGACGGCGGACGATCTTAATAGCTCATCCTGAGCACATGTGCTCACGTGAGCTAAAAATCAAGAGGTGTTCTTTGAAACACAAGTGTCACCTGCTGAAGAGTGATTAAAAAAGTGTGAAAGACAAAATGTGACAGACGACGGAGAAATTATCCCAATGTGTGTCACCTGTGCTTACAGCAGGTAACACAAAAAGAATATAAAAAGGAGGGTATAAAAAGACGAAGAATTCCGTTTCATGCTTCTAGTGAAGTAAAAACTTACCACATCGTTGTTTGCAATGCCGGAATTCTCATGTCCTGTATTGCCTTCTTCTGTATTTCCTCTGGCTGCTCCATCCCCTCCACTGGCTATAGGTCCATTTCGTGGAAGTGAATCTCTTGTCTGTAACAAAGAGATTGTGTTTCGTCTTCAAAAAAAGTGAATGCATGTTTGTTTATTAGATTTAACATCTCACCAACAGTATTTCAGTCATTTTGAGACTGTCTACTTGAGACCAATGCTATAACTGAAATATTAACTTAGATTCTGTTACTCATCACAATCATCTTTAATCCTTCTATCTCATGAATTTTCACGCACAAATTTATGTCTTGATGAATACTGATTTACTGAACTTTAAATGGTTGAATCTTAGCTACAATATGTATAATAAAACATTGCTCCTTATGTAAGTAGACCCTTGTGACCTAATTATGCACTAACCTAACCTAATGTTAAATCTCTCCAACCAAGAATCGAAGACGTGATATAAGCCATCAAGTGACAACACGCTCAACACCACTGTGAATTAGCACTACCAAGCTTTTCCTGATATTCAAATCTATGACCCCGCAACTGATCTTTAACATTTCGAAAGAGAAAGATATCACATATGGCCACTGTGAATTAGCACTACCAAGCTTTTCCTGATATTCAAATCTATGACCCCGCAACTGATCTTTAACATTTCGAAAGAGAAAGATATCACATATGGCCCCCCAACTGATCTTTAACATTTCGAAAGAGAAAGATATCACATATGGCCACTGTGAATTAGCACTACCAAGCTTTTCCTGATATTCAAATCTATGACCCCGCAACTGATCTTTAACATTTCGAAAGAGAAAGATATCACATATGGCCAAATCTGGACTATACAGTGGGTGTTATTGATGTTAAATGTTTAATTCTGTCATTGTGGCTCTTACAACATGGCTGAGATGTACAGGGGTATTATTGTGGTGCAAAATGAAACCCAACCTGGCAAGCAAGCTTTGGGCATTTATCTTTTATATAAGAGTTTGATTTTACTGGCTGGCTTAGAAAGACATGCTTTTGCAGAAGACAAATTATGCTTCAAAACCAAACTCTGTTGCTTACTTTCTGGCTTACAGAAGTGGAACCAGGTTTCATCACATTTAATTATGAATTTATCTCATTAAGAAACATTTCACTTTCCTCAGAAAAATGTCTCAAAAATTCTTGGCACAAATTTACTCGGACCTGTTTTTGATCTGGGCACCCACTAGGCACAACCCCGTTGTTATGCCAGTCCATTGGTTAAAACATATTGTGCTGTACCTTAACTTACAACAAACTCCTAAGCAAACGGCCTAACAGTTATTCAATCTCCTATCTTGATTAACAAATGACTCTATGAGTCAAAATTATCTGTTTTGATGGAGATTTTATGTCCAGGACGAGGGTCATCTTCGTCAGAGGATCTGCCGTCACTAAATAGGTGAAACCACTTGTGGACAGTAAATTTATAGAAGTCAGACTGACTCCATAATTTTTCTGTAATACACTTCACAATTGTATCATTGACAAACATATGCACATGCGGTTTAAGCAATGACATCATTAAGTAGATTATGATGTCATAATATTAAAAATAGAATAAAACCTTTAGAAAAGGGTTGCACTTTACTGTAAATGTGTTAGATCAGGCTTGACTTCCACCTACATTACTTAACGCTAAGTAATACTTAGGTAAACACACATTCCACCGTTCTTACCTTATGAAATACTCAAGTACATAACTTACCTGAAATCATTTATTACCTTAATATCTGATTCTTACAATATTTGTTAAGAAATTAAAAATCCTGGTATTTATTAGAGAAATAAGAATGATGAAATTTGCCCTTAAGTATTTAAGAACTGCTTAGCGCTACAAATTGTTGGTGGAATTCGACCCTGATCTATAAGTTCTCAAATATAATGATCACCCCTTGTATATCCAAATATTTTTTATAAAAGAAATGCTATGCTGTTAGGTCATAATATTACAAAATATCAAATTTGTTAAAGGACTAACAAATAATTTTTATTTTAACACCTTTCACTCATACTAGTTCATTGGTTTTTACTGGGGTTAAAGTTTTCGCAGATGGTTCTATCGACAAACTTAATTTATCCAATCACAATTGTTTATTTATTAGATTTTAAGTTTTCTAGAAAATAAATCCTGAAATTATAATGTGCCATGGAAATGACATTTTAAAGTGAGTCAATGAAAAATGATTTAACCAATATTATCAAAGTTGTCCAAAGGAATATTAATTAACATTACTGATAATGATATATTACACTGTCTCAATTAAGAAAAAATCAATCTTTGTGTTTTGTGAATTTAACCACAGTTTGGAGTTCAGGTGCAGATAATTATATCACTCGGGCCTTGCCCTCATGATATAATCATTATAAGCATCTGAATGGAAAACCTTTGGTTAAACACACAACAAAACACAGGTTTTTATTCTAACCCGATATTCATCATTTAATTAAATTAATATTATTTTCTTGAAATGCAGATAACTTGCATAACTTAAAATATCAAAAGTAGGTCATGGGGTCATGACCAAGAATAATTCTACTGCTTTGCCATTGAAACAAAACCTTTGCTGTAAAAGGCAAAACAAAAATATCTGTATTATCAAAATATGAACAAGGGCAACATGTATTCCACGTTTCAAACAATATCTCAAAGTGTTCAGTGAAAAAGTAAGATGCTATGAAAATGTAAAAAAGTAAGGTGCTAATAAAAACTTAATTGAGATTCAAAGTTGAACAAGAGCGCTGGTTATTGCAAAATATGCCTGTTCTGCAATTTTATCAAATTTAATCATACACGTTATTACACTAATAATTACTAGTATTACTAGTATTACGTTATACACGCCAGTACACGTTATTGACAAAGTTTAGTAAAGATCGGCTTAAGTTTGTTGGTGTTAGAGAGTAGATACTGTTAATTTTGCAATTTTACATCTATTCAAGGGCTATAACTATGGAGAGTTCTAGACATTTTGACTGGTTATTGAACTTGGTTGAGATATTGTACCAATTCACATTGTAACCAAGTCTGGACAAAATTAATTCATGTTTGTTTAACTTGACACTGTTAATTTAGCATTTTTTCATCAATCCAAGGACCATAACTCCAGAGTGTCTGGGTCATTCTGGCTGGTTATCAGACTTGGTCAAGATATTGCACCCATACACATTGTGACCAATTTGGATTTGTAACACTATTAATTTAGCAATTTTTCATCAACTAAAGGGCCATAACTCTGGAGTATCTGGGACAATCTGGATGATTAACAAACTTGGCTGTGACATTATGCTTATATATTGTGATCTAGTTTGGTAAAGATAAGTTCACGTCTGTTTGAGTTGTTTGACAACGGAAGTATTTAAATCTTTAAAGCAAAACCTGAAAGGGTTCAGTGAAAAAGAGAGATAGTATTAAAAAAAACTGAACCAAAGCATCAAGGCGATGCCAATGCTCAGATGAGTACAATAGCTCTATGAATTGTTGTGCTAATATCTTTAAAACTTTGAAAAAAAATGTTAATATGAAATTTAAACAACACAAATATTCATTTGTCTTTATTCTTTAATCTGTCTTTTAAATGTAAGAGGGAACTGAATATAGAAGTTAAATAGCTTGAAGGTTCCACATTAAAAAAAAAATCATATGGGTGATAAATAACAAATATCAGGTTAGAGATGAAGCAATCCTCTTTTAGGTGCAAATAATTATAGCACTCGAGCCTCATCTGTCGCGATATAACAATTTTTACCTTAAATCCAAACTGTGG
>CM037777.1:96828777-96878777 GCA_021229015.1 Solen grandis
TTTAGTGGAAATATTGTGCATCTTTAATCCTTATCAAAATATCTTTGGATTAAAAAAATAGACATCAGAACATTAATTTGATCTTAATGGTTACTTTAATGTTTGAATTTATTCAAATCTACTGGACTCTAAAAGGACATTTTTGATAGTTATTTGTGCATTTATTGTGAGATAAAGACAAAATGGATCTATTGCAACCCACATGTCAGAGGTCAGGGTTCACAAACAGCTATGAAGCCATGGGTACAAGGATGGTGCCTCCACATCACTACGGTAACCAAGAGACTGACAGACACAGTCCCACTGAAACCAAGATGAATTACTATGCAGACAGGATGGCACATGGTTACGGTTCCCAGCTAGATAGCAACATGTATAAAACTGGATACCAAATGGGATATTACCCTTATGCTGAAGGTAATCTTTTTCTTCCACTCTTTTTCAGTCTTTTTTATAATATGATCATTGGTGCCTTTATACTTCAAACATAATCAGGCCTTTTGCTTCACTAAAAATTCCTAATATTCTTTATTATTCCATGTGCTGCAAAGACACAAGACATAGAATTTAATGCTAACATAAAGGAAAGATTCTAAAAACATTTACTGTTCAAGAAATTTTATAATTAATTTGAAAATATTTCATCAATACTTTCATATTATCTTGAAATTCAAAATGCTTTATAAAATGTTAAACACAGTGACAATTCAATTCAAAGTACTTTTGCCTTTTACTGAACATTTTTTAAGAATAAATACATTCTCCTCCTACAGATTGGTAAAATAATATATATTAAAACAAAATATAAAATATTACTGAGACATCTGGTATAATTATATGTACATCAATATATTAACTTCATATGAAATTGAACATGACTACCAATATAACATATATATATATATATATATATATATATATATATATATATATATATATATATATATAAATATATATATATTATTGTTTTATTTCTGTAATTGTTTCACCTGAATCATCATTCTCAAAATTGACTGTTTATTTTTCTAGGGTGGAATTTTTTCAACACTCAACACAAGCCAGCAGGGACAGTCCCTTCTCCCCCATCCATGGCCGCCACAGGGTTGTCTGCCCTTACCGGACTTTACAATTTCCCACCCACACCACCAGAAGAGGACAACATCCCAAATCCAATCAACAGCAGCAGCATCAACAGTGGCAGCAGTAGCTATACCAGGCTCAGCTGTGACAACCTTGCCTACGACGCAAACAAGAGCAGCATGAAGGATGACCAGAGCATACCAAGTTTCTTAACCACCACAAATGATCTTGATTCTATCTCCCCAGACAGCCTCAAGTTCAACAACAGCAAGCTGAAGGACGACTTCCATATCAGTGCTTTTGAACCTACTCAAACTGGTCGCACCAGCACAGGGTCCACTTCTTCAACAAAGTCTCAAGACAAAATCGACTGCCAGTTTCAGACCTCGCCTGCTTACGAGAGGTCAAAGGATGAGATGAATCTATCTGCCTTTATGCCACACCAGAACATGTCTGCTTATCCATCTCACCTTGGAAATGATTTTGAAATGCAGACCCAACAGTATCCTACACGTACACAGGACCAACCATCCATGAAGACAACACCAGAGGCAGAGAAGACTTCTAACAAATCTTCGAAACCAAACCAAGAGGGACGAGAATGTGTGAACTGCGGAGTGACCTCAACTCCTTTATGGCGAAGAGATGGAAATGGACACTTCTTGTGTAATGCATGTGGGCTATACCACAAGATGAATGGCACAGCAAGACCGCTGGTCAAACCAAAACGTCGACTGTCCAACGGTAAACCAAGTGGAATCAGTTGTTCCAACTGTAACACGACCAGCACCACACTGTGGAGAAGAAATGCCAGTGGCAACCCAGTCTGCAACGCCTGTGGCCTCTACTACAAACTTCACAAGACCGATCGTCCACTGAAGATGAAGAAGGACGGAATACAGACGCGCAACAGGAAGATGTCTCTGAAATCCAAAAAGGGTAAGAAGCTGGCCTTGTCTGTGTCAGATGCTGACATTCTGAAGCGATCATTTGAAAGTCTTCCTCCCAATTTCTCCCAGAACTTGAACCATTCTCTGTACGCCTCTATGCCTCCATACATGAGCAGAGAACAAGCTGCTGGCGGGCATCACTACCTCCCAAATGGACAGATGAACATGTCGATGCCGAGTGCAACCATGAATCATGGGTACCATCTGAACGGACTCTCCCAATCTCTGCAGTCAAGTTTCTCCCCAGTGTCAAGTTCACCAAACAGCATGCCGGGCTATCCCAGTGGTTTATTATCTAGTTTTAACTTCCCTTCAACAAACATGATGAACTCAGCCTTAGCTCTTGGATAAGACACAAGAACTCACAAATTTTTCTGTAAATTTTGTTGTATATGTAAATAGAACACATTTTTGCAAATCCATGAAATATTTAATACTATGCGTTAACAAAAAGATCTAATGCTGACAGGAAAAAGGAGAAATCAGTGTTTGACACAAAAAATGAAAATAAAAAGTTATATAAAATGGTATTACATAATGTAAACCTAAAAATACTTTATAGATAATGTGTGCATATAAACTATTACTTTCACATCTAATGAAATGATTATCAAATGTCCCTTGTAAGAGTGTATAATGATTTTGAATGCCTTGACACCCAATAAAGACACTACAGCATGTATTACTTACTTAAAGTGCTTTTATTTATTTCATACATGACGTTTTTTTTTTAAGATATGTACTTACAAAACAATGTTTGCATGCTTTGTACCTACATGTATTGTTGATTAAAAATTAAAACTGAAAAAATTGACTGTGTTCTTTTTTTAGACATTTTAAATTACATTTATATAAATCACATCTAAAACTGAGCTTCTTTCTCTTATAAGTGTCACTATTTACATTCCTTACCATAGAAAACATATACTATAAAATCATCAGCTGACACAATATGTATCCAAAATGGGATTTGAACCAGCAACCCTAACCCTATGTTTGGCAAACAGCAAGCTACAAGATATCCCCAAATTCTAATAAGCGTACCAGGCAATGAGATAATAATCACCAATTTCTGCAAAACGCAGATCTGAATGGGTTATCAAAGATACTGGGGTAAAATAGATACAGGGTAACAGAGAAACAGAAATGTAGATACAGATGTAACATAGATACAGGGTAACAGAGACTATAAGGGAAATGAGATACAGATGTAACATAGATACAGGGTAACAGAGACTATAAGGGAAATGTAGATACAGAGGTAACATAGATACAGGGTAACAGAGACTATAAGGGAAAATGTAGATACAGAGGTTACATAGATACAGGGTAACAGAGACTATAAGGGAAATGTAGATACAGAGGTAACATAGATACAGGGTAACAGAGACTATAAGGAAAATGTTGATACAGGGGTAACATAGATACAGGGTAACAGAGACTATAAGGGAAATGTAGATACAGAGGTAACATAGATACAGGGTAACAGAGACTACAATGGAAATGTAGATACAGGGGTAACATAGATACAGTGTAACAGAGACTACAATGGAAATGTAGATACAGGGGTAACATAGATACAGTGTAACAAAGACTACAATGGAAATGTAGATACAGATGGTAACATAGATACAGTGTAACAAAGACTACAATGGGAAATGTAGATACAGTGTAACATAGATACAGTGTAACAAAGACTACAAGGGAAATATAGATACAGAGGTAACATAGATACAGGGTAACAAGACTACAATGGAAATGTAGATACAGAGGTAACATAGATACAGGGTAACAGAGACTACAAGGGAAATGTAGATACAAGGTAAATATTGTTTAACATTGCTTACCATCTAATATGGCTTTACGATTATCAACCATGTGGTAAGATGACTTTGGGTGGTGAGGTACTGATTGAAAATACTTAAACCTGGGAAGCATTTCACAAATGTCACATATTTACCTGCATTTACTCCAACAATAAGTCGTCCTACTATGAGGAGCTCATAGGAAGGGATCAGTTTTGATGAGATTTCCACGGCAACAGCAACTAACATTATAACATTGTTCATCAGAAGAAGTCGCTTCCTGTTAAAGTAAATAGTATTAAAAACAAGAGATGACAGACCCAAACACAGAAGCATAGGGGATCAGTAATGGTCATAGGCTACAAGGCCCCAATGAACATTACTGACCCCTTATATTTCTATGTTGGGTCAGTACCAAACCCATTAACTGGTTTGTTTCATCAACAAATTTTTCAAGTCATGTGTCTAATTTTCTTCATTTTAAGTTTAACTGACCCCACATAGAAATACAGGGGGTCACCATTTGGACCTGATTAGAACTCGGAGGAGGTGAAACAAATTAAACTTCAAATTCTGAATAAAATGACCAAAATTTGCTCTAAATACAATAGTACACAAATCTTTAACAGAAATTTTTATTGAAGTCACAAAAGATTAAAATTTGTGATAAATTCAGTCAATTTGATCAAATTTGAATTATTGATTCCCTAAACATTTTGATTAACCCTTTCCCTCATAGAGGATACAATGAAAAGACCTGTGCGAACAGCATAAAACCAGATCAGCCTGCGAGTAACTCAATGAGGATTTTACAATTACATTTGGTAAGGTTTGAGTTTGGCTTTCTGCAGATCAGGCTTTATGTGGTACCTATTGAGTGCGTCAAAATGAGTCTACATGAGGGAAAGGGTTAAGTTTCAATTCCATCAGAAGAGTCTTCAAATAGTCAAGCTAAAAATCATTTAATTAATCAACTTAAAATCATTTAATTAATCAACTAAAAACCATTTAATTAATCAACTAAATAATATTATCATCAACTAAACAATATAATTTAATGTAAGTACAAAATAATAAAAAATTAATTGGGAAAATAACTTGCAAAAACTTCTATTGGTAACAAATTAACCTAGAATAATTTTGAGAATTTTGCATAGTTCAAAAGAATTTTCAATTGGGAGTAGGTCGAATTATCTCAGCCTAGCTGGGCAACTAAAAAAAAGCCTGCATATCCAAAGTCTGTTAGGAAAATAAATAAATAAATCATCTAGTTACCTGATTTATATGTCAGATATTGATGACAAAGTGAGAAAATAATGGAAAAGTAAATGAGTAAAGAAAGAGAAAAAATGAGAGAAATTTAAGACTGATGCATATCAGAATAAAACAAAATGTTATTTTCATTTATTACCAGTTGAACAAAACTTTTATGGTACCTGATAAATTCATAAATTCAATTAAGCATTGTCAATTATGCACAAGAGGGGTCATGATGGCCCTATTTCGCTCACCTGGTGTATAACTGCACTGAAAGGCAATATAAGTACTGATTTACAGATGTAGATATTTATGTCGCTTCTGATGTTGTAGTCAGTTTCATCATGCTTTATCTTATCTTTAAATTAGGACATACAATGATCAAGGGCCATAACTCCTGACTTACTGCATTAATTTCAGCCATAATAAAAATCCACCATGACACTGATGCCATAAACATTGTTTTTAAGTTTAATGAACATTGCTTCATAATTACAGATGCTAGAGTGTAAACAAAGTAAAATACATCCTGACCTTATTGGCCAATATCAGCCATAATTGAATTTAGTCTAATAGATTATGGCTAAAAAAACATTGTCATAAAGTTTGAAAATGATTGCTTAATAAATGAAGATGCTAGAGTATAAACTGACTAACTGTGGATGACAAATGGACAGACATTCAGTGATCCTAAGAGCTCATCCTGAGTATATGTGCTCAGGTAAGCTAAAACGAAATGTTCAGCAGGAGTCATCAATGTTGCAGCATTAATTTTTTATTGACTTGAATCTGTAATAAGGTCAATGGTGTGGTATATATAATCATGCATTCAAGTTATACAAAATGTGAAGTCTATTAAATGGAGAGTATTTTATGGAAATAACCCTTTACTTTGTGAATATTCATGTACAAATTCATGACATGTTTAATATTGATTTACTGGAACTACTTATGGTGTGTATTTATGAAACAATGGATTGTTCTTTGCTTTGCAGACTATTTGAATTCTAAGCTACAATATCATATGAGAAACATCTGTAAATATGTATATCTGGCTGACTTACAACGGACACCCAGAGCTGCCATGTGATGGCTTGCGTGTTCTTTGTAAAACCATGTGAAGAAGTGTTTCATGCATTTGCTATAAAAAGTTTACTGATCAATGTATGATAAAAAAACCCAGATATATTCATTTTGTGTAAACCTTTATAGGAGCTGTCTGATCTAGGTCTTCTCTGTTTGCCAGAAGGCATCTCTATGAGGTAAGGGTTTAATATCCATACATATACATATCAGAAACATTAGAGATGTGTTTTACCATGTGGTGGATACTCAAGAAATTGAATATTTGTAAAACAGTATAGGACCTAGCAACATGCAAGATTCCTATATATCCCCAGCCGCATTTCACTTTGTGAAGCAAGGTACAAAAACAAATACTAAGACTGAGATTCAATCAACTTTACCGGCCAAACTTATCTGCAAAGTAGCCTGCAGACACGCCCCCTAGCCCTCCTCCTATACAGTAGATCGCCACAGTAACAGCCCAGAGTTCAGTCATTATACTGTTTCCCATTGGAGTATCATTGTGTTTCTTTTCATAGGTTGTGTTGTAGAAGTTTTTCAATACCTGTTAATTAAATAAATCATAAACATTTTCATCAAAATTCATTTTATAGTATTTTCACAGCAACTGCAGAAAATAAATGACCTTTCAGAATCATTAACTGGAAACTACTTTGTTAAATAAAAGACATAATTGGTAACCCTAAATTTCCCTCTCGTACAAAAAAAAGAAGAAAAAAAGTGTGTAACAGTAAGGCAAATTCTCAATATTACAACAATGAGAAAATGCATCAGAAACAAAAAAAAAATCATGCATCATAAATTTTCAAACTTATTTAATGTTTATGTGACTTAATAAAACAGTTTTAAATAATATTCAAATAGAAATTCACAACAAACTACATGTACACTATATAATCACATTATTCACAGGATTTTTTGACGCATGGTGAAATGTACCCTTAAGTTCTGTCATTTACAAGAGGGCTGAGATGGCCCTGAATCCCTCACCTGAGAAACATTGCCTTCATTGCCAATTATTGTATTATGAGTCATACTGAGAACATAATGCCATGCAGAAGTACAGCAAGATCATCTAAATTCCATACAAAAATTGTACCTGCCATCCAAATTTTGAAGGTCATAGTTCTAATAAGTCTATGTAAACTCAAGTGACCCCTAGAGTGGGGCCAATTTTGACCCCAGGGCCATGATTTGAACAAACTTGGTAGAATTTCACTAGGCCATGTTACACACCAACTATCTAAACTCTAGGCCTTGTGGTTTCTGACAATAAGACTTTTCTAGTTTTTTCCTAAATTAGTCTATATAAAATCAAGTGATCCCTGGGGCTGGCCCAATTTTGACCCAAGAGTCATGATTTGAACAAACTTGGATCAGGTCTACTAAGCCATATTATAAATAAATATATAAATTCCAGGCCATGTGGTTTCTGACAAAAAGATTTGTCTAGTTTTTCCAATGTAAGTCTATGTAAAATCAAGTGACCCCTGGGGCGGGGCCAATTTCAACCCAAAAGTCATGATTTGAACAAACTTGGTAAAGGTCCATAAGACAATGCCACATACCAAATATCTAAGCTCTAGGCCTTGCAGTTTCAGAGAAAAAGATTTTTAAATATTTCACTTTAAAAATCTATTTTTAGCTCCTGTGACCCAGATATGTAACGGACCGGAACCATTTGAACAACTTTGGTAAAGCTTAATGCAAGGAACATCACAGGCAGTGGTTAAGGAGATGTTGTTTAAAGAAAATTGTTGACGCCTGACACACGAATGACAGACGCCGGACAAAAAGAGATGACAATAGCTCATCATAAGCATGTTGTGCTCAGGTGAGCTAATAAAAACCAAAATAAAAACACAGGAAGTTCATGTATTAATATGATATACTATAGGAAAACAATCTCCAATATTGTTAAAGAAATCAGTTTATCATATAAAGTTCTACCTTTTCTGGAGCATTGACAATACCAGTGTTGTAGCCGAACTGAAATGAGGAACCCAACGTGGAGGCGGCTATGGCGAGGGCCAGGTGCCATGTGAAGTCCTGTGGAGACAGAATATAAATGACTTTTTTTTGGTGAATTTACCTTTTAAAGGCTGTTTCCTAAAAATAAAAACTGACCTTTTATTTTAAAAAAAAATCCACCATATCTTCCCAATATATTTTTTTTCTCACAGGAAATAATTGAATTCAAATAAAAACATGCATAAAAAATAGCTAGGGTTGCTAAATTAATGAAATTTAAATGAAATGTGTATAATAAGATCATTTTATTGTTAGTTGTATGATTTTCCATTTATTAAGTTATATAAAGCTATTTTTTCCAGTGATAATGCCACAGGTAGTATTTTTTTCAAAATAATCACTGATATTGTTTGTGATGTATGACAGGTTGTGTTGAGGTTTAGTTGACAAACTTAAAAGAAAATCTACAAATCAACCATACTTAAGAGGAGACAGACAGAAAGGACAGACAGAAAGATGTTGAAAAGACAATAGAAAATGAATCTGAATCTGAAACAAATAAGTTGTAGATCACAATACTGGGTTTTACACAACGGAAGAAGAGCTCCGCACTATTGGCGGTGGCTCTTTAAGGCATTTTTGAATGCCTAAACAGAACCAGCATGCACTATATTATCAGGGAGATGAATCCAGTGAATCACAGTGTCCACAAAGAATGCATTTTCATATTGTTTAGTTTGATGATGGTATTTCCAGACCCTTTGAATTTTTGCAAATGCATTTTTCTAATATATTTGATGTTTCGCAGCCATTAAATTTTTTTGTTTTTATTGTCCTTTTAGGTCTGGTGAATTTCACAAAATCTGATGTTGGCAGTGCTGGAACTAACCCCTCAACCACCTTGTACATTAATATTAATCTGAGGCTTAGGCGTCTGTCTTGTAAAGTTTCTAGTTCATGTTCTTGTTTCATTTTTGATATTGTCCCTGGTGTTCTGCTTGTATAATCTCTTTTTATGAATCTTACTGCCCCGTTTTGGATTCTTTCTAGTTTGTCTATATTGTCTTTCTGATAGGGGTTCTAGATGGTAGCCCCATATTCCGTTATTGATCTTACTAGTGTAATGTAGGCTGTTTTTCTATTTTGAATGAATGGATAGACTTATGGAGATTGCTTCAAGAAAGAGAAAAGAATGAGTGATAATGAGAATGTTATCATCTTAATTTATAAAGCTGCATGAAATGACAGTTTTTTTTTTGTTTTGTTTTTTGCTGTTGTTGTTTTGGGGGAGTGGAGTGATGTGAGAGGGTAACCATGTAGTTTGATACTGGTCTGCCCGTCAAAACTTCATGGAAATTAACAAAACAAGTAAAAACGGCCGTAAATCGTCAGACTGCTTCCGTTCATGTATTTATTCTCAACCTTTTTCGGTTTATGCTTGTTAATGACATCAGTATGGTCGATTTCACCCAGCCTGTTTTGAGACGAAGATGCACTAACGTTTGCAGAACCATCTTGTATGTGTTGTTTTCGTTTCTGTATAAGTAGGTCGCTCTCCATTTTGTTAGATCACATGCCTCTCACGTGATTCAACGAGTTTAAAATGCGGTGTCCAATGGCAATAAATTTTTGTCGTTTAGTTTTTGTTTTGTTGTTGGTTTTACAATATTTTAATATCAACATGTAAATATGTCGTAGGGAGAAATAAATTAAATAAATAGTGTTTTTGAATATTGTTGTTTTTATTTTTTCCCCACTGCAAACTACAAACTAAGACGACAATGATATTATAGTTCTAACCCTTACTTATACCAACTACCTAGTCACGTGTTACTTTTGGCGGGTCTTCATACAAAGCCTCTACTAACGCCGCACGTGAAGGCCGTCTTTCGAAGACCGAGATAAATAATAAATTTCTGAAATTAACTTTTACACTCTGCTTTTTCCGCACACAATGAACCAGATTTAAATGTGTAGGAATAATGTGTAGAGTTTTAGTTTACATAAAAAGGTTTAACTTTACATGTTAAATACATGTGATATTCATTGCATTATGTTTTGTTAAAAAGTATTTATTTACAATACTGTCTTTTGATTTGTATTCATCAAATTACATGTCACTTATTATTTTCATTTTGTATGTTTCAGATATATAAACATATTAAATAAAATGCCCAACATCCTTCATCCAGACTTCATTTATTTATGAACCCCGACAAATACAGAAAAAGTGTTGGTTTACAAGTTCTTTAAAAAAAATTACGGCACTGCCCTGATATAGCCAGGGACTCTATGTAGGTATTCAGACTATATAATCATATGATTATACGATTCATTTTATTTTTCTTATTTCTTTTATTGTATTTCTTCATATTATATCTTTGAAACAATAATATAGACCAAACGGCTCTTATAAAGTTAGTCAAAACCGTGGGACTGTTCCGTTTCTTTCCGTTTTATAGCTGTTGTTCTATTTTATATTTTTTTTAGCTCACCTGAGCACAACGGTGTCGGGTCAACTCGGCCTAAAAACCCAATAGGCCTAGACCAAGTCGGCCTAGTCCAAGTCGGTCTACTATGAATAATGATACAAGGTGTTCCCGGTAACACCTACGTGAGACAGACATCCTTTAATTTCTCAACGAATAATAAAGTTGTTAAAACTGATAAAAGTGTTACACAGTTATTAATTAGAAGATGGTAAACTTCAAAAGAAATAGCAAATAAATTCACCACTTTCATGATCATTAAAATGGTATCCCTTTAAAATATACCTTGTCTCCATAAAATCTTGGACAAGTTCGAAATTGGGTCATGTGGGGTCAAAAAGTACGTCACAAGGTCAAATCTTATGAAAACCTTGTTAACACTCTAGAGGCCACATTTTTGGCTCAATCTTCATGAAACTTGGTCATAATGTTTGTCTTCATAAAAACTTGGTCAAGTTCAAATTTGGGTCATGTGGAGTCAAAAAGTAGGTCACAAAGTCAAATCTTAGAAAAACCTTATTAACACTCTAGAGGCCACATTTTTGGCCAATCTTCATGAAACTTGGTCATAATGTTTGTCTTCATAAAAACTTGGTCAAGTTCAAATTTGGGGGAAAAAGGAAATAGAGGCCACATTTTTGTCCCAATCTTCATGAAACTTGGTTGGAATGTCTGTTTCCATAAACTCTTGGACAAGTTCAAATTTGGGTCATGTGGGGTCAAAAATTAGGTCAATATGAAAAATCCTACATATGTTGCTCATTTATAATCAGGTGAGCGATTCAGGGCCATCATGGCCCTCTTGTTTTATATTGCTGTTGTTCTATGATATATTTGTTGCTGTATGATATGGCTGTTGTACAAATATATAGAAGTTGCTCTATGATATATAGCTGTTGTTCTATGAAATATCTATGTTCTATGATATAGGCATTGTTCTATTTTATAGGTTTTGTTCAATTACATTGCCGTTGTTATATATTTGTTGTTCTATGATTTAAGATCCCCTTGACAACATAAATCATTTGATGAAACTATTGCAGGCCCAGATCTAGAATTTTTCAGTGGGGGGGGGGGTGCTAAAGACATGATTGTGATGTTAGTGCTAGGGGGTCCGGCGGTACGCTCCCCCGAAAAAAAAAAGATTCTAGGATGATGAAGATGCATTCTGAGGGGTATCTGGGGACATATTGTAGCTTTTTTATAGTTTGATATATGATTTATATATTGAATCTAATCATTGGGCTAAGTTGGCTAGTTCTATGTAGGCTAGTTCTATGTAGGCTAGTTCTAGCTTGTGGTCGAAATTTTTACACTAGCCTATTTTTTTCTTCATTTTTATGCTTTTTAACCCTAAAATCAACTTCAATGATCCATATTAGTCCCCTACCGGTGTAAGGACACCGAAGGGGACTATAGGTTTGCCCTCCGTCTGTCTCTCCTTCTGTCCGTCCGGATGTCCGGAAATCTGCATCCCGCGATAACTAAAAGACCGTTTAAAATTATATTATGAAACTTGGTATATGAATAGATGGCAGTATGGAGATTCTGCTTGCTACTTTTTTCCTTTGGTCCAAATTTCTGGTCGCTAAGGTACCGGGAAAATTATGCACCTCACCGGTAGTGCGTTCAACACCAGGTACTTGTTTTCTTTTGTTTTGACAATTAAGATTCTTGACCCAGGCGGGCAGTTAACCTAACTATCATTCTTGGGAAGGTACAGTACTAGACTCATATTCTCCGTAAAGATTTCTTGCATACAAAAACCATAGATGGCAGCCAGGGCTCGAACTACAGCCGTCTAAACAATATATCTAAATCCGTGAAAATATTTTTTTCTGCATGATTTATATTGCCAATGCTGCAAAGCTATGTTGCGAGTTCTAGTACAGCAGGGGGATTTTTTGACTATATTAAATGAAAAAAAAGTTTAAATATGAAAATGAAAGTGATTGAGAAGGTTATTATTTTCTTTGCACAATGCAGTATTACATTATATTTTTGGGCTCTATAAAAAAAACATAAATTGGTTACATTAAATTAATATTGTTATTGTTGTTTTAAATATGATTCCTTTCTATCTAAATACTTATACATGTGTATTTATGTTAACCTTATAATCTGTAAGAGAAAGAGAGAACTTAAGCCGTCTATAAAATCATAAAATAAATGTGATTTTTTTTTTGGTCGCAGTTCAAAGGTGTATATAACATTGAGTTTGATATGATCCTCGTTTATTAATTTTACTTCTTTCATTATCTTTTCATAGAATGTATATCTAAGAAATACTTCAGTAATACATATTACATGCGGTTCTTCAAGTGTGACTTTCTGTTTTAGTTCGTGCATTTTTACTTTACTCAAACAATCTGCATTTGTAGAGAGTATATGATTTTGGCATTCTCATCAACTATAACATCAGCACTGGATATAAAACTATCTATATGTGTAAAACTGTCACCCTTGTAACTATAAGTGTTAAAAATGGCGTTGTTCACAGTGTTTCATTAGTGAAGCAGAAGCATTTTATAGATATTTGCGTTATGCTGGTTCGTCAGATTCTGTGGAGATCCACCAACAACACACCGGGAACAGGTGGATAGGGCGGAGTCTTAAAAACCAATACTATAAGTAAGTAAGAAAGTAAGTAAGTGTTTTATTAAAGTGACGTATGTTATACAATATACATATTGATGAAAAGAAAAGCATTTCAAACATCCGGCCCCATGGGTATAAGTCACTGTTGGGACATACAAACATAATAAATTCAACAGAAAATATCACATGTAAATATGAACGATAAGATGGGCACTGATTTTTGAAATTGAATTGATATATACATAAAAATATTTCAGAATTTCGGTTTATGCATAAAGTAGCTTACATTAAAGTCAAATGCACACACAAGAAACTTGGCAGTTTTTCTTGTATGTTCGTCTAAAAGGAATGCTATCTTCTCAGTAACAGATTTCCGAAGAAATGAAAGAGTACATATAAAATCTTTGAAAATATAATCTCTTATATGTTTAAATCTATCACATTCAAGTATAAAATGAGTCTCTGTTTCAATATCACCGTTTTACAAAATAAACAAAAAAGATTCTCTACCCGTTCGTTTCCATAACGACCTGTCTCAATTCTAAGCGGTAAAATGCCGCAGAGAAGTGAAACAATAGACATTTCACGCTTTGAAATGTTTAGCAAAACATATTTTTCCGTGACAAATTCAGTTTTGAAAGTTTTGTAAGTGCGTAATTTGGCGCAATTATTGACAGTGTTTTTTTTTTTTTAAAGACCAGTGTAATAGTCAGTAATTCGACGTTTCACTGAATTAATTACTATATTTGGAACGTGTGAACTGCGTTAAATTTCAAAACATAATTCCAACCACTAAGTAGGTTAGTGTTTTTTGTAAGCATTAATTCCATTAATTCGGTCGCCAGACCGATTTAATTTCAGTAATGCTTACCAAAAAAAAAAACACAAAAAAACTAACCTTTACTTGAAAGTGAAGGGTTATGTCCGTTTTGTACATTTAACGCAGTTGAAAATGAAATACGATGTACAACATGTGTTATTACATTGTAACCTATATGCCAATTTACGTATCCCTTTAATAGATAAAGCTACTTTACCAATCCATCATTTAATACATTTTCTGGCAAGGATAAACTGTCTTTTCTTCTATCTGATGAAACTCCGAGTAGATTAAGTGCCAAAACCTGTAACAATATTCTTAATACCAGAATGTTTTATATATTGTATGTAAGTTATGTATTTTTTTTCTTAATTTAGTGTTGTTTTACCCTTAAACTAGAGGAAAATGCTAATAAATTCATTTACTGTCTGACAGAAATGACCCAATTTTTTAGTTAAGCACAGTAGTGCGTGAAACTCAGTTTCCTATGTAATTTAGTTTTATGTGTGTGACGTAGTCACAACTATAGTGCCCACATCTGGGGTCCGTTTTTCTACATTTAAAACCGAATAACCTCTCAAGTTTGTATGAATGACCGAACGATTGAACAGAATTCTACAATACAGATATGCTGAGATTCAGCCAAAGAAGTGGAATACTCAATTTTGAGAAGAAAAAAATATTTACGGGGCACAATAATTGTATGTGGTATAAAGTACAGAAGAACTATTTTCCCTAGGATGTTGCGTAACTCACTTTACCATGCGGAGGAGTATAGTTTCTTTCGAATGCAAAGGTGGCTCGTGCCTAAATTTGGATGGTAAATGTGCAAATTAAACAAAATACAAATGTAAAAATGGGAGATTAATGAACTTTTTAGGAAGATTTGAACAAACACATTTTCAGTGGAAGAAATAGGGGCCTATTAAGTAGGGCTTAACATTTTCGCCATGTGTGTGTGTGTGTGTGTGTGTGTGTGTGTTAATCTTGATCTAAGATGTAACTGTATTTAAGAAGTATTAAACTTAATTTAGTATTTAAGAGATTTTAATATAAATTTCAAACTGACAAAATAAAAAAAGTTTTACCTTTCCTGAAAAGTTTTCTAAAATGTATTTAGAACCTGATCTTTATATAGTCTGTTGCTTTGCATGTTTAATTAAGGTTCTATTTTATTTGTTTTATTGTTTATTAATTAAACCTTTAATATGGAACTATTTTAGTATCATTTAATGGACTTAGTTGCTATTATTATTCATATATTTTGGATATTTTTCTTTTAGCCAAGGGTCTCTTTATATACATTAAGTATTAATAGACCTTGTTTTAGCTTATTTCTGGTCTACGGTGTTCGGTTCGTCGTAGGCCTATTTAACATAAATGTTTTAACCCTTTCCCTCATAGAGGACACCATGAAAAGACCTATGCGAACAGCATAAAACCAGATCAGCCTGCGAGTAACTCGCAGGCTGATCAGGTTTTATGCTGTTCGCTGCTCCTCAGTGGTCTGGAAATGAGGATTTTGTAATTAAATTTGGTAAAGTTTAACTGTGGTTTTCTGCAGATCAGGCTTTATGTGATACCTATTGAGTGCGTCAAAATGAGTCTATATGAGGGAAAGGGTTAAAGCAGTCGTAAAGCACTTTTACATATTTATGAAAAGAGTGCAATGGAAATGTGGTGAAATAATAATGATCATAATAATAATAATCGTGGTCCTGTGGTAAGATACCCGACTTCTGTATAAAGCTGATCAGATCAGAAGGTTTTAGGTTCGATCTCCGTTGGTCGCGATGATTTTTCATGACCGTTGTCATGGGCTGAGATTACCACCAGGCTGAAGTTTCTAGCATGCGCTAGAGGGCTATGAAGCGATATTTTCGATTTCTTTACGCACTTCTTTTGTTGGGATAAAGTATCGCATCCACGCATTTAACTGAATCACGTAAGTATCACATACTTAATATAACATAATTACCCCAAGATGTATTTGATGTGCCAACTCTCAACACTATCAAATCGAGGGTGAATAAACACTGGGTTGGGTTCAGATGCAAGTTTTATGCCAAGTGATATGATTTAGAAGGAATGAAAAAACTATTTGGGAAGTGTATATGTCTTATCGATTCTATAAGTGTACATAGTTTTACAACATTCCATGTGTGGAGACACATATGTATAACATGTTTGGGACATTTTTTGCGTTCTATGAAATCATGAATGGGCATGAGACAAAATACAAATCGGAAGTCTCAACATCAACTGGGAACACACATACAAATGGGCCAAAGAAGCGTAAGGCATGCCAACATCCGGCTCGAAAACTACATGAACTACATGATATAGCTGTTGTATTCAATAAAGGAGTTGTTCTATGATAAGACTGTTGTTCTATTTTAGTTTTTGTTCTATTATATTGTTGTCGTTCTATGAAATAGCTGTTGTTCTATAATATATAACTTGTTCTATGATATAGCTGTTGTTCTATAATATATAACTTGTTCTATGATATAGCTGTTGTTCTATAATATATAACTTGTTCTATGATATAGCTGGTGAACAATAATATAGCAGTTGTTCTGTTCTATGATATGTTTTGGCGGGTTTTTTTTTCATATAGTTTTTGTTTTATTTTATGGCTGTTGTTTTTTATATAGCTATTGTTCTATATTGTTCTATTGTATAGCCGATGGCCTATGATCTTGTTCTTATTCGGCTAAATCATGGTTATATGAATCTACAATGTATTTCTATTCGCAGACCAAAATATAATCGGCGTTGTCAAATAGAAAATTTCGGTTGCCATTTATATATTTATTCTTTATTGTGGTCGTCTAGAATACGCTTAACAATCTAAAAACGGGTTACACTCAGAACACACTGATGAATTGTGCGATATGGTTTGCCTTCATTTTCAAAATACAAATAATGAAGTAAGCCAGGGGTCTAAAAAGAATCATTGATTAAGTAAATAAAACACGGTCCTAAGTGACGAGACTTACGGCGGCTTTTAGTTTCTTATATTATTTTCTTTTTCAGGACATCAGAAAAAAATGAGAGAAAAATCCACATCCTAAATAATCCGCACTAGAAATAGATCTATGATTTGTAATTTTCAGAAGCGAAAGCTTCTAAAGTCAGACAGTGGATTTTCTACTTGCAGTCACATTACCGCTACTTATCCATACATTCGAGTTGAATTTGCTAGGTGTCACGGCAGAATCCAATCATATACAGTAATAACGATTATGAATTTGGTCACTGGTTACTTTTTATAGGATTGAGTGGTTGGGATGCGAGGATGTCAGGATGCTACCCAACTTCTATCTCGGGTTTTCATGTACACGGGCCGCATTTGCGACAACTCTCGGATCAGGTCTTTGTCATTTGAAGCCTATGTTCTTTTACAGGGGTGTTGGCGTCTAAATGGACTTGACAGCCACTGCAGACAGTTGCTGCAACTAAACTTGACTGGACTATTTGAGTTTACCGTCGCTTCGACACTATTTCAGTCATATAGCAACGTCCAGATAATTACAGGTGGAGGAAGACCCGAATGCGCGGAGGCATCCGGGTAGAACCACCGACCTACCGCAAGCCAGTTGGAAGGCTTCCTCACATGAAAATCCGAATGACCCTGCCTGGATTCGAACCCACGCGGTGAGGGGTTATGTGAGTGCTAAAGTAAGCGACTTTACCCTCTCGGCCACGGAGGCCCCTGCTGCAACTTAATCATGGGAGTTTTGTACCAGGTCAGTACAGTGACGCTAGGGTGTGGCTTAGGGTAGTTGTGACTCTTAGGGGTTGGATTCTGCTAGGTGTACAACTGCGGAATGTTGTTACTAATATACTAGTATATCATATGACATTATGCTCAAACAGCTGTTGCCGGTTTCGAATCACCATCACATAGTTTCTCATACTTAGCACGTTACATATAACTTTTAGGCCGAATTACATCACTCAGCGTCACACGCATGTATTCTATATACATTGTATATGCATAGTGTGTTGAACTCGAACTGCTGGATTAAATGTGTTAGATGCAACTAACTTTGATCAAAAAGATACATTATTCATATGATATTGAAAATGTATAAGAAATACACACGTTTAATCATTATTTTCAGTTTTTATTTGAAATTATTTTCTTGGTGTTAGATTACAAATAGTAATTCGTTCACAGACTGTTTATATATGTGTTTGTTGTAAAAATCGCGATTTACTGCCAGTAAAGGTCACATGATAAAAATAATCTGACATGAATTGTTATTTCATATCAAATGTTTCTATACGAGATTAAGCGAACCTCTAACCTGACATTAAAGTTATTTCGTATCAAACTTTACTAAACGAGTTCACGAAAATGTTATTACGCGAGCCTCTGGCTTTCATGAACTCGTTAAGTAAAGTTTGGTATGAAATAACATTTCATGTCAGATCCTATTTATATCTAGTATATTTGAACTTTAATTCAGATTGATTTTCTTCATTTATTTGGTTTGTATATCAGTTTTTGTAACAATCATTTTAATGAACTGTGTATACATTACTGTCGTTTTCGTTAACCCTTTCCCTCATATAGACTCATTCTGACGCACTCAATAGGTACCACATAAAGCCTGATCTGCAGAAAACCACAGTTAAACCTTACCAAATTTAATTATAAAATCCTCATTTCCAGACCACTGAGGAGCAGCGAGTAGCATAAAACCTGATCAGCCTGCGAGTTACTCGCAGGATGATCTGGTTTTATGCTGTTCGCATAGGTCTTTTCATGGTGTCCTCTATGAGGGAACGGGTTAACTAATCAACTGGCTAGGCATGCCTCAGGGAAATATATTGTAAGGTTAGTCATAGTTAAAGATATTCTAGTTACATTTTCTTAAACCGGCCGCTAAGACGAAATTCGCTATAAAATACATTTAACATTGATATTTCAAATGTTAATCATATTACATGATATATAATACAATAATGCAATATCTAACACTGATAGTTTGAAGTTCGCATTATTTTCGCGGTATTGAGTTTGAAGTTCGCATTATTTTCGCGGTATTGTGCCTTTATTTTGTACTGTAACGTTTTTCCGTTGCGATATAATGCCCTCATTTCGCATTAAAGTATAATATTACACATTTTCTTCGCGTGATGACGCCTTTTTCACAGTAAATTGTTTGCCTCTTCGTGTTTATCGAGTTATTTTCTTTCGAGTAATAACGAACCTAGGGAAAGACTATGGAAAATATATTTGCAACATTTAAAAAAGCAAATGCGGATATAGAAAGATCGGATAATAGAGTCGGACATTTGAAATTGTGCTTCAATGATTACCGACAAATGAATAGACTTGAACGATATCCCGTTTGATCATGCAATTTATGTAACACAACGCAGCCTTCAAATGTATTATTTACATTATTTCTGTATGCATCAGCTTGAAGGGTTACTCTATCTTATTCTGATTCAAGTGACACGATATTTTAAATAGGCCGCCATCTTATCAGAACCGTCAGACGACATTATACGGGCAATTTGCAGAATAACTGCGACCGCCGATTTGCGAATTTAAGTTCTGTCGTGCTGAATTTTGAATATTTGCTTTAAATTTTCAATGCGGTTGTTTTATCTTTATAGGAGATGCTTCATTTTTAAATGGTTTTCTATGAAAACTAAAGGGTAAAAAGTTTTCTTCGTATATGATCAAGTCTATTAAGACATTTCTACAAACAGAAAACTGACGTATGTGTAGGTGAAGGCTTCCATTGTTTACAGGAATATCTTAATAGATTCCATCTGACTTATTAAAAGTCGCCTTAAATGTGAAATATTTGACTTTTTCAAATAGAATGACTTGTTTATAATAGAAAATAGAAAGATATTCTATTGAAATAAATCGCCGACAAGTTTGAATTTTCATAGCTTTCTGAATGGCCACACATTTAGGGTCTTTTGAAATTAACCAGTATGCTGGTAAAGTCGAACAGTGCCAGCATTTTATTTTACAATTGTTTTGCCCGCCAGTCAAAAGAGCAGTTTCGAAACTAATTAGAAAATATTCTGCAACCGTGTTTAAGATCCACAACCCACTGTTCTCCTATTGACAAACATCCGGGTCTTGCAAAGTGGTGCGAACGCAGCATGAGTGCGCCAGATCGTGAGTTAGAGAGAGAGAGAGAGAGAGACTGTCACTATGATCCAAACAAATGGTGCTCCAATCTATCACAGTGACAAATTCTAATCATACCTCTCTTTTTCGAACTGCATGTATGTTTAACCTTTTTACTGATTAAATCATATCGCGGCTTTAATTTATAACATTTTATTAAACGTTCAATTAATTAACCCTTTCCCTCATTTGAGTGAATTTTCTACTTGCACTGTTTACTGGCTGCCTTCAACAAACTGAAGACTTACAAGTCATACTAATCCCTCAGTTTCTGGGCTGGATCCATATTATTTTGCGCCTGGGAAGGGAATGAAAATTCCGTGTCCTCGGTAAAAACCGGACCAAAATATTCGGTGCCGCAGTCGGATACAGGTTGAATTGCAAAAAATAGACACTGTACTAACTTGCTTGCTATAATTGTAATACAATAAAAAGTTACGCATAGATTTCATGAGAGATATAGAATCCTCCACCATAAGAAGGGAGATGACAATGAAAAACTTTTGATATAAACGTATGTAAGAGTTATCCTTCCTGAGGGTTTACGTACGAAAATAAATTGTACTTGTCAGAGATTTGAATTACCTAATGTAGGTTCGTGTGCATGTATATAAAAATTATTTATTTAGGCTTATTCTCAAGATTTGTCTGAATTGTGTGTCTGTGCCCGGGGAAAAAAACATGTGTGTTGATTCAATGATAAATGAAGACACGCAATTTTCGAAAGCTTTGTAAACGAATACAGCTTGAAGTTTCAAATTATAATGTGGATATTTTTGGACCAAGGAGCTCTAAAGCTTTTTACATATTTAGACGCTGAGGAAAAATACCGTATCAAAAATAAAAACGTTTCTCTCCATTTGTCTTTGCTCTATTTGTGAGTTAACAAGTGAACGAAATATGTTTGAAATGTGACGCATATATTTCATCAAATTTTATTTTGCGTCTATAATACGAAATAAATCAATTAAATAAGCAATCGAATGTTTCTTTATTTAGAAAAAAAATCTTTATTAAAAAAGAAAGAAAGATTTAGAAAAATAAATAAATAAAAAAATGTAACGTCGATTTATGGTTCAAAATGTAACTTTTCCTATGAATGTTATTATGGATAGGAACATGAACACTTTAAATGGTATGCAAGATATTTCATTGAAGCCAAGAAAAGGGTTAAGGGCGCGGAAGTGACGCGCACTCTGTGTCACAATTATCTGTTAGGAGCCAAGATTGGCTCTCATCTCTAAGGCGATTTAAAGACCGTTATCTCATACAAATAGATGCTCCCTATCTTTTGACGTAATACGTATCTGTTCATCTTAAATCGGATTAGACAAATAAATAATCCGTTCCCGACTTTCATTCAATAAATGGGCTGTTCTAAAAACCGCGCGTCCCCAACAGGTAAATTAGCGTCAAAGATAAAATAATATTCCTTCAAGCAACTCCTGTCATTAAATCACTATTTTCAGTCATTTTGAGCGGGTCCATTCAGAATCTATACAATTAGGTCCCCCGACTAGACTTTGACTAGGTTTTACATATTGGGGGAGTTAGGCAAGCGTCAACACCCGGGCACCGAGCCGTGAAGCCCCAATTCAGCTGATTTCGCTATTTTAGAGACGAAAGCCCCGTTGCAGTACACCACGGCGGATTTTGTGTATGGAGTGTGATTTCGTGGGGGGAGAGAATATACACCGCTGAATTTCTTGTATGTTAGTCAGCACTCTGGATACGGAGGATACAGCGTGCGCTGGCACCCGAACATTCTTGCGAATTGCTTCTGTAAGATTCTTTTTCCTGTCGTCTGCTCCCACGCTCGGACATCTCATGAGTGTTAAATAACTCGAGAACTTTTGGTTTTGCTTCACTCGACGGGCACTTTTACTTAGTGTCCCAGGGTATACTAGGACAGACGGGAGTAGGAAAAAGGGTTGATTTTGGTGACAAATGGCGTGGGGAGAAAAAGGTCCCAATTTGGGACTATGGCGATTGCTGTTAATTAGTTTTCTGATAATTGGATACGTAAAAACGGACACGGTAAGTTTTATCGTTTTTGTGTGATTTTTGTGTGAACAGTATATATTATACGGTGCAGTAAACCTACTTTGCTTTATAAATTATATAAGAAATATATGAGTCGGCAAAATGATAAAAAAGTGTTTATAACGAAGTTTTGAAAATATTTTTCAAGTAAATAAGTTGTTTTCCCCAGGTTTTATTATTGTAGAACAGTGTACACATTTTGCATTTGTATGTCTCCGCTTTTAATGACTTATGCAAAAGATGCTTGCATCAGTTTTCAAATACGCTGGATAGACATAAAACGCCGGCAGTAAAGTAGTTGAAACTCCCAGCAGGGTGTCGTTATTAACATATTAAATACTGTCGTTTTGTCGTCTGCGTTGACACTCTGCCATCTGAGTCGGCTAGGCGATAAAATCAGCATTTACAATCGCCCAGCTGTAAAAATGGCAAGCAATACGTTTGTTAGTACTTTATAACTTTCATTTCTTGGCTGTAAGTCTCAGTTTTATACATTTTGCATATCCTATTATAAGTTACATATCATAATTGTTTCTTTTAATTAGGAAAAACAGCAGTAGGGATAAAATTGATGACCATATAATTATGTATCCTTATATAATCCTGTACTCTACTGTTCTGTACTATTCATAGCCATATATATTTAAGGGTGAGCATGGTAGGAAAAAAGGAAAAGGATGAACTTGAAACTTGAAAGATATCAAAATAAATACACCATATCTAAATGTTGATCAAGCCAAGGTCAATGCCCTGGTTATGCATTTAAAAAAAAAAAAATTTCAGGCTTTATACACAAAGTATAGAGTGACCCTGAATATTTGGACACATGCAGACACCCAATTTGAACATGGTTACATAAACATCAATGTAAAACTGGTTAGTCAGAAGGACATACATCTATTTGATTAAAATCACATTTAACCATATAAAGAGTAGTTTGACCAACAATACCCACTTGTTCAGGGAGATGATATGTCAATTGATAAACTTATTCCCGAACATTTTCAGATTAAATCAGGCTAGTTTACTTCTTGACTTCTATTCAGCTTTAGAAACTGCCCATGAAATATCATTTCGTTTGGGAAACTTCAGCCATTATGGGTTATTAAGCTCTTTTTCCATCAACAATACTCTAGTGTAAACTTAAATTGTCAAATGAGGAAGAAAAACTTGAGCTGTGAGACGTTTTTTTTGGAAATAAAATGATTAAAGAAGTACTTAGTGCTAAGAAGGTGGAATTCGAGCCAGGTGTCTTGTATTCAGGATAATGGGAGATAATCCATTATCGAGCCAGGTGTCTTGTATTCAGGGTAATGGGAGATAATCCATTATCGAGCCAGGTGTCTTGTTTGCAGGATAATGGGAGATAATCCATTATCGAGCCAGGTGTCTTGTATTCAGGATAATGGGAGACAATCCATCATCAAGCCAGGTTTCTTGTATTCCAGATAAGGGAGATAATCCATTGCTACTGCAGCTGATTTTGACATATCATGATCAAACATCAAATGACAATTTTAGAAATAATGGCTTGAATCTGGAATAAACACATTTTGTTTTTGCTGTTCATACTAAAATTTTGTATTAAAAAGAAAAATGAATAAAAAGGCTTTAATTCAAATCCAAGCCAAAACAGAAAACCAGAGTTGGGTTGAATTGCACTGTTTCATTTGAAAAGAAGTTATGGATAGAGCCAAGTAGAATATTCAGATTGATCAGGTTTTGTGTGGTCCTTAATAAGTAAATGTAACAGAAGTCCTGGGGTCATGATATAATTGAAAGATTTTGATTAATTCGAGGCAGACGTGAAATGATGCAGAGAAAAACATTTATTCTGTAATTCACTTCAACATGCAATGTTAAATTGTGCGGAGAATTACATTTTTGTTTGTTAAAGGTTTTGTATAGTGTCAGATTGTCATACAAACTGTATATATACTCCTGGAAAAACTTCTGTCTGAGCCGGAATGAATGTTGCCTTTGTGTAAGTGTAGTAAAATGATTCAGTCCCAGTTACTTAATCACTTGCAGATGTTTTGTGGGATGTGAATTTGGTATCAAATAACTCCAACCCCCAAGTGAATTACTTAAACAGTTTTTGAGGCAGCAGGTTTTTTTGTATGTGTATAGTGACTTGAGGATCAGCAAGACTGCTTAAACAGCTTCTGCAGGCTATATAATGAATTAAAAGGAGAGCACTTGGCCTAGAGCATTTCACGAGAGACCTAGCCTAATGCAGAGCCCAGGATTACGTAGGAAATGGTGGAATAATAACACACCCACATTCATGTGGATTCGTCATGCTCTATCAGAAGAATATAGCCTTTGTCTTAATAGGTTGCATTCTTGCACATTTCATGATCTTTTGGAATTCCATTTTGGATCTAGCCTACAGAAAACTTCTAGGCATCATTCAAGAAATATCTTAAGATATAACTTTGGTAAATTTTCTGAAATTTTTTACTCCCAAACCAAATAAATTACAGGTACTGGTAACATATATTTAACTTTTTTTCTATGTTTTATAGGAATAAGAAAGTAGAAATGCACTCCACCAGAAATAATTGTTTTATGACTTAACCCTTTCCCTCATAGAGGAAACCATGAAAAGACCTATGCGAACAACATAAAACTGTGAATTTGGCTCCTAGCCTTGAGAAAATTGCTAATGATGACCCAGGGTATCATTTATGACTGTGCTTTGAATAAGTTTCATTCTTTTATTGCATATAATTTTTTTATAAATTAGGGATATATTATTTTGGAAGAATTTCTTTCCTAAAAATCTGATTTTAAAATTGATGTTTTCTCCACGTCAAAGTCTGCGGAAAGAGCACCTCATCTTAAATAAACCTGGAGCTTCTGCCAAATTTTCAGGTAAAATTTGTTTTAAAGATCTTCAAGGCCACTTACAAAATGAATGTTGTACATGGATGAACTGGGTTGAGAGATCATTTATAATAAAGCATTTAACTGTAAACTTGTATTAATTCTTTGGCAACTATCCTAGTTGCATTAAAATTATCTGTGACATCCAGACTTTAAATTAAGTGTAATTCAATTAAAATGTAATTGCTTGGGTGCATATATTTTGTGGAGTGTTATCTAATTTGTAGTGATGTCAAGAATAAAAAACAATTCTTGTGAGATAAACAAGGAGTCATACCGCTCATGAAATTTAATTTAAAAAAAAAGATTATTTCATTATGAACACAGTCAAGATCAAGACATTCATTGATAACCATAGATACTTCAGGAGACTCAAACCTCTTGGTATGACTGAAATGTCACATTATCCAATACTTTAACCAGATATCCTTCATTATCTACAGCAACCTCTGTGCTTTAATTCAAAATCCATTTAATACATAAATCAGGCAAAACATGGGTCTCAGACATTAAAGAGAAGAATCAGAAACCCTGACTCTGGTAATTCCACACTGTCTGGGGTGTCAGGTTCTCCTATTCAAGTTAGTTTTAAACTACACTGTCATTTGAGCTGAATATTCTGTCACAAGGCTATAAATCAGCTCCATGTGTATTCCTTTCTTTATTGTAATCAAAATAAGGTTCATTTGACATTTTTGATATATAAATCAGTAGAGGAAAGTATACACTGTTGTGTGTTTAGTTGAAATTCTTATATAATGGACTTAAATGTTTTATGAATTTTTAATGGTATCACATTGTAAACAAGTCACTGTTGTCCATAATTTACCATGAATTTCTGGTCAAGCATTTTCATTTGGCACTCGTAAGCTTTAAAAGATTCAAATAACTTCTGAACCAGGTTTTTTTATTCGTAGAGTTTCATGTAAAAAATGTATGTCAATAATATAAAAGGTATTTTAATTAACTATTACTTTTACATACTGGGTTTTACTGGACTGAGCTCATAAGGGTAGTTTGAGACTCAGGTTGGGCAATGTGATTTGTCTGTAACAATGTGATATATCGGATTGTGGAAGCACTACATGATTATATATCAGTTTCATGTTGTGAAAAACCCTCATTAAGACCTAAATTCTCTTGGTGGAATGTTTAACTGAAGCAAACAAACAAACATCCTGGTGGTAAGGACTGTGTATTTGGTGGACATCAGTAGACAATGTAGACCTAAATACTAGCAATCAAAGATACCTATATAATGCAGCCAAACAATGGGGCCAAGTCTTTGTTATTTGTTTCATTGACTTAGGGTTTATTTTGAGATTGTGATAAGCTGGTCACATACAATATGGTACATTTTATTGTGTCTAGTTTGTTTATTGAGCTTAGCGTCCCACTGACAGTATTTCAGTCATTTGGAGACGATATCTACTTGAGACAGATATAGTGCTGCCACACTGCAGTACCAAGCCATACAGCCCTGTGGCATGATACCACACCCAGTCACATTATCCTGATACCAGAATCTTGTCCTTCAGGTTTTTATACGCCGCCGGAGGCGGTCGTATATTGGCGTCATCTTCTCCGTCTGTCCGTCCGTCCGTACGTCCGTACGTCTGTACGTCCGTACGTCCGTACGTCCATATCTTGTGAACGCAACTCCTCCTACGTTTCTGAATGAATCTTTTCAAAACTTGGTCAATGTCATTACTATAATGGGTAGATGTGCATGAAGTGGCGATTTTCCGGTTCATTGATTTTTACAAGATTTGTGTCCCTTTGAAACTTAGTCTCTGTAGCTGAATGATTTGCAGCCTTGTGAACGCAACTCCTCCTACATTTCTGAATGAATCTTTTCAAAACTTGGTCAGTATCATTACTATAATGGGTAGATGTGCATGAAGTGGCTATTTTCCGGTTCAATGATTTTTACATGATTTGTGTCCCTTTGAAACTTAGTCTCTGTAGCTGAATGATATTGCAGCCTTGTGAACGCAACTCCTCCTACATTTCTGAATGAATCTTTTCAAAACTTGGTCAGTATCATTACTATAATGGGTAGATGTGCATGAAGTGGTGATTTTATGGTTCATTGATTTTTACATGATTTGTGTCCCTTTGAAACTTAGTCTCTGTAGTTGAATGATATTGCAGCCTTGTGAACGCAACTCCTCCTACATTTCTGAATGAATCTTTTCAAAACTTGGTCAATATCATTACTATAATGGGTAGATGTGCATGAAGTGGTGATTTTATGGTTCATTGATTTTTACATGATTTGTGTCCCTTGAAACTTAGTCTCTGTAGCTGTTTGATATTGCAGCCTTGTGAACGTAACTCCTCCTACATTTCTGAATGAATCTTTTTATAACTTGGTCAATGTCATTACTTTAATGGGTAAATGTGCATGAAGTGGCGATTTTATGGTTCATTGATTTTTACAAGATTTGTGTACCTTGAAACTTAGTCTCTGTAGCTGAATGATATTGCAGCCTTGTGAACACAACTCCTCCTACATTTCTGAATGAATCTTTTTATAACTTGGTCAATGTCATTACTTTAATGGGTAAATGTGCATGAAGTGGCGATTTTATGGTTCATTGATTTTTACAAGATTTGTGTCCCCTGAAACTTAGTCTTTTTAGGTGATTGATATTTCAGCTTTGGGAATGCAATTTCTTGTATGTTTCTGACCTAATCTTTTCAAAACTTGGGCAATGTCATTACTATACTGGGTAGATATGCACAAAGCAGGGGCTTTGATGTTCATCAATATTTGCAATAGTTATGCCTTTCTAAACATGGTCTCTTTAAAACACAACTCAAGTTTCTAAACAGGTAAAAGTGCATAAGGCAAGGATTTTCTGGTACAGTGATTTTTGCAAGAGTTATGGGGAGAAAGAAAAAAGGATTCAAATTGATACTGCTATTTGACCTACTGTCATATTGGAAGCATTTTTAGGGTTCTATCTCTGTTCAGCTAAATTAATTGGTCTTACAGACTTCATTATGAGGTTATGCTTACAGAAATGTTAAAAGCAATAATTAAAAGACCCCTCTTGGTCTTTATATTTTGTGGCGGCGTATATTGTGGCATCACTGGCACTCTTGTTATATTTTGGCCAAAAAGTTTTGTTCCTGGTTTGAGGATGCACAGGGTTTTCACTTGACTTTTTTCTCAAATGGGGATCAAGTGAACCATTGATAATACTTAGATACAGAGATAAATTTTGATACATTTGGGGTCATTTAGAAAATTAATGGGTTAAACGCCATGGAAAACCCTATAGGCTGTATTTGCTGTACATATGTGTTTATGAATTGTAGGTCTTTAATTTTCATCATTGCCATGTTCCGAATAACGTTTTTACAGTTTCTGTAATTCAATTTTGGAAGGGCACATATATATATATTTTTTTATATATATTTTTCTCCAATTTCAGGATAGAAAAATGTAAATAGTTAGCAGCCAAAATTCATGGTTCAGATGCTGCTGTCAGAAACACAACCAACTTAATTTTTTAGCCTTATTTTAACAGAATATAAGATAAGATTAATGATGTTTGAATGCACTGACTTAAAAAGCAATATTCCCCCACCCCTCAACCACAACCACCCACATTATTTTTCAAATGGAGGTCAAGTGATCCATGGTTTATAGATAAAGAGACAAAGTTTGAAATGTTTCGGGTCATTTTGACAATTTGAGGATCAAAATGGACAATTTTGTGCATTACTGAAACCCCAGTAAAAGTATACATATTGATTCTTTCATTGATACAGAAACTATGGCATATACTGGATTAAGGTTTGTTGTGTTTCACTGTTTGTAATTATACCAGACAGGTGATTTGATTTAATTATAAGATCATTTTTTATGACCTCTTCTGTTTGGATAATAATAATGGCCTAGATTGAGAGGAGTCTGGCATGTACAAAGATGCTAGACATGTTTGTCAAGCATGGGTAATTTTTTTTAGTTGAGCAAAAGGAGCAAAATGTAAATTGGTTCACATCAGGGCTTATTTTTCTTCTCTGTTAGAGGCGGCTCATAGGTGTCTTTCTCCCTGAAAATGTCTGTAAATTCATGCAATTTTCCCCTTTTGTTATTTACCCCAGGATTTCTCTCTGCCCAATGCCAAGAAAAGACAATATTTTCCCCAAATATGGTATTGAGGCCTCCCACCCCCAAACATCTGAAAAAGGCTTTTACATATTTTCATGTTAAATTTGCATTCACACAGTAGTGTGTTGTAAGTAAGTATTAAAAACAGTATGTAGCACCAGTACCATCCAAATGGATTACTGGTACTCATTTCCCAATGTCTGGCAGTAACTCCAGGATCTTTATTAGATCATTCCCCCCCAGAGAAACCTAGTCAGGTAGGGGAACCAGCATCTCTCAAGTGGGTAGATGAGTGGAAACTCTTCCAAATTACCTGTTTTGTGTTAATTACACTGGTGTACTACAAGATAGAGGAATGATCACCACAATCCAAGTCCTAGTTGGTTGTGGGACTTGATGTTTTAAGTGCCTTCCTTTGAAGGCATCAGCTTGTTATATAAATCTGTTTGTATCAAATAAATCATTATTCATTGTTGATGTACATTCTTGATTAGGATGGAAAGGGGGGAGGGAATTCCACAAATAATGCTTAGTTTTCTCTTTTTTGTCGAAACGTTTACGCAACTGAAGCAACCACATGTAGTTGTACCAATTGATGTTGAAAGTTTTCAATTGTAACTTGTTTCTTTAGGTATTTGGACTTCCTTTTTAGTGTGATGCTCTTTGTTGTCAGGTATTTCTTCAGTAAAACTAGAGTTGTATATTCATTTTGGTGTGAAAGATATGTTTTTGCTTTGCATAAACATGTATTACTAGCATCGATAAGGCTACCAATGTTTGAGGTTTAAAACAACCATTTTGTATTCTATTTTTTTTTTATCATCCAGAACGTGGGAAATTTGAATATTTATTATATATAGTGGTAAAGTCTTTGTTTTCTGTTTGATAGCCCTTTACCTCATAAAGACACATTTTGACAAATTGGCAAATTCTTGGAGCTGTTTGGACAGGCAGTCTTCAATTGGCAAATTCTAGGAGCAGTTTGGACAGGCAGTCTGCAATTGGCAAATTCTAGGAGCTGTTTGGACAGGCAGTCTGCAATTGGCAAATTCTAGGAGCAGTTTGGACAGGCAGTCTGCAATTGGCAGAGTAAAATCCATTGCTTCATAGACAGTTTAAAGTCAAGTAAATTGATATTCGTCAAGTCCTATCTGTTCCTGGATATTCATGAGGTTAAGAGTTAATCAATCTTGATGCAGTTTGAATGATTAAATAAAAAAAAAATGTATATATGTAAATCTAGGTTTATTTTAATCTCTCACTTTATCTCATGAATATTCAACAACAGTTTTTGACTTGATGAATACAATTTACTGAACTTTAATTATTATATGAAACTATGGAATTTCTTTGCCATACTGCAATATTGTTTGAACAAACAGAGGATACCCTGATTAGACAGCTCCTGGAGTTTTCTAATACCCCTTTTTCTTATTAATCATAGTGATACAATGGATTCTTATCTGTTCAGACAATCTTCTCATTTAATTTCTCCACTAAGTTTTTTTCTTATCATTGTGCTGTTTTAAACCAGGGTTCACATATTACGTTATTACGCACTATGCTTAAGGTCAAAATTTCCCCTTTAAGTCATGCTGTGTCAGTTGCAATTTTTCACACACACACACAAAAAGCTCTAATTAAATTGCACTGGAAAACACCTTTTGCGGTCCAAACACCTGTCGAAAGAAGGAAACAGCGGTAAATGAAGCAGTAAAAAGCCTTTTAGATTCTGCATAGTGTGTGTTTTCAACTGTTAATTACAGTGGTGGGGTGAAAATCAGACTTAGCGGCAAATTAACTGGGGCGTTTGGTCAAGCAAAGACTCCCATGTGTGAACATCCCTACAGGGCTGGCTTTGTCACTTTGATGATGTTCCCACCTATTAGCTACTTTGTTGTTTCCTGTACCCATCTTTTATCTATAAATGGAATGTTCCGTATTGATTTATGGACTGGAAACATTAATGAAAACAGGGATGGATTTGTTTTCCGTTTGTATATGGTAATTTTGGTCCTTTTCACAATGAAAAAAGGCTGTTTTGATTGAAAGGTGATCTGAATGGACTTTCAGACGGAAAGTGGTCATTTCAACATGTCCACTAGTACAGTCTTTTGATGTGACAAGACTGAACAATGGTGGACACTGGTGTTGAATCGTCTTTGTGAAAGACTTCTTGCTGTGGCTTTCTATGGTTATCAGATTGTGTCAGTGTTGATTGACAGACTGCACCATTGTACATGTATGTTGAGATGACAACTGGCTGAAATATGAGCTTAGTCTTCATGAAACATTAACAAGTATTCTGACTGAATTACAGTATATAGTTGTTATATCAAAAAATTCTCTTAGATGCACATTGAGACCGTTGAGATGCACATTTTGGACAGAAAGTTATAAATATCTGCAGTATGTTATAGTTACAGTTATACATGTAGTATGTTTTATTACAATAACGTTTACACCACAAATGACACTTCACATTACTTTAATCCCTCCCCCCCCCACCTCAACTCTTATCTTTTTTAAATATTTTCTGGCTTCTTGTTGGTTTTCCTATGTTTTCATTTGAAATTAAAATATGTTGTTTTTTGCACTCACATTATTATGTATTACCTAACCTAAATTAGAGATTTTTTTGTTTAATTTTCCAGTACCACTTGTATAATAGATATAATTTTGGAACAGCATATTATATTTTGGTTGTAACATGTATGTGTGTGTACTTGAAAAAACATTATTAATATGGTAAAAACAATTCTCAAAATAATTTTAAGAAAAAAGAATATAAGGTTTAAGCAGCTCTATGCTTATCTTTAATTCTGGAAGCAAAATTGATGTTATTTTTATAAGAACTTTCTGGTTGTGACAAAAAATAGATATGTTTTATGTCATTCATAAAACTAGCAGCAGTTTAACAAATGCATTTACTTTGTAAGTGGTTAATTGTTGTAAGTTTAGCAAGTCTTAAAGAATTCAGAAAAATTCAAGTGCACCATATGCTCATGGTATTACCAAACTGTTACATGTCTTCAGGCATGAGCAAGTGTTTTGCATCTATTTCGACTCTCGTCTACCACATAAATTGGAATTTTTTATGGTTTACATGTTCTGTAAGATGCAGCAAATATGTAAGATGCAACAAATATGCAAGATGCAGCAAATATGTAAGTGTTATTGGCTAAACACGAGTGACAGAACTGGGATGAGTTGTTTAGCTAAAACTTTTTGTAATGTTTACCATGAAAATATAATGGTAAGGTGAAGCTTAGAGATATTTTGAAACATATCGGCTATGCAACAACCGTTGCTTCCTACCTCCTCTCTAATCTTTAATCGAGGTATTCCTATGTTGTTTTCAATGTACGATTTTTATGCTGCAATTCTGTAGGTTGTTCTGGGCGGCCATCTTGCATCAGCTGTTCATCACGCTGTTGTGTACTGCAACTCTCTCTCGTGTTTTTCCTGGCATTCTCCGCCGAGTTTGAGTCTTCCCAGCATCAGGTGACCCTGCTGAAGTCAGTTCAGACAGTTTCAGACATGACTCGGGTATAACAGACATAAATATGCTTCTTTTTGCTCATAACACCTGATTAGTTAATTAACCTTCTGTAAACATTCATCACTAGACCCTTCTTTCAGTTTTATGCTGATTGGTTAACATGATCTTAAAACTTATACTAATCCTCACGAAAGTTCCTTAGTTGGACCAGTACTTGGTGCCTCGCAGGGAAGGTCATGAAGAATCCTTGTCCCCAATGGGGTTCCAACCCATAACCTTCAGATCTGCAGGGGGTTTGATGCCACTGGATTACAGCACAGCATTCTTAATGCTACTTATTATTGCAAAACAGACATTTAGTAGGTGTAATTATACAAATTACCATAGCAGAACAAACGCCATGTGCTTGTTTGTAAATTACAGTGAAACAATGTTTTAACCCCTTCCCTCATAGAGGACACCATGAAAAGACCTATGCGAACAGCATAAAACCAGATCAGCCTGCGAATAAAAAAACAGGCTGATCAGGTTTTATGCTGTTCGCTGCTCCTCAGTGGTCTGGAAATGAGGATTTTGTAATTAAATTTGGTAAGGTTTAACTGTGGTTTTCTGCAGATCAGGCTTTATGTGATACCTATTGAGTGCGTCAAAATGAGTCTATATGAGGGAAAGGGTTAATTAGGAAGCAACTGCATGTATACATTATATGTACACATTCAAACACATCCATTATACAGATAACTGAATGTTAGGTATGAAAATTTAAGATTTCATACTTGGATGATTTAAGGGTCATTATGAAGATTGTGTAAAAGCAACAAAAAGAACAAGAAGATTACAAGACCTTCCCAAACAAAATCTCAGAAATTGCCAAAAAATAAACAATTTTTATGCAATTTTATTTGACCTATAATTTCGATTGGCGGTCGGTAAACCATGTTGCAGAAACCATTTGAAACGATTAATAAAGAAAACGCAGTCTAGCAAATTGTATTACTGAATACCTTTTACTCTTATTTGGAGATTTACAATGATAAGTATATACAGGTAAGGTGGACCACCCAGTTCTGAAATCTGTTTGTAGCAATTACCATTATTCAGCCGGTCCTGTTGCCATGGTGACCCAATAGGCTCATTATTGAGCAAGTGTAATTACAATGTTATTTACCTGACATATGACATAATTATCCTGTCGGTTACCAGCTATAGTGGTCTTGGTCAGTCCTGGGTCATATTGACGGATGGGGCACCAGCCTGCTGGACAGCAGTAGCTAATTGTCAGGTGGGGTCCCAACTGACCACTTAGAGTGGTCTTAATGGGATAGGTGTGTCCCTTCCAGCAAGGGAAGCTTGTGGTCAAGCAGTCAAGTTTGAAATTAAGGCATATACAGAAAAGCTATATATATCATACTGTCTATGTATTTTGACCATCATTACATGGGTAGGGTTTGGGGAAAGATTATTTCGTAACTCTCCCATATGAAGAGCTCACTGCTAGACTTTTTCCAGGGAAAAAGAAATAGCTCAGGTTGTTAGTAGCTGTTTCCTAGTATATGTCATACAGCTGGGAATCTTGTTCAAATTAAAATTTAAAAAAAAATTTGTAATAATTTCAGTAGCATTAATTTAAAAGCATAATATTTTATTAATTGCCATTTAAAGAAAGATGTAAAATGATACAGGTAGCATAATTAACAAATTAATGTGTGTTTTATTCATTTGAGGAAATTTTTTTTAAATATTTAAATCTAAAAGAAGCAATAACAATATATAGTTTATCCTTTAGACTTTTAGATTATTTGCTAATGTATACATGGGCCTCAGGTTATGCAAAATAATGAGATAAATTGATTTAATGAGTTAATGTGATTTTATTGTCAAGGTAACAATCTGTTGCATATTTTAACGTGATATTAGATGCTGATTAGGTATTACTTAGTAATGGAATATTAATGTATAAATGTACAAAAAAGGTATTAAAAAGGGATTACTTACCTGCCTCCAAATGTGGCTATATGCATATATTTAATACAAAACTCTTGTCTCCATCAGTATCCTGTTTAACCCTTTCCCTCATAGAGGACACCATGAAAAGACCTATGCGAACAGCATAAAACCAGATCAGCCTGTGAGTAACTTGCAGGCTGATCAGGTTTTATGCTGTTCAATGCTCCTCAGTGGTCTGGAAATGAGGATTTTGTAATTAAATTTGGTAAGGTTTAACTGTGGTTTTCTGCTGATCAGGCTTTATGTGGTACCTACTGAGTGCGTCAAAATGAGTCTATATGAGGGAAAGGGTTAAAAAAAATAAAACCTCAGTCTTAAAGTATATTAGGCCTTTTTCTGATGATGAGGAACTATTTTGGGGAGTAAAGGCACCATTTAGAGAATGCAAAACCATGGGGTATGTTAGCAATTTCAGGGACTTCATTAATCATGAAGAAATCTTCAGAGGGGGTTCGCCAGTATGAACTACTGGCAAAAAAGCATGTATGTACTGTAACACTTCATATAGATTTTTTTCATAGCTAAGTTCTTCCTTATGTAATATGTAACTTTATCATTCATTTTTTTTAAATAGAAACTCATGCCCTTTGATTCTACTCAGTAGCTTATGTTTGTTAAGATCTGATTAATTTTTATACCTGGAGTACACAAGTCATGTACTTTTTGAAATAATTATGTATAGGTTCAAAGAACACTTGATGAACTTTAAATTGGTACGAATACAGCCTACATTCATTAAACTGGTCTTTCATCTTCTTGTGCACAGTATATGATGAAATTCTCAAGTTGTGGAATTTCTTTTGAGGTGTCCAGACTTTTCAAGCTTTTGAAGTTGCAAATAACTATCATGTATGAATGATTTTTACTGTTAATTAATTTTTTTTACTGGATATGAGTTTATAGATACGGCTTATTGGTACCGTAGGTAGCACTGATTTATAATCCTTCTGTTTGAAGAATTAGGCATACATTGTAAAAAAAGAATTATGTCATAATCAAAGAGGTCCTTACCACAAATGATACTCTTGAACTATGGAGAATATCCATAAATATTCAGGTTTAAAAAGCTTTGCTCACCAAAGCCCACCCATTAAGGAACTGCACAATGAAAATTATATTATCAGTGTCATAACAAATCTTCGAAGGACCTTATGAAGTAAAGACCTTGTGTAAATATTTGGTCTTGTGAAGAAATCTTATTCCATGTGGAGTGTTTTGCTAAACAATTACAAGGATTGTTGACAGTCAGAATAATGCACCAGGGCTTCTATGGCTCGGTGGATTGTGCAAGCTTGTAGGTCCTCAATGGTACATTTATTGCCATCAATATGGGCCGAGTCATGTCTGTATTGACACAGGTCGCACTGTTGTCTATTAATGTAATTGATACACAGGATCCTTTTGGACAATTAACATGACGCCAAAAACGTCAAAAACCCTGAAATGAATATGCATATTGGAATAACCAGTGAAAAGCAGTACAAACCCCGCACGTGAATTTTGCTTTCAATAGTTACCTTTGTTCAACAACCTCGGGGCGAGATATACCTGTTTACTTTTAAAGGTACTTTCTGTTGTTTAATCTTAACTGTAGTTATGTCATTTTCATATTACATTTTATGCCTGGCAAATCTTGTCCTCAGCATGTTTTACAAGCCTTTGACACAATGGCTGTGTCTATAACATAGTGGCGGGGAGTGTTTGTATGACAGACAGTTGGGAAGCCCTGGAACATCAAAGTGTGCCACCCAACCCTACCACTTGAGACATGTCAAATAAAAACGGACAAAGATGACACAAGGCAAGTACTCAGCCTTGAGGAATGTGATACAAGCAGTCTGATAAACTGAAAGGGTGAAACAACATATCCAGACATTGTCTTATCTGACCCTGCTAAATACATTTGCATTTCTGTATACAGGTGGATGAGAATAAATACTGCTACATATATAGATAGTGTTAGGTAATTTACCTGTCTGAATGTAGTTGGGATTAGTTGTCTAGTTAGCCCTCTTTTAGGTCATTAATTTTAACCTTTTTGACCTCAGAGGTTTTTTCAGATCATTATATGACCTTACATTTTGAAGAGTTCTACAGTTGATGTTTTATAGGTTTAAGCATTGATTTAAATTTCTGGTTCTGTATCGTAAGTCATATAGGACCACTGTGTATGAATGGTGGAAAAGTTTTTATATGGGAGGATTCTTTAGAGAACATAGAGATCAAATCATGCCTGAAAACAATAACTAAAACTGATAAATGCAATAGCAACAAAAAGCAAAAAAAACAAAAAACAAAAAAAACTGTAAGTACTCCTTAAGCTCCCTTTAGTGCAAGTGTAGGTGTACATAGGGATGCACAGACAGTATTATCTTCATACTTGAAAATAACTGGACGCATAATGCTCAGAAATGCGAGGAATTTGACTTATTGCAGTGAATACAGGAAAGCTGTTGCCGGTCCTTGGTGTTTGTGATAGGTGAGACACAGGCTGGCAAGTGCAGTCATATCCCTTGTAAATAGAAACAATTGATTCAAGCATTATTTCACAGTTGATTGTTCTTTGGTTGGAGTTTTGTCGGTTTTATCTGGCACCATGAATGAATAAGTTGCCGTCAATGACAAGTAACACTAAAATAGAATCCCTTTACTTCATGTAGACACATTTTGAGGCATTGACAAACAGAGGAGACCCAAATCAGACTGTTCCATCCAGAAGCTGTCTGATCAGGTTCCATTCTGTTTGCTCATACAAAATTAGCTCAAAATTCTACACTGTATGCATGGCAAAGAAAAATCTATTATTTCATTTACTAATTTAAATTAAGTAAATTAATATTCATTAAGTCATTAATTTGTACATATTCATGAGATAAAAGGGTATATACCAAACATACATGTAGGCCAAATGAACAGTTTGAGAGAAGACATACGGAGGGAGTGATGCCAAAATAGCCAGGGGTACTGTAAGTATGTGACTGACACATACATTATGACTGTGATATAATCCATGGGGCATATCCCAAAGGGGGAGGTAACTCTGTTGATTAACGACCTGTCTGGCATAATGAGGTGAAAAGGAAGGTGGACAGCCCAGTTAGCTCATTTTGATTTTACCCATTACATGTGACAGGCACCAGGTACACACTAATACTTGCTACTAAGTCTTAAGTTGCTTAAACTTATTTTTTTTTTCGGTTGGATCAGTACTTTGTGCCCGAAGAACATTCCTTGCCAGAATTGGGTTCAAACTCAAATCTGCAGTCAGGTTTGTTACCACTGACCATGGTTCCCTTAACCCTTTCCCTCATATAGACTCATTTTGACGCACTCAATAGGTACCACATAAAGCCTGATCAGCAGAAAACCACAGTTAAACCTTACCAAATTTAATTATAAAGTCCTCATTTCCAGACCACTGAGGAGCAGCGAACAGCATAAAACCTGATCAGCCTGCGAGTTACTCGCAGGCTGATCTGGTTTTATGCTGTTCGCATAGGTCTTTTCATGGTGTCTTCTATGAGGGAAAGGGTTAAAGTTGATTTTTGAATTCAAGCTTGTTGAATTGATTTCTGTCTTAGCTTGCCAAAACTTTTCAGAGAAAATACTAGTGGCAGTTGGCAATTAGTAAGTGTATCTTCAGAACTGTTTTCCGGATGATACTGCAGTCGTATTGTTACAGGGTGTGGCATGATGCCACGTGTCTGTGTCATAGTCGGGCAGTGTGTCAGAACTATATCTTTAGTCTGTGCATCCTATGACTTCAGCTTCTGTTGGTGGGATATACAACAACCTAAAGACCTAAGACTCCTCCCAACTAATGGTGGTGGGAAAAACAATTTAACAAATAAATGAACTGACAATGCCAGACCCTTTGTTTTTACCATTTAAGTGGCTAAAAGACTTCCAGATATTTTAAAATTTGTCTCTTTATCTATAATATATAATAATATAATATATATTATATGAAATGGTCACTTAACCCTCATTTAAAAATAAACAGTGGAAACACCCAGAGTCACATGGAACTTTGCCAATGAGATGATTATAATCCTTGTTATTTCCTGTTGTGTAGAACACATTTCATGTAAATTGATTTTGACATGGTTAAATTGCTTGGTAACAATATAAGGGTGACTCAGCAGGATGACCGAAGGTCAGGATATTATGACAGAGTATGGCATCATGCCACTTGATATTGGTAGAATCCTGCATGACATCAGCAGTACATTAGCCCTAAATGATTAGTCTTGGCATTGCAGAGCTCAGGCCCCGTGTTCTTGAAAATTCTTAAGTACAAACTCAGACTTAAATTTGAGTACAGTAGAACCTTGTTAAATCGAAGTTCTTGGGACCAAGCTGAAAACGTCTAAATAACGATTATTCGGATTAAAAATCCGATGGAAATTTCAGTTTGTGAGCTTGCATGTCTGCGTTTTCATTACCGGTGCATATTGTGGAAATCGTTATGCTGTGAAAACCACCTATTAGGTGTACGTATATACTATTTGCAAGTTAGGAAAAGTAATGAAAATATATCATGATCTACTTAGATGCTTCTGATGAACATAATCATCCTACCATGTCAAACAATGATACATATTTTTACTGTCAATCTGCTGCTTCAGGTAGCGTCACATGCCGGTGACAAACGCGATGATATGGAAGGTACTAAAGATCTGACACCTGGGTTTATCTGCTGGCACATGCATATTATGCAACCTGTCAGACATCGATTAGCATTAATCAACATTTCCGATGGGACACACGTTGCCAACCCAATCTCGAAAAAAAAGGTGTGAAAAACTTGCCTGAGCCAACACTCCAAGGTGCCTTTCCGCAAAATGAACTTGGTTACTGACTAGGATACGATTGATAATAAGGACGATAATTAGTTCACGAAAATTTATGAAATTTGACTTCGAAATAAAAATTGAAAAATGTGCATGAATTGCGACTTGGGGACCAGGATTTTACCTTGAAATTCGGATTAAACATTTTATTTTTAGTTAAAATAAGAAGGGAAGAAATTGGGACTGAAATAAACTTTGAAATGGCAAGGAATATGGTTTAATGAAGTTCGGTTTGGCAAGTTCTGCTGTATAATACTCAAATCCTTATTGAAACAAATGGGCATGAGTTTTAGAATGAAAATCATACTTAAGTACCATTTTTATTTTCGAGAACACGGGCCAAGGCTATAAAGTATAAGGAAAGAGACCAATAATAGGGCATTGTGGTTCTGACTCAGAATCCATAGGTTGTGGGTTTGATCCCCATTTGTGGCAAGAATTTTTCATGACCTTCCCAAGTATTGGTCCAAACCCAGGAACTATTGAGAAGGCTTCCCGGTAGTATAAGTTGTAAGAACATGTTTCCCTTTCAATGCAAAATGAATAACTTTAAAGTAAACAATATGCAATCAATGACCACTCAATGGCTTATTTCTGTAGGTGGCTGTTATTCAGAGGTTGAATTTTCCATGCTATGCTTGGAATCCAGTAACTGGCCTCTGCTTTGCTCTAATGGAGGTTTGACTATATGTGTATGAAATTGCAAAGATTTAGTAAATGAAGATTGCTAAATTGAAGAGTTATTGGGCATAAGGTGGTCGGTGATACATCTTAATTCTAGCCAATTCAACCCGAGGTGTAATAAAGGAGGGGGAACATTATCTCAGCATATTGAGTTGTATTGCATATACCATTTTGCAGATTTGGATATTGAAAGATGGAGACTCAGAGGCATTAAAAAAAGATTTATATTGTTTGATCTATGTAAGATATTTTAATATGTTTTTCAGACATGGGAAGATCATATCAGTAAAACTAAGACTATATATTGTCAAGGGAAAGCCAGAAATGCTCATCAGTCTTCTGTTTATATATGTTGATGAGCTCCTCTGGCTTTCAAGGGACAAAATGTTTCTGCCTTTTCTTTACCCTGAAGAACATTAAGGTAAATTGAGTTTGTTAAGCCTTTTGCCACAAGAAATACACAATAAACTGATGTATTAAACTTTTAGATATATTGGATATTGTTTTCTGGCCCATTTTTTACTGTCTTTAATTATATACACACAGGTGCCCATTTAGAACATCAGATATATCAAACAAACTCATCAGGTCCTTAGGTTCTTGTATGGTAAGCTGAGGTCTTTTTCGCTTAACTTTGTATGAAAAAATCTTCATATGTGGAAATTCACACGCATAAAATAATTTTATTATTGTTATTTTTTCTACACAAAAAGTGATGAGTTTGAGTCATCTTTCTTTATGTATTATTGTGTGAATATGAAATTAATAGACACATTGTTAAGTTCTAGGACAACATTTTTGTGTCACCTGCTTTAAGCAGAGGTGACAAATAGGGATCACTTTTACGTCCGTCTGTCCGTCACACATTTTCTGTAACGCTTCAGCTGGTGACACACGTGTTCCAAAGAACACTGTTTTACAGCTAAAATGAAATTTGCTTGTATGAAATTTTGTAAAATGGACGCCTGTTGTATGAAATGATATAAGTGAGTGATCTTAAGGATTTTAAATTTGGTGCAGTTTTAACTGTCTGGTTGTCATGCCATAATCTTTATTATAACCCAGTGCAAACCACCCATATACATCCCCCTATCTTTATAAAGGCTCATAAAATTACTCAATTACATATTACACAGACTGTTTATAGCTCATGCATTTTCATATTTATTTATCTCATTCTCCTTCGGTTAGATCTATGGTTTTCATTATTTATTGAAACAGTTGCTGAATGCATCCTCTGTGAAATTTGCCAAGACCGTCATGTGAAAAAAAAAAATGTGGTTTTTGAAACTTACATATTTTCTGTAATACAGCATGTCTGTTTTTTAGCTTAAAAAAGTGATTCATGATCAAGAGTAGACGCATCGTTACTGAAATCGTAATTAAATTTTCCGATAGTTATGGGAAACTGAAAGCTGTGAAAAATGCTATCTTATCTCGATCCAAAACAATATCGAAAATGTAAATTCTTCAGTGAACTGTGGAAATATGGGCAATGCAGTGTGAAAATAATTGCATTTTATTTTTTCTCTGGTTAAGTGAATAACATGAGTAACAAACAGTGTATGGCGAAAAATCATTCAGATTTAAACTGGTATACCTTTGATAATAGCATCACTTGTTTCTGAGTTCAAATATCAATACATGGGAAAGGAGTACATTCTGTAAGGTTTAGGCCATCAATAAAAATATAATTATTTTGTTTATTTGCCGTGCTCTGAACCGACTCAACTGACGCGGTACAGATTCAAATTTTTTTTTTTGTCCCAGACTGACGTTTTGTTTTTCAGTCTGGCAATTTCGTTCTTTTTGTCAGTTTTGCTCATTCAGTTCTTTCTGCTGTTTTTATACAACTTTCAAATGTGTATGCTCTGCATTTTTCGTTCAAACATTTTAAAATAAGAATATTTGAATCAATTATTAAAGACTTTAAGGAAGCTTAATAATATGTTTATCCCTTCATCTGGAAGGACATTCAGCTTTACTGTCAGAGTTGAAAATAAAAAAAGGAGCAAAAATATAAAAGAAGAAAAATCCCTACATACTTAACCACTTGAAAAGTTCTGGATAGGAGCATAGCAAACAGATATATGTTTAATGATGGCCTTAGCAGTATAATTATTATTATACTATTCATTTTAAGAATTATATTTTAATAAAGAATTTTTTTTCTCATTCTATTCAGGGTGAAACCATTTCAGATAGGCATATGATACTGTTCATTTTAAACATTATATATCTGCAAACAAAGAAATGAATTTCAAATTTGCATTTAGACCTTGATAGTCTTTCCACATGTCTGGTCATACTTTGATAAGATCTGGAAGATATAAATCGAAACCACAAAAATTTCAGCATCTGTGTTTGAAATGAATAAATACAGGTAATGTACTTGGGTTTAAAATGTATGCAAAGCTCTTTTCTCTTGAGGGAAGATGAAATTAATCTTGTTCATTCAATTTTTTTTTCTCATAATAAAAAACAACAACAACAAAAAAAACAGCCAGTAGCTTAAATGCTGTGTCAGGTATTGATACATAAAAGTACTGCAAGTACTGCACTTTTGTCACCAGTGACTCCAAAGGGTTTTTATGTTAACTTGATCTTGTGTGGTAAAAGAAAAAAATGGCCACCTTGTCATTAAAAACTCAATCATGCTCTAAAATGGACAAATGAAACATCTGAGAGACAGTCGTTATTTGTAAATACTTTTATGAAAATACTTGGATAACTGAACCAGTAATTTTTTAAAAAATATCATGATCAGGCAATGTTTATGTATTGATGGAACAGTTCCAGATAAAAATATTTGAATAATTATTTATTTATTTTTTTTAAATCATCCTTGAGTGAGTTAATTAATCTATTCTCGGATAGACAGAAGATGGCAAATAATAGATCACTTATTTTGTGATTATGAGTTTTAAGTATGGTCATGAAAGTATGAAGAATTAGAAAGATGACCTTTCCTGAAAGGTTATAACTAGGAAATGTCTGGTTATTTGTTTTCAATAAAATTTTGTCCAGCCTGTTGTTTTATCAAAGTACTTTGAGACCTGTTTCTGGAAGACTGTTACAAATATCTGCATAATTGAAAAAAAAAAAACTACAATCTTTTATCGTCCCTGTGTGACTAAAAGAAGTAATAAGACATTTATGTTTATTTCTTATTAATGTAAATTTTATTGTCCCCATTATGACTGAGAGACGGTTACAGACAATACTGTTGAATTCAACGACTAATAATTTTGACTTCCCAGTATGAAACACTTAAGAGATAATAATTTCTACATCATATCACATTCATACCACAAATATTCTCCATTTACAATTCCCATCATTGTCACCTATAGATACTTCTAGTTCAGACTGACCTGGCTTTATAATGACATAACAGGGTAGTGTCTATGAGTGATAAAGGTTAAAGTTGGTGAATCAGCAGTTTGATCAATCCTGATGCTGAACGTATCCACCATTCCGAGCGGGATCATTACCATGCCAACGAAGGGGATGAGACAGATAGGTAAAATGTCAGAAGCTCTGTGGATAGGTCAGGGGGTGGCTCTGTATTATGGCGTGGCAGGGGTAATGGAGAAAATTGAGGCCATCATATCTCCAATAAACCAGCAGATAGTCCATAACAGGAGCTGATCATCCCTTGATTGGGTCCTGGCAAATGTCATGTGCAGACTGGAATGTTTTGCAATATGCCAACATTAATGCTTTACTGTAGTTTAAAGGATACTTTTTTGGCTTTTTGACAATTTTTTTTTTTTTTGCTAAATATTAGAACTCATTTGTTGTGCCCAGTTCCAGAATTCCTGGTTATATTTTGTTTAAGTGTGGGAGAAATGAATCAATTCAGAGACATAGGCCTTGGAAATATGTCTCAAAAACGATGTGAGAAGATGAATCCTGAAAAAGCATGAGTACATCCAATGATCCCCCCTGAATTACTTTAAACAATTCATTTATGTTGATTGGGAAACTAGTTCTCATGTTAATCCCTCTCAAAGGTCCCTAGGTTAGACCAGTACTTTGTGCCTGGGAGGGTCATAAAAATTCTTGACCCAACAGGGTTCGAACCCACAACCTTCTGATCCGAAGACAAGTACACAACCACTGGACCATGGCATCCTTATACAATACATTGTTGATATGAACTTATATCAAGTATTGTATCTATATGCTGTATGATTTTAACATTGGACATATTAGAATTCATAATTTTAAGTTCTTTTGCTAAGTTTTGCTCAGACCACCCATTTTCCCCCCCCCCCCCCCACCTTTCTACCTAAATTGTAGGATGGTCAGGTTTTTGTGTGTAATTTATTCTGTCGGGCTAATTTCTTACACAAATTTTAAGTGCTATGAATTTGATATCATAGTCACTTAATCTATATGATAATTTCAGTGTATATTGGTTAACCACTCTCTAATACACATTATTTTTATGAATTCAAGACATCAAATTTTGAAACATATCTGGTAGTTAGTGTTAATTTTGTGTATTAAAGGAAAAATGCAGACATGCATTTTTCTTGTTCTTTTGCTGCCTCTGGTTGCTATGGTGTTTCCACAGTAACTAATGAGAGAGAAGTATTTGAGTGAGGTAGGCCTGTCTGGGTCATAGACATGGGTATGTCATGGTTAATCAGAATGCTGTAGATGTGATGTAAATTAATGCTAACGAGAAAAATGGTAGAAAAGATAAACATGTTTTTCCTGTGTTCATAATGGTGTTCATTGATGGTGTTGCATACAGTTGTTGCTTTCTCACTGGGATAGTTGTCATTTTGAGACTATGTCTACTTGAGACAGATGTAGTGCTGCCACACTGCAGTTTCACATCTTAAGACTCCCAGTCACATTATCCAGACACTGGGCCAGTCCTGGATATACCCTGCATATGCTGAGCACTAAGCAGGGAGCTATATACCAGTACCAGTTTTAACAACTTTTTTCTGTAGCAGTTGGGGATTGAACCCACAATCGTCTACTCCCGAGGCAGACCCTCAAACTGTGCTGCTGTCAGGGAAGGTCACGGTCTACTTTCAATATACTTTCATGAAATATTTAAATGCAGGCATTCGACAGAGTGTGGTAAATTTCTACATATTAAATTTATTTATAGCTATCTACAGAATGAAATTTAATCTCTCAGCCCCTCACCGCTGTGGGTTAGAATCCCAGTAGGGACTTCGGATTTTTCATGTGAGGAAGCCTTCCAGCTGGCATGCGGTAGGTCGGTGGTTCTACCCGGGTACCTCTGTGTTCTCAGGGTCTTCCTCCACCTGTAATTAGCTGGACGTCGCTATATGATTGAAATACTATCGCAGTGACGGTAAACCCCAATACAACAACAACAGAATGAAATTTGAAAGTACCTATACATGTATTATTCAACATACCACTTGTTAACATCATCCTTATCGTCACGTCACACTTATTCCTATTAAAAAAAAATTGGATGGACTTCTTGATTAAGTAACTGAGAAAATTATTTACAAGTTGAATATCCAATTTAAAATTAAGTTACAGATACCTGAATTTTTTGTGTGTGTGTGTGTGCGCAAGTGTCTGATAACGTGTTTTAACCAGACAAAAAAATCCGGTATTTATAAAAATATGTATATTCTGTAATGAAGCAATGCAGTTCAAGGTTAAAAGTTACATTTTATTTGCTTATCAACCGAATCTTTTTTTATTTGTACAAAAACATAATTGTATCTGGCAGAAACATAAAACCTGTCAACGAGAGCTGAAATAGAAAATAGTGAAATTCCTTTGTGTATATCATAGACTTCAGTAATTGGTTGACCTAAAGATTTGAATGAGACATTTGATACAGTGTACACCTGGGTTAATTAGGGTCTGCACATGATCAGGTATCACGCCAGGTTAGATTGTCATATTACATAATGTTAGATACAGTCTAACTCATTCTACCGGGCCTGTCAGTCGAGGAAGCCTTCCAGCTAGCCTGTGATAGGTCCATGGCTCTGTACCCGAATGGCCCGATGTAAGTTTCGGGTACCGGTATTTATATTTTTATAAATACCATGTTTAGTGTTATACCATGTTTAATGTTAATGAGCTAGACATTGCTATGTAAGTGAAATATGATGATCCCCGCCCCCTCCAATTAAACAACAACAGCACCCCAACCAATACCAAAAAAACAAAAACAAACATAAACACCTCAAAAAAAAATAAAAAAAATTGTAGCAGTCCTTTTTGACTTTATTGCTGTTAAAAGTGTTTGAAAGAAATAAGTATTTTGAGTTGTCTTCCCTATGCTCCCCACCTACTGCAGTGATAGTTGGGGAAGAGCAATTATTCAAATTAGATTCTATTTATTTATTGAATAATTGGTTTAGTTTCAGGGAGTGAAACCCAGGAAAGGATATGTAAGTTAAATGCTGCACATACTTTTAATCTCTGCTTTTACACAGTTATGAATGAGACTGCTTACTGTATCAATTTTCTATTCATATTCTTTAGGCTAATGAAAGAAGATTGTAGGTTTGGAAATCTTAATCTGTTAGTCTTTAAAATTTGCCAATAACACCAATGATCTACAGCAAAATTTCATGACTCTGAATTTCTTCCTATGATGGTTAATCCTGAGCATGGAAACAATATTATTAGTTGAACAATCTAAGGAAAGTGCACCCCACTTGTGCTGATGATTTTATATTGTAAGTATTTGCTGTAATAATTAAAAGTATGTTGTTGAAATCGTTGGACTTACAATTAATGCTCCTTATGATTGCTGACCTGTAGAAATCATTGGACTTACAATTAATGCTCCTTATGATTGCTGACCTGTAGAAATCGTTGGACTTACAATTAATGCTCCTTATGATTGCTGACCTGTAGAAATCGTTGGACTTACAATTAATGCTCCTTATGATTGCAGACCTGTAGAAATCATTGGACTTACAGTTAATGCTCCTTATGATTGCAGACCTGAAGGTTGAGGGTTCAAATCTTAATTGGGGAGGGGTTGGAATGTGTCAATATTTTATGACCATCGGAGGTGCTAAATAGTCGTCCAACTTTGTATTTGTTGTAACATTTTGTTTCCTGATTAATTTATGTAAAAAGAAATAAGTTCTGAACTGAACTGATAATACTAAAATGTCAATATTTAAGAAAACATCCATAATGGACAAATGGACTTTCATTGAAATGGTCCCAAGCATAATGAAGATCTTGAAATATATTCAGGCATGTAAAATTCTCCTCTCTTCCTTGCTAACATGATTCAGGATAAGTGTTGGTGAATAAAAGCTCATATAACTTGTTATATGAAGGCATAAAATACATACCTATTTTGCATGGCTTTTTAAAGAACCTTTTATATTCAGTTTTAAATTATGAAATAAATATACTATGCTCCACATATTTATACAATTTATGATAGCTAGTTTATATATGACTTTTTTAGCAAGGCTTTGTTATTAACAGAATTTCTGATTTCTTCTTCTGATGGTAAAGACCAGGTGCATCATGCTTTTCTGAGAAGTTGAAATTAATTGCCTACACATATTGTATAAATGTCACAAATATTTATTAGTATCCTGCACTTTTTATAGATTTAGTGCATTATATTACAGTTGGACAATATCTATTGTGATAAAGGGGAATAATTACTCCTGATTTCCATCCTTGAATGTTGGATAGAATCCGCTTAAATGGTCAGCTATATGGTGAAGTAATGTTTACTTTGATCAGGGTAGGTTGTTATGTCCTGGGCTATAAATTGGTTTATTTACAAGACTATCATAAATCTGCCTACTGGAAGAGTTCATTGACCAGTGACATTATGTCAAGCAGAGAAAATACAAATAGTTGGGTATTTAGTGCTGCAACTTGAACAGTCACACTGACAAATATCTTAATGTAACTCCCATTAATGAAAACTTACACTTTACAAAAATTTTTTTTGAAAGCATCATTATGACATTTCTTTAAAGACAGATGTGTTTAAAGCTATCATTTGTGTCTTTATAAAAATTTCAATTGGCAATTATGATACAAACTCTAGGGACAATAGGATCAGTGAATTTTTCTTTTTCATATTATGATATTTTAGAACATGAAACTTATAGAAAAGTCATAAGAAATGAAGATCTTAAAAATGTTGAAAAATAGCTCAATTGATATGGAGTCGTTAATTTTCTCAGTCTTTCTAGAGACACACTTTTTTTCATAAATCTCAGTTTATGCCATCAATAGTTTTCATAGGTATTGCCCACATTTGGTACACTTTTCCCCTGTCCATATATAGACTTATGGGGTAGGATATTACATTGACTCTCAAACGTGATTAATGGGCCAGTTACCTACCTCTATTCTTGTCTCCGACGATCAGGTAAATGACCCAGATGTCAGTATAATACATACAAATAATATGTAAATGACTTGATGATCGGATCCCTCATAATTTACGGCATCTTCCCATACAGCATTCATAGTACTAACAAAATTGAAAAAGAGCAAGCAACACCGCAGGATCAGCTTGGAGATGTTTCTTTAATAATATTAACATAACTTTTAATGTAGAAAACATATCACCTACTGCCCTATTTTTCTCCGTATTTAAGTCGATATCGCCCACTAAAATATCAGCTGTACTGTACTGAAAGAACATTTACACTATTTTATTATGCTGTACTCAGTCTTGATCAGTATAATTGGTAATCATATCTGCAAGCAGATTTATCATTTGTGTGTATTTAAAATGAAATGGAAGATGTCAAACAGAGAACTGAATAAGTCATTTTAAAAGTACACCCACAATATGGCTTCATATGTTTTATTTCTACTTCACCATTTTAACTGATCATGTGGGTAATTATGAGGACTGTATTTTTAGCCTAAATGACTTTTATAAATTGCTCTTTGAAATATCATCACAATAGGATCAGGTACCCAGATATTTAAGAATATTGGTCCTATGTTTTTGAAATTCAAAATGGTACTTAAATGTATGTGTTTCATACTCGAGACTCAAAATATGCCCATTAGTTTCAATAGGGATTTGGGTATGATTCTCAAAATTGATCCTTCTCTCAGCCCCTCACCGCTGTGGGTTCAAATCCCGGTAGGGACTTTGGATTTTTCATGTGAGGAAGCCTTCCAGCTGGCTTGCGGTAGGTCGGTGGTTCTACCCCGGTACCTCTGTGTACTCAGGGTCTTCCTCCACCTGTAATTAGCTGGACGTCGCTGTATGATTGAAATACTATGGCAGCGACGGTAAACCCCAATACAACAACGAGGGAGTGCTACAAATACTGATGGATCTCATGTCCATATTTTAGGTGTTGCTTGAAGACATGTAATACTCGAGTAAAGATTATAGATTTCAGAAGCATGTGTGTATTGTGTTGATAGCATATATATATATATACCTACACGTTCATAAAATAAACATTTTTTAGATAAATGCATATGTTTGAATTTTCATTGATACTTCTCTTCAAAATTTTGTTCATTACAAGTTATAGTATATGTAAATATAAATTCAGATGAGAGAACATTGCTGTTGTTTTTGTGTGAAGAAGATGTAATGCATTCAGTATAATTTGATTCATGCAAAATGCATTATCTGAAATCAAATTATGTTCTCACTGAATGTAGCCTTGAATGTATTCAGCCAAATT
>CM037777.1:96878877-96928877 GCA_021229015.1 Solen grandis
CGGAAATAAAAACTTTTTTTTTTTTTTTTTACCACCGACCATATTTTTCTTCAACTTGAATTCCACCTGGATCAATAACATTACTCTAACAAATCATTGGGAAAAAAAAACAACAACAACAGCCAGCACCATTGTCATTGCTGATGACTGAAGAGGAAATGTGTGAATACAAACCTACAAATAATGTTCACGGCTCAAGTTAATTTCAAAGTGAAAGTAAAATTTGATTTTGCGAGTCTGTTTATGAATATGAAAGGAATAGCCTAATCGGCACAAATATTTGTAGTACTTTAAATCTGGAATTCAACCTTGACACAATATCATTCTTTCATAATATTTATAATTAAAATTCAATTTAAATGCCTTTGATGTTTTTCATAGCACGTGAAAAGCTATTTAAATATAACTTTGTTTACTTCCGGTATGATCGTAGAAAAAAGCATCAACTGATAAATATTGTTTGCAAATAATATGGTAAAATTTTTAACAAGAAAATAAACATAATTAAAGTTTATTAGAAGTGCACTTTAATTTTTTAAAAAATTTTCAATTTAAGGGACTTCTTATTTAAACAGAGACTTCTGATTTGAAAAGCATGATGTCCCGACAGGATTCCTGGCTGAAAAGTGTTGAGTTATTTCAAAAACAATCTGACGTCACAAAAATATATAATTCTATACAAAGCAGTATAATTTCAATTTCATTTTCTAGCTTCTATAGTAGAAATTGTTATCAACTAGAAGTTTCAACAAAACATTAATCTGACAACAGAATATGGGGAAACAGAAATGTATAAATTCTGAAATAAATTGTATTGGATGTCACCCTTTTTAATTTCAGATACCTATAATTTATATAACTATTTCACATCAAAAATACTTGTTCAGCAAGCCAGACCTTAAAGTGCTCTGACATTGCTGTCTTTCGTGACAGCCTATTGTCCAGTGTCTGTTTAGCTGTCTACTCAATGTAGGATATCTACTGAAATAAAGTCATTTAAATTAATTTCAAGATTTTATAGCATCTTATGGACATATTAACATACAATCCTGTGTGAAATTACATTAAATGTCACTTATTGCATTCATAAACATGGAAAGCTTTAAAAAATTGACTGAAAATCATGTTTCTTAAAAAAAAAAAAAAAAAAAAAAAAAAAAAAAAGAAATCCCTACCTACCGACCCTATTTTTTTTCAGAGCCGGTAGCGGGAACAAGTCATTTTTAGCTCACCTGAGCACAACGTGCTCATGGTGAGCTATTGTGATCGCCTTTTGTCCGTCGTCCGTCGTCTGTCGTCCGTACGTGCGTGCGTGCGTGCGTGCGTGCGTCCGTCGTCAACAATTTGCTTTAAACAACATCTCCTCATGAACCGCTGAAGGGATTTCGACCAAACTTCACAGGAATCATCCTTATGATGCCCTCTATCAAAGTTGTACAAATTATTCAGATTGGTTAAAAAAGTAGGTCACAGGAGCTAAAAATAGATTTTAAAAATGCAAACTTTGAAAATCTTCTTCTGCAAAACTGCAAGGCCTAGAGCTTAGATATTTGGTATGTAGCATCATCTTATGGGCCATTACCAAGATTGTACAAATCATAGCCCTATGTGATAAATGACCCCGCACCAGGGGTCACTTGTTTTACATAGAGTTATATAGGAAAATGTTTAAAAATCTTCTTCTATGAATCCATTAGGCCTAGAGCTTAGATATTTGGTATGTAGCATCATCTTATGGTTCATTACCAAGATTGTACAAATCATAGCCCTATGGTGATAAATGACCCCGCACCAGGGGTCACTTGTTTTAAATAGAGTTATATAGGAAAATGTTTAAAAATCTTCTTCTATGAATCCATAAGGCCTAGAGATTAGATATTTGGTATGAAGCATCATCTTATGGTTCATTACCAAGATTGTTCAAATCATAGCCCCTATGGTGATAAATGCCCCCGCACCAGGGGTCACTTGTTTTACATAGAGTTATATAGGAAAAACTTTAAAAATCTTCTTCTATGAATCCATTAGGCCTAGAGCTTAGATATTTGGTATGTAGCATCATCTTATGGTTCATTACCAAGATTGTTCAAATCATAGCCCTATGGTGATAAATGCCCCCGCACCAGGGGTCACTTGTTTAACATAGATTTATATAGGAAAATCTTTAAAAATCTTCTTCTATGAATCCATAAGGCCTAGAGATTAGATATTTGGTATGAAGCATCATCTTATGGTTCATTACCAAGATTGTACAAATCATGACCCTATGGTGATAAATGACCCCGCACCATGGGTCACTTGTTTTACATAGAGTTATATAGAAAAAACTTTAAAAATCTTCTTCTATGAATCCATTAGGCCTAGAGCTTAGATATTTGGTATGTAGCATCATCTTATGGTTTATTACCAAGATTGTACAAATCATGACCCTATGGTGATAAATGCCCCCGCACCAGGGGTCACTTGTTTAACATAGAGTTATATAGGAAAATCTTTAAAAAAAACTTCTTATGAATCCATAAGGCCTAGAGATTAGATATTTGGTATGAAGCATCATCTTATGGTTTATTACCAAGATTGTACAAATCATGACCCTATGGTGATAAATGCCCCCGCACCAGGGGTCACTTGTTTAACATAGAGTTATATAGGAAAATCTTTAAAAAAAACTTCTTCTATGAATCCATTAGGCCTAGAGCTTAGATATTTGGAATGTAGCATCATCTAATGGTTCATTATCAAGATTTTCAAAATGGTGGCCCTTTGGAGATAAATGATCCCGCACTAAGTCTTCTCCTCTGAAACCATAAGGCCCAATGCTTATATATATTTGGTGTGTAGTATTGTCAGGGCTAAAATGTTTAAGATTGAGTTATATCAGAATTCTTGTCTGTTTAAAAACCTTGTAATCAGTTGTAGCAATGGTACTCAGGTGAGCGATCCAGGGCCATCATGGCCCTCTTGTTTTTTTTTGCATAAGTCTTAAAATATGGTACTGTTATAGCTCCCTTGCTTGGCACTTAGCATATATGGTTAGTTTCAGGATTGATTTGCCTGGTGTCAGATTAATGTGACTGGATTTAGTATCATGCCACATGCTTATGGCATGATACCGAGTGTGGCAGCCCTATACTTATCTCAAGTAGACATAGCCAAATGACTGAAATACTGTAGGCGGGAGGTTAAACTCAATAAACAAGCAAACACAAAAATGTGTATCCAGAGTTGGTTTACCAGATGTCAGGATAATGTGACAGAGAGAGATATCATGCCATTTGACTGTGAAATTACAGTGAACCAACATAATATACAAAGACAAAGCCCCCTAAATGACTGAAATTAGTGAAGTGCTGGTGATGGGACGTTAAACCCAAGCCAACAAACAATAAAATGACCAGTTGAATGGCCGCGTGTTCAGTGTTATATCTGTGTTGCATTATTGGATTTTACCATCATTTTTCCTATTAATCACTTTTTCAGCCCGATTCTTTAACCAGACAGTTATAGCTGGTTTGATTTTCCTTTAATTTCCTGGCACTGTTGATGAGATTTGAAAAATGTTTTTCCCTCTCAAGAGTTTCTAGGAAGAGGTACAAGATATTGTTAAGAAAATGGCAGCACCATTTTGCAAGGAATCATTTGCAGTGATTCCTCCTGACTCAGGAAAGAGAATTGCTTAAGGAAGGCTCCTCATTTCAGCTGATACATTAATTAAAATCTTGCCAGAAAATATGATCAAAACAAGAAAACTTAATTATTTGATCAATCAATTTATGTTTTTTTTATGTAATTTCTTTTCTTTTTTTTAGCTCGCCTGAGCTCAGGATGAGATATTAGGATTGATAAATGTCTGGCGTTTGATTTCTGTTTGGCGTCTGTCATCCATCATCAGTTTGTTTACACTATTTTCATGTCTAAATACTTCAAACTTCAGGACAGTGTTTTTGTCCATAAACAGCCAAGTTCAATTATGGCTCTTATTGGCCAATTCAGTTAAGAGCAATGACCCTCAATTGAATTATAAAAAATGCCATATTTTATTTTTGTTTACACTCAAGCATCTGCAATCATTAAGCAATCAACATTAAACTCTGTTTATGGCAATATCTCAGTGGGATCCTGTTATGAATGACTGATGAATATACAGTTAAGGCCCTTGACATATCAGAATACCACACAGAGTTGCTGTTCTTACACTCTAGCTAGCATCTTTATTTCTTCAGCAGTGTAGGTATTGAAGGCAATGTTTTGACTTGTTTTCTCAGGTGAGCAATGGCAGGGTAATCTTTTTTATGCTTAAACTTATTAATGACTAGATTTTTCTTTGTGCCAGTTAGGTCTTCAATAATTTTGTTGGTTGCTGAACAGTATTGATGATATATCTTGCTATAACTGGTCCTGGTGGCTAGAGTGTTGGAATCATTAGGTTGTGGGTTCAATCTTTGGCCAGGACATAGTCACCAAAGTCATTAAAAAAAAAAACGGGCACTGGTAAGGCTCTATTGCTGGGTGCTCAGCATATAAGGGTAGTTCCAGTACTGGTTGTCCTGGTGTCAGGATAATGTGACTAGGTGTGGTATCGTGCCACATGTGTACGGTGTGATTCTGCAATCTGGTGGCACTATAGCTGTCTCAAGTGGATAAAGTCTTCAAACAACTGAAATACAGTCATTGAGATTTAAACCCAACAAACATACCTTATTGCAATAATCTTTGAGCTAAGTTTGATTTTGGCTGATATTGCTTGTTAGATAAAAAGTTAGGCCCTTGAATTATCAAAAGAAATGCCAGTGTGTTAAGTAATCATGTTCATGGCTACTAGTATTCAGTGTCTTTTTTTCCCCTTCTCAGATTTATTGATAATCAGACACAGCAATCAATACTTCTTATTATACCCCCCCGCAACGAAGTTAGGGGGGGGTATACTGGAATCAGGTTGTCCGTCCGTCCGTCCGTCTGTCCGTCCGTCTGTCCGTCCGTCTGTAGACACAAAATTCTGCGGACTACTCCTCCTAAACTTCTGGAAGGATTTTGATGAAACTTGCTGGCAATGATCCTTAGACATTGTATTAGCGCGTTATCTATATAGCATTGAGTTACCTCCCCTATTTACCAAGTTATGCCCCTTTGATGATTTTTGCATTACAAACTTCTGCGGACTACTCCTTCTAAACTACTGGAAGGATTTTATGATACTTGCTGTCAATGATCCTTAGACATTGTAGCAGCGCGTTATCTATATAGCATTGAGTTACCTCCCCTATTTACCAAGTTATGCCCCTTTGATGATTTTTGCATTACAAACTTCTGCGGACTACTCCTTCTAAACTACTGGAAGGATTTTGATGAAACTTGCTGGCAATGATCCTTAGACAGTGTATAAGCGCGTTATCTATATAGCATTGAGTTACCTCCCCTATTTACCAAGTTATGCCCCTTTGATGATTTTTGCATTACAAACTTCTGCGGACTACTCCTTCTAAACTACTGGAAGGATTTTGATGAAACTTACTGGCAGTGATCCTTAGACATTGTATAAGCGCGTTATCTATATATCATTTGGTTACCTCCCCTATTTTCCAAGTTATGCCCCTTTGATGATTTTTGCATTACAAACTTCTGCGGACTACTTCGCCTAAACTACTGGAAGGATTTTGATGAAACTTGCTGCCATTCATCCTTAGACATTGTAGAAGCATGTGTTAGTTATATAACATTAAATTACCTCCCTTTATTATAGTTATGCCCCTTTGATGATTTTTGCTTTACAATTTTCTGCAGACTACTCCTCCCATTGGATTACCTCCCTTTTTTATAGTTATGCCCCTTTGATGATTTTTGCTTTACAATTTTCTGCAGACTACTCCTCCTAAACTACTGGAGGGATTTCAATGAAACTTGCTGTCATTCAACCTTAGACATTGTAGTAGCGCTTTTTCTATATAACATTGGGTTACCCCCCCCCCCCCCCCCCTCCCCCCTGTTTTAAAGATATGTCCCTTTGATGGTATTTGTTTTACAATTTTCTTCCATTGATAGATTTCAGTGAATCTTAATGATATTTATCCATAGACATAGGTATATCCATAGGTATGTGTTACAAAGGATCACTAGATTTCTAGGTAGTTGGCACATATGTCCTCTGTATATTAAGATGGAGTGTTGCATACAAGAATTCTGATTTCATGCTCCAAAGCCATGTTTGACAAAAACACTTGCGGGGGGGTATTAGTAAGCCCTTAGGCGACAGTTCTAGTTGAAACTGCCTGCACAATTAGATCGTTACCTAAGTTAACTATTATATTTTCTTGAAACTTCTTTTATCAATCACAGATTTGATTATCAGACACAATACTCCTCTGTCTTATGGTTGTTTTGTTTTTAAAATAATGTGATAAAAACCTTCAGTGAAAATAACTGTAAATAACGCATGAATCAGTGAGTCAAGGCAGGCATTAATAACTTTCGATGGCAGTTCATGTTTTGTCTAGTTTCATTGCGCTTTTGAATTGTTTTCTGTAACTTCAAGGCCATTTGCAGATATGCAGATTTCAATGCTGTGAAGTTCATTGTGCCCATTTTAACCTCCCTTGTCTGAAGTTGTTCATGCAGAAATAAACACGGATTTGCACGTTAATCAAGCATCCTTTCCCAGGAAGAACTCTCAAGATGAGTTCTAGAGGTGGTGCAATAATTCATGAACTTGTTCCAATTGTTTGCTTCAGAATTTGGTCTCAAAGGCTCCAGTAATGATGGGGATTCAATGTCAAGTCTTGGATGAATTTAGGGGCACTCGTTCAAATTGGATGTATTTTATATGCTTATGATAGATCAGTATCAAAATTTCCAAATGACTCAGTAGAATTATTAGGAGTGTTAGATATTAATGCCTAGTAGATATGATTATTATGAGTCATATATAAACTCAACAACTTTTCTAATTGGTCACCCTTTGATTTTGATATTTTTCAATACTGGTGAATATATTGATGGTAAACCATCACAATTGAGTTACCATGAACATAACCTTGAGGTATACATGGATTTTGCCAACAAAAACATCGTAGGTAAACCAACACAGCGCTTAGTTCGTAATAAACAGTTCTTTAATTTAAATACATTAGATTTTCATACACTTATTTTCCTTGTGATATTTTGATGAAATTATCAGGTGACCAATTAGAAAAGTTGTTGAGTATATTCTGAATACATATATCAGGAGTGCTATGTAAATACTGATATTTTCATATATTGGAAAAACGTTTGAACAAAGTTATCTGGTATGTTGCTTTGACTGAAAAACTACCGCATTAAAAAAAAAAAATCTTATATAAATTATGATAAGAAGGTAGGTAACTTTTTCCAATGAAATTGTACATCATGTCATTTCAATTGCCTTAACTCTTTTGATTATTGATAGATTTTCATAAAATTGGTCTTATTTTGTGTAGAAGGGATGAATAAAGACAAACAGGGACAAAAAACATCCCCTTGCCTGAGGAATGGTCCTAAAAGTGTTCATGAATTCAAAAACACGATTAGCTTGAAGGGATCTCACAGACAGATTCTCGCCACCTTCTCCCATGTAAAACTATAGAAAACTAAAGCCACAATATCATTGCTGATTTGTATGGACAAAAACTGATGAAAGAAACAACTAAACTTAAAACGAATACTTGTGTTGACTTGAAACCATTGTTTTGAGAAGATTTTGTGACTAAATCAAAAACAAAATTACATCAGTGATGTCACCGAGATGCTCCATAGTAACTGTAGTAGAATCTGCAGTTTGAACAAAGCTGTTCAAGGTCAAGGTTAATTCAGATCAGTGTTTAAAAAGGCAGAAAAAAAGGCTGCATAAGATAAAAAATGAAATAACAAGATTTGTTTCCTTTTTAGCTCACCTGAGCACGTGTGCTCAGGATGAGCTTTTAGGATCGATGAATGTCCGTCGTCCGTCTGTCCATCGTCCGTCGTCCACAATTTGTTCCTTTGCACTCTAGCATCTTCATTTTATGAACAATTATCTTCAAACTTTAAAACAATGTTTATAACCATAAAATCTTGGCTAAGTTCGATTATGGCTGATATTGGAACATTAGGTCAGGAGTTATGCCCCTTTTAAAATTAAAAAAAGCCAGATTTCACATTGTTTGCACTCTAGCATCTTCATTTCATGAGCAATTATCTTCAAACTTTATGCAATGCTTATGACCATAATGTCTCGATTGAGTTTGATTATGGCTGAGATCCGTCAATTAGGTCAGGAGTTATGCCCCTTTTAATATAAAAAAATGCCAGATTTCACGTTGTTTACACTCTAGCATCTTCATCTTTTGTGCAGTCATCTTCAAACTTTATGACAATGCTTATGACCATAATGTCTCGATTGAGTTTGATTATGGCTGAGATCCGTCAATTAGGTCAGGAGTTATGCCCCTTTTAATATATAAAAAAGCCATATTTCACGTTGTTTACACTTTATCATCTTCCTTTTTTTAGCAATCATCTTCAAACTTTATGACATTGTTAATGACCATAATGTCTTGATTGAGTTCAATTGTGGCTGAGATGGGTCATTTAGGTCAGGAATTATACCCCTTTTAATACAAAAAATGCAAGATTTCACTTTGTTTATTCTCTACCAACTTCATTTTTTTAACAATCATTTTTAAACTTTAAGACAATGTTTATGCCCATAATACCCAATGGGCCCTTTCCAAAAAAATTTTTTTACACTAACTTTTTTTTAATTTCCAAGGGCTTGGCCCTCTTGTTTTTTTTTTACCTTGACCTCCTGTGAGTCTTCTATTTAAGACCAAATACTTGTAAACACAAGGCAGGTATTGCCATCATCTTTCTGTGGTCCTGTCTTGGTTTCATTGCTGCTCTCTTTTCAGGAGACACATGGAGTTTGATTGTGGATGTTAAATTGTAATTGGATACATTTCAGCCCTATCTTATTCGATTATTCATAACAATTTCTGGACCCACGATCCCCTGATTATCTCACATGCTGCATTTCCAGCTCAGTTGATCTCATTTTCTCAATGATAATATTTGCTGTGGATCAGAACTTAGCGGTTATAGGCTGAGACTGTTAATGATGAGGCACTCGAGCAAAAATATTCAACTGATTGAGCTGCATGAAAACCTTACTTTTTTTTTACTGTGAAAAATGACTGTATTTCCCAGAAAATTGTTAGTGGATCATACATCTTGGTGTAGTGTAAAGTTACTCCTTTTTGTACTTTGACACCTTTGGTCTAATTAAAACCTAAACAAGAAACATGTTAAATGACGGAAACCAGGTTTTCAAGTTTCACCCAAGGCAAGCAAAACTATTTAAAGTAACAGTGACCTTGACTTTGTCCCTATTGACCTGAAAATCAATCTCAGTCTTTCTCTTCCCATAAGGTATCTGTATACTAAATCTGATCATCAACCACACTCCTAAATTAGTTATTTGACGGAAATGAAAAATCTATTTTTAGTAACAGTGACCTTCACTTTGATCCAATTTTTATGAAAATCAATCCTAATCTTTCTCTTCCCATAAGGTATCTATCCACCAAGTATGAAAACTGTGTCTATATCCTAACAAGAAATATTTGACGGAAATGAAATGTTTGACAAACGCCCGCCCACCTAATGACGTACCCTATTCTAATAAACAAGATTTTGATAGCTCAGAATGATGTCACATACCACTAGGTATGACCACACTGATATTGTAGGTCAGATATTACAGAGTCTGCACAACAAAGAAAAATCCATTGGTCATTTAAAGTTCAGTAAATGACTTTTCATGAAGACATACAGTTGAACCTGTATAAGAGACCACCTATATTCAGCAGTCAACCTGCATTAAGCTGTCAGTTTTGATACTACGAACCTAGCATTTTGTTATATATTTTTAAGTAGTCTCTTATTCTTGTTGCCTTGACTGACTGCTTAAGACAAGTTTGACTGCACATTTGTATATAAATATTCATGAGGTAAAGGGTTAAGCATGCTAGCAGTAGATTGATTTTTCTACCGGGGTACTGGGGTGCCTCTGCGAATTAGGAGTCTTATCCTTACCTTTAATATATGACTGAAAAGACCATTTCACTCCAAAATGAGGCGTTAACCTACATAAATCAGCGAGCTCATCCCAAACGCATAATGCTGGTATAAAATTGCACACTTTAAATATACACTTCAATTTTTTCCTCCCCACTTACTGACTTGCCAATTTAAATCAGCAAATTACACCAGGTATTTCCAATTCTCTGGTGAAATGGTCTATAGCAAAATCCAAAGTAACATCACCAACACTTGCTCTAAGGGCATATAGTCAAAGACTACAATATTCTGAAATAATATGAACAATTCTGGCCTTTTTAGCTTGGCTGTTATTCAAAGAAAAAAGTAGAGGTATTGTCATCACTCTGGAGTTGTTGATGTTATTGTTGGCGGGGTTGTCATGAAAAACTTCAATCTTGGCCATAACATCTGAACTATTAAACCATCTGTCATTAAACGTCATATATTTATTTTTAATCACATGGGCTACATTCTCATCAAGGGCCATAACTCTTTGGTTCATTTTGATCTAATTTATCTCCCCTTTTAGAAAAGAAGAAAATCTCTTACAGACAAGCATTGGAGTTTGCGTTTCATCAACCTTTGCCTATTTTTGCCCATGGAATATTTTTGTAAAATGGAGATATTAATTCAGTAACATTTTTGCTGCATACTTGGAAATAATTGTGTGGATTTTTTTTCTCATTTAGTTGCAATATACAGTCCAGTCCCGTTACCTCGATATTGAGGGGACTTTACTTTTTGATCGAGGTATGACATAGAACGAGCTATACGATGTTTTTATATATTTGGGATTTATTCTATAGTTAATTACTTATAGGGTATCGGAGAAAAACATTAACTCGATATTTATTTCTTACATGTATTTTAATCATATTAATAAACTAGAAAACACATTGTAAAAGAAAAAAAAAATATCATAGCACAAACGAAAATGCATTAGATAATGTTTAAAAAGTACATCTTTAGAAAACGCATTTAATGGGCAACATTTACATTGTATATAAATGTACGTACATACATGTATTACAAATGGTGGACGCCGTACAGGTGATCGTTAGATAAACACAACCATGACGTTTACCCTTAGCGGCTTGTAAACTTCACAAAAAAGTCCTTAATTGACTTCTGTGTCGTTCCGTTGAATTTTTTCGTTGAAAAGTGGAGAAATTACTGATGTCCACTGTATATAAACATATTTGACACCAGACAATAATCACTCATGTCAGCAATTAATGCGGACCGCTTGTTACCGTCTGTCATCAGTTTGTTTTCACGAGGTGTTTTTCTAACGGTGCGAAGTCTCAGCTTGGTAATTGGCTTTCACACTTCGGCGGTAGAAGCCAATCAACCTAATCGACTTACAAAGGGTAATTATGTCTGATTTATCAATGTCGGGACCGGTAATTTAAATCGAGGTATGATTTAACATCATTTAGTACGATATCGAGTTATAAAAATATTTTAATATGGGATATATAGGCAGTAAAGTTGGGACCGTCACTCCTGATCGAGGTATGCATAGAAATCGACTTATCAGAGATCGAGTTAACGGTACTGGACTGTATGTTGAATTTATCAATGTTGCTCCCTTTTGCACATCTTGGATGAACTGAAAAAAATCTTAAGCAGTATCATTTGTGTCATACTCACTTTAGTCTCTTGCTTCACAATTAATCAATTTAGTTTCCTTTTTTTATCAACCAGAAATGTTTTTTACTCACAAGCTGTTTGAGTAGAGGAATAGAGATGTTTTCTCTAGCTTCAAGTAGGAAAGGAAAAAAGAATGGGAAAAATATGTTTTAATATTTATTTACCCTTACCATGCTAAATTTTTTAATTCTACTTGCCCTTTTCTCATTTTGGACTATACCATTAGATTTTCATGGGGTGCTTTGCTGAAAATATATTAATGGAATAGCAAACAGGGCAGACTATGATCAGACTGCATGGATGTGCAGGTTGATCTTGGTCTGCACTGGCAGCAAAGTCAGTCACTGCATTGTAAGGGTTAGTTTGATAATTTGTTTTGTAATAATCCCAGATCAGTGGATTGCTTTGAGATAAAATTACCTTAAAATAAGACAATCCTTGAAATTCTGTGGAAAAAACTGTGTTACAAATATAATGGGATACTATACAATACCATACATCTGATGTGTTATTTTAATAGTTTTGGAAGAATCAGAGGAAGCAATTTCTGTCAGAAATGTTATGATTAATGCTTAAAGCATTTATAAAATTTATTTGATCAATGGGCACAAATTTAATGGCTTTTGAGAAGTATTGTTAATAAATGGGCATATTTAGATACAATGAAGCAGTGAAAGAAACTGTTAAAGAAAGCAGGCATGTAACTATTTATTGAAGTGTAGACAAAATGGATACTGCACTGTTATTCAGATTGAAATGAATCTTACTGTGTTTTGTTGGATGGGTTTTTTACTTTTTTAAACAAAAATCTGCTATAAAAAAAAGTGGCGTCTTCACAGGTTTACCTTTTTGTTAATTTGCCATAACTTCTATGTGCTTCATTGATTGCTTCAATATTTGGACAGTTGCTAAAGTGGATAGACCTCTTCATTATGCAGTTGACCTTCGACCTACTTTTGATGGAAAAAGCCTGAAAACCCTGTCCATAATACCATCTGGTCTTGTTTTGATATCTTAAAAAAAAAAATCATACTTAAATCTTCTGGGTAAATTGCGCAGCAACAAAATTGGCAAATGAGATCCAAATCATAAAATGAAATCAGTGTAAGGAATAAAGGCACATGATGTAGAGGTACATAAACTCATGAATATCAATGACAATGACAGTTATGGCAGATGAAAAAAAGACTGTCATATGGCAGGAAAATATGGTGTTTTGCATATAACCCTTTCCCTCATAGAGGACACCATGAAAAGACCTATGTGAACAGCATAAAAACAGATCAGCCTGCGAGTAACTCACTGGCTGATCAGGTTTTATGCTGTTCGCTGCTCCTCAGTGGTCTGGAAATGAGGATTTTGTAATTAAATTTGGTAAGGTTTAACTGTGGTTTTCTGCAAATCAAGCTTTATGTGATACCTTTTGAGTGCGTCAAAATGAGAATATATGAGGGAAAGGGTTAATGTAGTCATAAATGAAGAATTTCAAGTCACTGAAAATAATGCAATATGTGTTGCAATGTTCTGCCTTGTGCCACACCTACTTTTAACAGTATTCTTACACCCCTACTAGGAAACATTTAGAAAGCAATTTCTGTCAAATACTCCTGTTTTCATTTCCATCTGAATAAGTGCTTTGAATGCTTAAACTTATTCACAATCTTGAATATTTAAGTAAGTTATAAATATCTTTATATTCATGTTCATTAAGATATGTTTATCATAAATCAGTCCGATATATACAGTCTATTTGGTTTAGTGCTTAAGTTTGTTGGTTGGCTGAAAGTTAGTTTAGTGCTTGAAATTTCTTGGCTGAAAGTTAGCTTAGTGCTTAAAACTGGTTAAATGACTGAAAGTTAGCTTGGCTGTGCATGAAACTGGTGGGCTGAAAGTAAGCTTTGTGCTTGAAACTTGTTGGCTGAAATAGGCTAAGTGCTTGAAACTTGTTGGCTGAAATTAGGCTAAGTGCTTGAAACTTGTTGACTGAAATTAGGCTAAGTGCTTGAAACTTGTTGGACTGAAATTAGGCTAAGTGCTTGAAACTTGTTGACTGAAATTAGGCTAAGTGCTCGAAACTTGTTGACTGAAATTAGGCTAAGTGCTTGAAACTTGTTGGCTGAAATTAGGCTAAGTGCTTGAAACTTGTTGTCTGAAATTAGGCTAAGTGCTTAAAACTTGTTGTCTGCTTAGCACAGGCATTTGCTAAACCAGATTTGAGTGAATCAAGAAACAAAGGAATGAAATACTCCAAGGCAACAAATTTAATGTAACAAAATGTTTTTTTCCTCCTAAGAGGTGTCCAAAGGCTTTTTTCTACATTATTTTATTCGTTATCTGTGGTGATATATCAAGGGAATTGTCATAAAGTTGGGTTGAGTTTTCCCACATGACTGAAACCAGTTATGCCATTTTTGTTCATAATGATTGATTTTCTTTAGAAATATTTGGCTGAATTACAAAACCTGTATGCCTGGCAGACTAACTGGCTAGCCTCTGGCTTTCCAAAATAGGAAAATAGAAACAATAAATGTTACCTTTTTTTTGGATGCTGGTAATTGTGCAGAAGTCAACGTGAAAATGTCAAATTTTTTTTTTTTAAAGGAAAATGAAGAAAATTTGAACTGATATATGATTTTAATAAAATTATGAATATAACAATAAAGTAGCTGATTTAAATAAATGAATATTAAATTGATATACTCCAGTAAAGTTAAAAAACCCAAAAAGCATTGAACTCTATTACATTGTTTTGATGTCTTTTATGGCAATTGAAGTTTGATTTTTTGGGGGGCGGGGGTGGGGTTGATAATTTATTTACATTTCATAACACTTTTATGGATCCCTATGTATGTATTGCATATGATCAGGGTTTTCCTTAAGAGGCAGCTGGCAGCAGATTTGGCTGCCTCATATCCTTTTCAAGCGGGCTCAAATTTGTCAAAATGGTAAAAAAAACGGGAATGATTCAAAGAAAATGAAAAAAAATCACAAGAAAGCGTAGAACCCCCCAACCCCCCTGCCTCCTACAATTTAAAATAATCCTTCTACTCTGATTTTGAAGGAAAACCCTGAATGATTAAGATCACACCAGCATTTATCTGTGAAATGCTTAAGATATATGCCCATTGAGGTGGACAGTCATAAAACCATCACCCTCACATAAATGCAAGAAATACTTCAACACGCTCTTCCTGATTTGTACTAACAAGAGATGCATCTCAAAATTGTTGCATATTTATTATTGATTTACACATGCATTTTAAATTCAAACCATCTCCTTAAAAATCATGTTGGAGTATATTGCAATCAACCATTGGAGTTTTGATATCTAAAATTTTACAAACATCAGTGAAAGAAATCTTTAGATATGCCCATGTCAATAAATCAAAAACAATGAAAATGAAAGAGTTATGATTTTCACTTCCTGGTTTACAAAATAAGAAAGAATAGCTGTGGCAATGATGAATAAATGTAGGGTAATTGGGAAGAGACTGGGTACAGCATAAAAATTATACCAGTAAGGTATTTGTCAATGAAAATGAAGAAAAAACACCTCTGCTTGTAATGTGAATGATGTGTTTGTTACAGTTGGACAATGCGGATGAGCAAGCAGCCCAGGTACGAAGGGAGCTGGACAGCCGACTCCAGATGGTCGAACAAATGTGCAAGGTACTGTCCAAGTCTTGTTTTACTTTTTTTTTTTCCCCGTTTCCCAATTCTGCTTAGTTTTCTCTATTGACTATGCATTTTCAAGAAAGGAAAAGAGGTTAGTAGAAGCTAGAGTCCTTACTGGTCTGTCAGTCACATTGTAGAAAGTTCTGGCATGACATGGCATGGTTATGTTAGTATAACATTTCCCGGTGTTGATCCAGCCCTGCGTTTAGTGTTAGCTGTATATATAGAGTGTAAGCTGGGAACCAAATCTGTAACAGTTGCAAGCATTATGGTAAACTGAACACAGCCCAGGCGTGCGTTCAGTATGACAAACCGTATGCAACTGGTTGCTTACATTCAGCTATGGGGTTGTATTAGGACCATATAGCATGCTGTTCACGTGCTCCTATGCTGTACGTCATGGTTTATGACTCTGAGACAATTTCATAGCTGATTGTAAGCGTACGGTTGCATACACTTTGTTATACTGAACTCACGTCATTTCTTACCCTACTGCTGCATTTGCCTGTGTCACCACTATGATGTTTTCATGCAATAGTTGTGTATGACTTTACAGTATTATAGCATGTCAGTATATTCCAATGCATTGTTTGACTGTGTAAGGGATAATTTGATGTTTTTAATAAAATGAGATCAGTGGATTAATTTCAGATTGAAATACATTACAAAGGTTATAAGATCTTTTTTCAATCCCACACATCCTTTCATTAACCGGATCTTGTAACACTATTAAAATATCAAGAAAGTAAAAAAAAAAAAAAAGAACATCATTTTATACTGGGGGAAAGATGACTGTCAATGTAAAAGATAGACCACCCATGGCATAGACCTAGTTTTGTGTCTTTACTCAGACGTGTAGAAGTCTATTATCGCCAGCATGCCATATAAACCCGCACTAAGAAGAAAAGCAGCACTATTTGGAGGTATATTACTGTTCTCTGGTTAGACTTACTTGGAGCTCCTTTCTCCCTCTAATAACTCAACCTGCCTGGATCTTGCTGTCTTAGACAGAATTCGTCCTGCATTTTTTTTCTTCTAGGAAATTCTAGAAGATTTATTAGGTGAGCTTCTCAAAGACTGGAGATTTTACTGTGCCATTCTGTTGTGCAAGTCTTTTTTTTTTTTTTTCTTAAATTTCTAAAATGTTACCTTATATCTCTTTTACACAGGGTAGATCCATTATAATGCATTCCAATATAATGCAAATTTTGATATAATGTTTCTCAACATTAAACCCAAAAATTGAAATTAAGTGATTTGCTAAATTTACTTAAAAAGTTATAATGTAGTCCAATGTGGTACCTTGACTTGACTCTAAATATGTGTTCTAATGGAACTGATCTGAAATCTTGAACAGTGTATGTTCATTATAGCCAGCTCCATTATATCACGAAATCCAATATTATGTGGTCCAAAATTGGGTCCTGAATCTTTATATTGGGATTTATTAAATTGATTTAAGATGCATATTTGGTTCAGTATGGTGCAGACTCTAAACTCTGACCCAAAATGAAGTGTTATAACATTAAAACCGAGTTAAGTCGAGCAAAATTTGAAGAATTTTGTCCCATGGTTTTTACGTTATGCAATATCAAAAGTGTGTGTATATTTTGCATGTGACATGTTCAAGGGATGAGTCTATGGATTTTTTTCTTAAACATATTACTTGAAATGTTATAAATTTTTGTATGAATATTGTAAAATTTCAGTGTGAATTACGTTACATGTAGTATACCATTAGTAACACATGATCTCGTCCAATGGACATGTAAAGAAACATTGTTAGTACTTCAAATTTTTTTATTGAACACAGAACTATCAAAAAGTGCTTACACATTATACAAGTAATGGGACAAATTTGCATGTGATCAGATAAATAAACGGTATATTTTCAAAATTCTCAGTACTATTATTGTGAAAAAGAAACACTATATTTTCATTACACATAAATAATGTACAAGACCAAAGAACATTTTTTTCTAATATAAATTCATCTTCTTTAATGAGCTCTCAATACTAAATCAGTATATTATATAACAAGGAAAGTATACTATATCCTTAGTCACAGAAGATATAAGAAAGGGGAGAAGTAACATAATTCACATTTAATAACCAGAAATCAGGACAGTACTTGGAAAGTCTTATTTGATTCATATATACACTTAATTGCATTTTTCCTTTCAATATAGGATTGAGTTGATAGACAGACAGACTTGCTAAAATAGTATTTGAGGTACAGAAAAATTCATGAAAGCTGCATGTCACTTGAAATCAGATAATACCTAACACAGACACACACACATATATAGCATGTTCTTATTATAGTGTACTATTGTGCGTCAATTTTCACACATACACACAAAATACATTTCTCTCAAATTTACATTTGTATGTAGACTACTAATCAAACTTTTATGATTTATATTTCAAAATCAGCAACTATCACATAAACGGCTTTGTTATATCAAAATGTATGTACGGTTACATAATTCACAATTAGCTGTGAATCAATTTGATTAATATAAATATTCAGGAGTCAGTGTCATTATCTTGTAAACAAAATATGCCCATCACTTAATAAGTCATGTCACAGATTTAAAACAGCAAACATCGTTATCTAACCATTTAAACCACCAAAACATTAAAAAAAATAAACTAAAACCATATAAACAAATATGGTGGCTTAAAAGAGACATGAAAGATGTAATTCTTATTCTGCATGCGAACACAATACCTAATATGGTTGCATGTGATAACTACAGCATTTGCATGTTTTGGCATGCAAACGCAATAGTTACTGCATGCGTACGCAATTGCTAAGTTTGCGAATGTGGTGCTTATTGCGTGCAAAAGTAATAGTTATCAGGTTCACATGCAGTAGCTATCGCTATCTGGTATTCTTGAAATAAAAAAATTGTGAATTAGATTACAATTTCACTGGTAGCATATAGAAGGTGTCTATAATTGCATCTTAACCCTTTCCCTCATAGAGGACACCATGAAAAGACCTATGCGAACAGCATAAAACCAGATCAACCTGCAAGTAACTCGCAGGCTGATCAGGTTTTATGCTGTTCGCTGCTCCTCAGTGGTCTGGAAATGAGGATTTTGTGATTAAATTTGGTAAGGTTTAACTGTGGCTTTCTGCATATCAGGCTTTATGTGATACCTATTGAGGGCATCAAAAGGAGTCTATATGAGGGAAAGGGTTAAACAGTCTGTATAGAAATTACAACATTTAGTTCTGCAATGAATGAATTACGTTACCGTTTGGTGAATTATGTTACCATTTTTACTGGTAGTGTGTACTATTTTGTTTGCAGATACATGTAAAACATAAGTACTTCAATAAATATTAGCTTTTCATCAAACCTGCATGAAGGAATTATAACATTTATGAAATATATCATTCATATTCATGGAAAAGAAAACTACATTTGAACTACAATATTAAAATGACCTTGGCAATATTTCAATTTGCTTGTCTACCTTTTATCAAACTTTTCTACATACGCACCGGTAATAGTATGTTGTTCAGAGGTAAAATTTTCTTGTTATTTTTTTCTGGGACTCTATACTGTGGTTATAGACAAAAATTTGGTAACATAATTCACAGAAATAAAATTCACACTTTTTATCATTTTGCTGCTAAAAATGTTTTATTAAAAAAAATCTTTGTCACTGAAATTGTTCTAACTGTTCCATATCCTATGACATTTCTGAATTACATGGTAACAGTTCTCAATGTATGCTATATTTGAAGGTTTCACTCTGTAGCATGAACTTTTGACAATATTTAAACTTTGCTGTAAAGAAAACTGAAGAAAGTCTATTTCAGAACATGTATATATTATGAACAATGCAGAAACTGTCTGTTTTCTGCTCCCTATCATATCATTTGGCATGTATCAAACAGCAGTAACACAAGTCACAGAAACCGTGCGACAAACAAATTTTAACAACCAAAAAGTGAATTCAGCTTTTTCTTACTTGAGAATATGTGTAAAACATCATTAATCCTCCATGAAGTCAAATAATGACAGTTCATAGACATATGAAATGTGTTATTTGTTTAAAATTTGCACATATAGACAGGCCACAAATAGCAGTTATCACCACTTTGAGGTCATGTTGTGTCATAAATTGTGTTTGTTTGTGGGTATATGTATACATTTCTGTAGCATCAGAAAACACATACACATCCAGGAATATGGCCATACTGAAAGCTACAGAGTCATGGGACAATAATTTTAGGTATTTGCTCAACTTAACTCAGTTTTAATGATAATGGAGTTGAACTATTAGGAAAGCCCAATTTGTATTTCTTATACATTATATTTATATTCATTACACATTTTGCCTGCGTTTATAGTTAACCCTCTACCACAAAGGTACAGCAGCCCTATAATGGTTACATGGAATAATTTTCTGAACTATATATTTTTTTTTTTTTGCCAAGCAGACTGTACAAGCTGAGCTACAATATTGTATAAGCAAATAGAGTAGATCCCTATCAGACAGGTTCTCCCAGATCTGGGTCTCTGCTCTGTAATGTCATCAAAACCTCTATAGGAGGTAGAATGGTTAAACCATATTAGACCAGAGGTAGGTACATCTGTCTGAAAGCATTTCTTGATCTGTGGCAGAGACAGCACAGTGACAGCAGGGACCATTTGACCAATGAAATGGTGTGCCGGATTTTGAAAGTTAGCTTTGTTCTACCAAGTAGAAGTGATGTCACGCTCCTTGCTTAAGCTTTGCGGTTTATCTTGCTTGAACAATGAGTCAGCTTTTGTTTTTGTAAATTTCAACAAAGAGTATTCAAAATACTATGCTTGATTTCATTCGTTTGCAAGTAGCTGATTAATATTCATGAAATCGAAGTTTTGCCAGCTGAAAATGCCACGGTTTATACAGGAGTGATAACGGAATATATACCGTGGGTTTCTAACGATGAGGAGTCGCAAACAATATTGAACCCTGATCAGGATGTAAGATATATGCAGGCTGATCTGCATTTTAAAGAGTTGTTGTAATGCAGGTTATACGACTCACTCATTTAAAGGTGTGTTAATGTAGGATGTATGACTCTCTCCCTTAAAAGATGTGTTCATGCAGGTTGTGTAATTCATTTCTGTGAAGGAGTGTGTTTGTGCACTTCTTAATTTAAAGTAGGTTGTATAACTTCTTTCAAGGGGTGTGTTAATGCAGCTTATCTAAGAAATTGTGTTAATGCAGGTTGTATATATCTCTCCTTTAAAGGGGCGTGTTGATGCAAGTTGTATAACTCACTCCTTTTATGGCTCTTAAGTGGTAGAGGGTAAACTACTTTGTAAGTTTTAATAACTATGTATAATATAATAAGTGTTATACTTCTATATTACATCTGTATGTTATGTGCTATAGTTAGATGTTATATTTATGTATGCATATTTCCTCACAGTGCTTGCTTTGTATAGTAAATGAATATTTCTTTCAACATTTTGTTCACAGCTGATGGAAGATGAGGATGAACAAGATAGAGTGATTATTTTGCACTTATTCTCTCTACCTCTAACATATGTATTATATATCTATCTTGTATATATATATTGGCACATATAGTTGTAATAACAAAGTACACATTCTCAATCTTTCTCTTGCTCTCCATAAAAATTGGCTTGAAAACACATGTTCCTATTTTTATTAAGAACTAATTGCACACAGAGCTGAGCTTCTCTGGTAGGGATTAGTGTAAGAAAGGCATAGTTTTTCAGTTCATCAGAATTGCCCATGTAAATGATGGAAATAATTTATTGGATGGGATGGTGTACCTTTGGCTGAATAGCTGTGATATGAAAATTTGCACTGAACTCCAAACCTGTTGTTAACTGTTGTTAAACACATTTCTCAGACAATCATTGAATATTTCTTAATTATATGGCTACCTAATAAACCATGTGCCCCAGATCTTTGATTATGTTTTTGGTTGTTATATAGTTATACGGTTTTTTTTTTGTTCCATTTATAGGGTCTGAATTTCAGACCCATTCCATATTTTGATATTTTTCCCAAATGGATTTTTTTTTCTAATTTAAAAGAGTTTTGTTTATTATTTAATTGTGTTAATGAAAGAAAATGCCCCCTTAAACAGTATTTTACACATATTATGTTGCTTTTCTGCTTTTTAAAAATTCCAAATCAAGTGAATTAAATAATGTTGATATAGTTATTAAGGATCCCTTTTTCAAAATAGATAAACCACTGTTATAAAGCGGCACTATATAATTATACTGATATCAAAGTTTGGATCTAATCTTTGATGCATAATGGCGCTATTTTGTTTGATTAAGAAAAACTAAGATAAAAAATGTCTGAAGATTAGTGAACATCATTGTTTGAAATAAATTTAAACAAATTTACAAAGTTTTCACGAATTATGGAAAACAGTAAATTAAATACAATAATTTCACAGGGTTCTGCTTTTGATTAACATTTTTATATTTAGAGTTGAGACATTATTATATTCAGAGTTAATCTCATATATATATATACATATTATGAAAATTGGATTTGAAATTCTGATATCTGAGATTCCCATTCCACAATACAAATTAGATTAATGATTTGTCAATTATACTTTCTGGTACCTTATGTCTAAGAATAACAAGCTTGGAGCCAGTAATTGCATTCAAATTTAAATAGTATATATAATTTTATTTATATCATGTCTAATTTTTATCAAATGTCTTCAATATTAATATTTCCAGGAATAGTTTATTTCATTCTTATCATGTTAAATTTCTTAATTGGACCTGTCCTTTCTTCATTTTGGACCATAATATTAGTTGTTTATTGGGGTGCTTGCTGTCAGAAAATTTATTGACTGAATAGAGAACTCACAGTGCAGCCCATGAACTTGATCTGTACTGGTTGCAAAGGCAGTCACAGCATGCCTACAGCATTGCTAGGGTTAATATACAAACCTCCTGATAGTGAAACCTAATAACTACATTGAACCATTATTATCAAATTATCAAAAAATTGACATTGCACTACCTACTCAATCATTTGTAATACAATTCTTCTGATAGTGTCATACATGTATATGGTATATTATTTAAAAAAAAAAAAAAAAAAAAGTATTATATAAGATTAGGCATTGCTACATCCTTTAAGATATTGAAACTGATCTGCACCCACATTGCCAGAGATACTTGGCATGCAAAAAGAGATTTGTTGGCTTTTTAGCTCACCTGAGCACAAAGTGCTCAAGGTGAGCTTTTGTGATCGCCCTTCGTCCGTCGTCGTGCGTCGTCCGTCGTCAACAATTTGCTTTAAACGACATCTCCTCTGAAACCACTGGACAGAATTTAATGAAACTTGGCAGGAATGTTCCTTGGGTGAGGCTCTACAAAAGTTGCTAAAATAAAGTTGATCCATGAAGAACTCTGGTTGCCATGGCAACAAAAAGAAAAATAATTTGAAAACTTTAAAAATCATCTCCTTCAAAACTACTGGCCAGATTTCAAAATAAATTGGTACAGATGTTCCTTGGGTCAACCTCTACCAAAGTTGCTAAAATTATTCCGATCCGTAAAAAAACATGGCCGCCAGGGGCGGGGCTTATTTGCCTTATATGTATATAGAGAAACCTTTAAACAACATCTCCTCTGAAACCACTGGACAGAATTTGATTAAACTTGGCAGGGATGATCCTTGGGTCAACCTTCACAAAAGTTGCTAAAATAAACTTGATCCATGTAGAACTCTGGTTGCCATGGCAACAAAAAGAAAAAAAAATGAAAACTTTAAAAATCATCTTCTTCAAAACTACTGGCCAGATTTTAAAATAAATTGGTACAGATTTGTATATAGAGAAACCTTTAAACAACATCTTCTCCGAAACCACTGGACAGAATTTGATTAAACTTGGCAGGGATGATCCTTGGGTCAACCTTCACAAAAGTTGCTAAAATAAACTTGATCCATGTAGAACTCTGGTTGCCATGGCAACAAAAAGAAAAAAAAATGAAAACTTTAAAAATCATCTTCTTCAAAACTACTGGCCAGATTTTAAAATAAATTGGTACAGATGTTCCTTGGGTCAACCTCTACCAAAGTTGCTAAAATTATTCCGATCCATAAAAAAACATGGCTGCCAGGGGCGGGGCTTATTTGCCTTGTTTGTATATAGGGAAAACTTTAAACAACATCTCCTCTGAAACCACTTGACAGAATTTGATTAAACTTGGCAGGGATGATCCTTGGGTCAACCTCCACAAAAGTTGCTAAAATAAACTTGATCCATGAAGAACTCTGGTTGCCATGGCAATAAAAAGAAAAAAAAAATGAAAACTTTAAAAATCATCTTCTTCAAAACTACTGGCCAGATTTTAAAATAAATTGGTACAGGTGTTCCTTGGGTCAACCTCTACCAAAGTTGCTAAAATTTTTCCGATCCGTAAAAAACATGGCCGCCAGGGGCGGGGCTTATTTGCCTTATCTGTATATAGGGAAAACTTTTAATCAACATTTCCTCTGAAACCACTGGAAAGAATTTGATTAAATTTGGCAGGAATGATCCTTGGGTCAACCTTCACAAAAGTTCCTAAAATAAACTTGATCCATATAGAACTCTTGTTGCCATGGCAACAAAAAGAAAAAAAATATGAAAACTTTAAAAATCATCTTCTTCAAAACTACTGGCCAGATTTTAAAATAAATTGGTACAGATGTTCCTTGGGTCAACCTATTTATCTCAGGTGAGCGATTTAGGGCCATCATGGGCCTTTTGTTTGTATTAGCTCACCTGAGCACAAAGTGCTCAAAGTAAGCCTTTGTGATCACCCTGCGTCAGTCGTCATCTATTGTCCGTTGTCAAACATTTGCTTTAAATGACATTTACTTTGAAAGAGCTGGACAGAATTTGATTAAACTTGGCAATGATGAAAGTTGCTAAAATGAACTTGATCCATGTAGAACTCCTGTTGCCATGGCAGTAGAAAGAAAAAAATTGTGAAAACTTTAAAAATCATCTCCTTCAACTACTGGCCAGATTTCAAAATGTTTTATACAGATGTTCCTTTTGTAACCCTATACTCAGGTGAGCGATCCAGGGCCTCTGTGGCCCTCTTGTTCTTCTACATTGTATACAGTGTTACACTGGATAGGTGTTGGTTAGAAAATAGAACACTTCTAATAGATGACCACCATCATCATTCTTCTTCTTCAGCATCATTGTCATAATCCTTAACATCATGCATCCAGCTAATCATAATTTTTCCAACTGTCACCTCCTGAAGCTTTACCTTAGAAAAACCCTGTCTGAAAGCCCCCTCCACCAGTTTTAGTTAAGTCAGGCAACCATTCCAGGTACTAGTGTTTACATGAAGGCATTCAATCCTTGTACCCATGAAAAATAGACTTAACCTTGATTAAACAATATCCAGAACCTTTTTTAACCCTTTCCCTCATATAGACTCATTTTGACGCACTCAGTAGGTACCACATAAAGCCTGATCTGCAGAAATCCACAGTAAAACCTTACCAAATTTAATTACAAAATCCTCATTTCCAGACTGGGGAGCAGCGAACAGCATAAAACCTGATCAGCCTGCGAGTCACTCGCAGGCTGATCTGGTTTTATGCTGTTCGCATAGGTCTTTTAATGGTGTCCTCTATGAGGGAAAGGGTTAAGAAAAAGAATTAAACGCTTCAGAACCCGTGGATTATGAGGGGGTGGGGACATATAGGCAGTGTTATACAGTATTCAGAAAACTAACATTCAAAGAGTTGGACAGCTTTCTGCAATTTTTGCATCAATCTTAAATCAATCAGTATATATCAGCATATCTGCTTTATATTACCAATAAGCTTCAGTAATATTATATCCTTTTTTTCTCTCCTGTATTTAAATGTTTGCTTCTTTTTCTTTAATATATGACTTCTAAGTATCTGTAGGCAACTTCCACTGATGCTATTTCATTCTCTTGTCTATTTGTTGTTTTTAGCTCACCTGAGTACAATATGGTTACAAAAGTGACCAAATGTAATTTACCCTGTGGTCGGGAATGGGAAAAAATGTTTCTGGTGGTCAGAATAGCAGATACTGTTCATTTGCTCACACAAGATATATATATATCAATCAGGCCCATTGTGATTGATGCTTTGTTTTCACAATTGTTATCTGTTAGGAAAAAATTGAATTGGTAAAGTACTTTTGAATTTGGGTCTTGTTTAGTGAAAACAGGGTCATTTTAAGGTCATACCTCATATAATGGACCAGTCAGGGCTATTGTGCTCAGGTGAGCAAACAAGGGACACTATGGTCCATTTGTTGTGTCAATGTCACTTAAAGATGTTAGTTTTTCAGCATTCATTTTATCAAGGGGAGATAATTTCTTTATTTTTGATATACAGTACCTGTCTAGATATCAGTTTCTTGGGTATAAGTTTCCTGGAACATTTTTTACTGTCTTGTAGAAGAAGCATTTTTATTTAAAATGTTATTTAATTGTAAGAAAGTTTGTTTATTTCTTACAGATGCTGTGTTCTTAATTACTTGTATTGACTGGTATTCAGTTGCCATTTAAAAAAAATATGAAACAGAATTGAATTTCAAAACATGAGAGACATTTTAAGAAATGCTCAAACTTATTGATTGGGCTTTTCATTGGTTTAAACTCACCCTTTACCTTATGAATATTTATGTATATACTTATGACTTAATGAATATTCATTTACTGAACTTAACATTGTAAATGAAAGAATGGATTTTCCTTTGCTATGCAGAATGTGTAAAATTTGTATAAGGAAATAGAGCATTCCCATGATCAGACAGCTACTTTCAAAAGAAAGTTTTTGTTTGTGGTCTGCTCTGTTTGCCATTGCATCAAAACAAGTCTATATAAAGTAAAGGGGTAATTAATATGAAAATGTGTATGAATGTGACATAGGGTTATCGTAATCCTTCTGTAATTGAAAATAAAGCATTTGTGCATTTATCAGTCTTATTTTTAGACGACAGTTGATTTCCTTACGTTTTGCAACATTTTCAGCTGACGATTATATTGAAATGTCATATGGATGGTAATGAAACAATTATTAGGTAAAAGCCTTTTTATCCTCTATATCAACAGACTCTCAGAAATCTTTCTAGAAAATATTTAATGCAGAAAGATTGGGAGACAAGATAAACCCTCCCTTTCTGTTAGATTTTTCATGAATGCGCTAGTATGCCATGGAAGTAATTGACCACTAGTGATCAGCATTCGCTGCCTCTTCAGCGTTATGGTGTGTTTATTGTTGGATGACCACTCCAGACTGTATAATTAACCTGCTGCAAACCTTTCAAGGTCAATAACAATAATATTGGATATTAGTGGAATAGCCATTGGGTCTTGGTCAATATCCTGTCCGTATCAGATGTCTGGACCAGTTTTGGACAGTTGTAGAGGGGTTTAGCATGCGTGTAAGCAACGTGGTTTTGTTTCAGATGTTGTTTAAAATAGCCTGTCCAGTGATCGGTGTTGCTCTTGTAAAGTATTTTTTAAATAAAGGCATTTTATAGTCTTAAAGTTTCATGCCATTGGCACGTTCACTGACTTTATGGCTTTTACCCTGGTCACTGGGCTACTAGTATTTATCTATAGATCTCCCTGCGGAGTCTTTCACGCCGCTTATGACAGCCCACACTATGGTGCTACGGAATTATACCACCCTCTCAGGTACCCATTTACACCTGGGTGATGTGAAACAATGCGGGGGAAATTTCTTGCTCAAGGAAATCAGCAGGGTCCTTGGCAGGACTTGAACCTAGGACCTCTTGATACCAAAGCTTGTGAGCTACTTCTTCACCTGTTTAGGCTGTAGTTTATTTAGTCTATTTTTTCTGTTGTATTATCTTGTCCACATAGGTTAATGGTTAGTTTTGCAAGTAATTTGTTTTTTCTTGCCCAGTTGGCTTGTGGTTTTCTTTTCTATTTACATAATTTATCTAGAGGTTATGTTTTTTTCTATTTTCCAGATTTGGTTAGTTGTTAACTTTTCCCAGTGGTCCAATTTTAATTGTGATTTATTTTTCTTTATTGTCAAGTTGGCTTATATTTAATTTTCATAAAACTAAAACTGGCCTTAAGTTTTGTTTTTGTCATGTTCAAATTTACTAGATTGTAAGTTTGCTTGTTTCCCAGCAGTTTTCCTTTAACCCAAGTTGTCTTTTGGTTTAGTTCTTTGATTGCCGAAGTTGACTTGTGGTTTAGTTCTTTGATTGCCCAAGTTGGTTTGTGGTTTAAATTCACTATTTGACCCTGTTGGCCAGTGGTTTAGTCATCTATTTGCCAAAGTTTGTGGTTAAGTTCTCTTTTTGTCTGATTTGTGTTTTAATTCTCTACTTGCCCAGTTTGACTTTTGGTTTAGTTTTTACCCAAAGTTGACTTGTGGTTTAGTTTTTAGCTCACCTGAGCACAAAGTGCTCAAGGTGAGCTTTTGTGATCGCCCTTCGTCCGGTGTCCGTCGGCGTGAGTCGTGCGTCGTCAGTCGTCCGTCGTCAACAATTTGCTTTAAATGACATCTCCTCTGAAACCGCTGGACAGAATTTAATGAAACTTGGCAGGAATGTTCCTTGCGTGAGGCTCTACAAAAGTTGCTAAAATAAAGTTGATCCATGAAGAACTCTGGTTGCCATGGCTACAAAAAGAAAAAAAAAATGAAAACTTTAAAAATCATCTCCATCAAAACAACTGGCCAGATTTTTAATAATTCTGTGTACAGTTATGTTCTTGGTTTAACTTTACCAAAGTTGCTATAATTATTCACTGTCCTAAAAAACATGCCGCCAGGCGGCGTTATGTGCCTTTATGTATATAGAAAATTCTTTAAACACATCTCCTCTGAAATCTCTGGACAGAATTTGATTAAACTTAGCAGGAATGATCCTTGGGTCAACTTCACAAAAGTTGCTAAAATAAACTTGATCCATGTAGAACTCTGGTTGCCATGGCACAAAAAGAAAAAAAATATGAAAACTTTAAAAATCATCTTCTTCAAAACTACTGGCCAGATTTTAAAATAAATTGGTACAGATGTTCCTTAGGTCAACCTCTACCAAAGTTGCTAAAATTATATCCGATCCGTAAAAAAACATGGCCGCCAGGGGCGGGGCTTATTTGCCTTATATGTATATAGAGAAACCTTTAAACAACATCTCTCTGAAACCACTGGACAGAATTTGATAAACTTGGCAGGGATGATCCTTGGGTCAACCTCACAAAAGTTGCTAAAATAAAACTTGATCCATGTAGAACTCTGGTTGCCATGGCAACAAAAAAAAAAAAATGAAAACTTTAAAAATCATCTTCTTCAAAACTACTGGCCAGATTTTAAAATAAATTGGTACAGATGTTCCTTGGGTCAACCTATACCAAAGTTGCTAAAATTATTCCGATCCGTAAAAAAACATGGCCACCAGGGGCGGGGCTTGTTTGCCTTATATGTATATAGAGAAACCTTTAAACAACATCTCCTCTAAAACCACTGGACAGAATTTGATTAAACTTGGCAGGGGTGATCCTTGGGTCAACCTTCACAAAGTTGCTAAAATAAACTTGATCCATGTAGAACTCTGGTTGCCATGGCAACAAAAAGAAAAAAAAAAAATGAAAACTTTAAAAATCATCTTCTTCAAAACTACTGGCCAGATTTTAAAATAAATTGGTACAGATGTTCCTTGGGTCAACCTCTACCAAAGTTGCTAAAAAAATTTCCGATCTGTAAAAAACATTGCCGCCAGGGGTGGGGCTTATTTGCCTTATATGTATATAGGGAAAACTTTAATCAACTTTTCCTCTGCAACCACTGGACAGAATTTGATTAAACTTGGCAGGAATGATCCTTGGGTCAACCTTCACAAAAGTTCCTAAAATAAATTGATCCATATAGAACTCTGGTTGCCATGGTACAAAAGAAAAAAAATATAAAACTTTAAAAATGATCTTCTTCAAAACTACTGGCCAGATTTTAAAATAAATTGGAACAAATGTTCCTTGGGTCAACCTATTTATCTCAGGTGAGCGATTTAGGGCCATCATGGGCCTCTTGTTTAGCTCACCTGAGCACAACTTGCTCAAGGTGAGCTTTTGTGATCGCCCTTTGTCCAGTGTCTGTCGTGCGTTGTCAACAATTTGGCTTGTTAACACTCTAGAGGCCATATTTTTAGGCCAATCTTAAAATTGGAATTTCCAAAATTTTAAAGGGGGAAAGGTAGAGGTCAAATCTTAGAAAAACCTTGTTAACATTCTAAAGGCCACAGTTTTGGCACAATCTTCATGAAACTTGGTCAGAATGTCTGTTTCCATAATATCTTGGACAACTTCAAATTTGGGTCATGTGGAGTCAAAAAATAGGTCACGAGGTCAAATCTTAGTAAAACCTTGTTAACACTCTAGAGGCCACAATTTTGGCACAATCTTCATGGAACTTGGTCAGAATGTCTGTTTCCATAATATCTTGGACAACTTCAAATTTGGGTCATGTGGAGTCAAAAAATAGGTCACGAGGTCAAATCTTAGAAAAACCTTGTTAACACTCTAGAGGCCACAATTTTGGCACAATCTTCATGGAACTTAGAATGTTTTTCTCTCAAAATCTTGGACAAGGCCGAATTTGGGTCATGTGGGGTCAAAAAGTAGGTCACAAGGTTAAATCTTAGTAAAACCTTGTTAACACTCTAGAGGCCACATTTTTCATGAAACTTGGTCAGAATGTTATTCTCCATAAAATCTTGGACATTTTGAGTTTGGATCATGTGGGTAAAAAGTAGGTCATGAGGTCAAATCTTAGAAAAACCTTATTAACACTCTAGTGGCCACATTTTTTGCCCATTCTTTTATGAAACTTGGTCAGAATGTATGTTTCCATAAAATCTTGGACAAGTTTGAATTTGGGTCATGTGGGGTCATAAAGTAGGTCATGAGGTCAAATCTTAGAAAAACCTTAACACTCTAGAGGCCACATTTTTGGCCAGATCTTCATGAAACTTGGTCGGAATGTCTGTTTCCATAATATCTTGGACAAGTTCGAAGTTGGGTCATGTGAGGTCAAAAAGTAGGTCAATATGAAAAATCCAACATTTATAATCAGGTGAGCAATACGGGCCCTCTTTTCTATATATATGTCTATCATGAGATCAGTTCTTGAGACCATGTTGCCTAGGCATAGGTTTTCTTATGACTAAGTGATTAGTTCTAGCGGAGTGCTTTTCTTTATTCTAAAGTATTTTTTCCTGGCTTATTTTAAGCAATACTTTAAAATTAGTCTGGTAAACTTTGAATTGAAGAAAATATATCAAAGTTTTAAATTGATTAGGAGAAAATTTAATAATTCAAAAAGAAATTCACCATCTTACTAAATGCCTTCTCCAGACTTCAGTGGCAGGAAAGATGGATGTAGCAGTGGGCTCTCAATATAAGAAAGAATAATGTGAAAAAGCAATAAGGCTAAGAGCACAAGATTACCCTGCTTTATTTAATCTGTTCCATTGCCTGCAGGTCTCGATGCTGTGGCTAGGATCAGAAGGTTGTGGGTTCATTCCCTGGACACGACATCAAAGTCGTAAAAAATGGTTATGGTATAGCTCCCTTGCTAAAATGGTGCTTAGAATATAAGGCCCGTCACCATATTGGGCCAGGTGTCAGGATAATATGACTGGGTGTGGGATCATGCCACATGTTTACAGTGTGATACTGCAGTGTGGCAGCACTATATCTGTTTCAATTACACCTAGTCTCCAAATGACTAAAATGCTTTCAGCGAGATGTTTAACCTAACAAAGCAACCAACTGGCAGACTGATATACTGTATTAGGACTGGTTGACACATCAGATTGCCCCAAAATTTTAATATTACTTTTCCTTTACTTCTGTGTCTCAAACTTACTGAATTAAAAAAAAAGAAAGAAAAAAAAAAAGATAGAAAAAGTAAACAATACTTAGAGAAATAAAAAATCATATGTATATATTTTTTAGATTCGGGGTTTCAAAAACCATGGATTTTCCCAAAATGTTTTATAATCATTTTGTTTTTGATGTAACTTTAGACTACTGTTGTAGAATTATAGCCGAAGGTACATATATTTACAAGAAGTTCAGTATTGATTCAGTGTGTTTATCCAGCGGTTCCAAACAGGCATCAAGCCTGCTAAATAAAGACACCTCAACTTTGATCTTGCTGTCATCTTTTACCAGCCTATGTTATTACAAAAAGGTAAAATTCTTGATATCAAAGGGACTATATGGTAGCTTAATGACGTGCTTTAATGTCTTGGTGGATGTTATTTCTGTGAGAAATGGTGTTTGCATTGTGTCTTTATTTAATGAGAATATTCCTCTTAACAATTACCTCATATAGACTCATTATAGCGCAGAGGCAAACGGAGCAGACTCGAATGAGGCTTCATATTAAACTTCAGAAAATGTTTATTTATAAATTTGTATATAAATATTTGTGAGGTAATGGGTGCATGAATATTCATGAGGTTAAGGGTTAAAATAAAATTCCGATAAAAAGAGATTATGTACGATTTTGTTCTTTGGTTGGAAAAAAATGTTCTGATAAAAATTGTAATGTGTAACTTAATATGTACAGTTATATTCCAGTTTCTGTGTGAAAAGGAGAAAAAAATCAAGGTGTTAACTAGATCTAGGAAATTTTGTTAACCCCATACCTGGCAGACATTTTAATGTTAATTTGCTGAACTTTGAATGGTATCTGAAACAATTGATGACTACATAATATCTGTGTCCTAATGTTGTAGGAGCAAAAAGGAGTAAACAGTGCATCAAAATCTGATGCAAAAGGTTAAAAGGTTAGAAACTGTCCGATCCCCAACTTGTGTATAAAGATGTTTATTATTATTACGTAGATACTTGGTATTTTTCTTAAATGTCAATGAGTCATTGATTTCTTGCTCTGTATTTACACTGTCCAATGAAATCACTGAATGTCTCTAGGGTTCTCTCCTTTAAGGGCCAAGGCTTTGAAAATATGTGATAAAACAGATTTATTCCAACTATTCAAGTGGGTAATCAGGTATGAATATAATAAGTTTCTAAATTAAAAAAGAAACAAGAAACAACAAAACAGTATCTGTAAACAATTGATAAGAAATGTTATAAAATGCTTCAATGACAAAAAAGTTGAGGATTTTACAGGGTTCACCCCTCTATAAAAATGATTATCAAAGTTGGATGATGATGATGATGATGATGATGAGCATTACATTAAGTGATGTTTACTCAAAACAGACACAGTTTCCATATATAGATTGTTGGATGTGACCATTAAACACCATTATGAATGATAGATAGTTGGTTGACCATTAAACACCATCAAGACCAGCTTTAAGTGTCATTTTGTGTCAGCTGAACATTAGAATTTTCATAAACAGAAATGGCAGAAAATGTTAAAACAAATGCAGAAGTTCAGGGGAGTTGTGACTCTTTTGGGATCCAATTGTATCTGGTCTGATATTGAGGTTAATGGTAGAATACAATTAAAATATTTTATCTTACGATATAATGTGAATGCACCAGGAACAGTGAAGTGAAAAAACATGTTTTATTTTATGGATTTATTTCTGCTGCCTTAGCAGGAAACTTAATTTGGATTTAAGGAACCTGTTTCATAGGAGATGGTGGGGAAATTTCTAACTGAACTGCATGATAACCAAATATTCAATACTTTCCAAAGTTCTGTTATATTTCTGTTGGTAAGGAATTCGGCTTGAAAATTCACTTCAGTTACTTTAAGAACAAGAAATGATGCATTAATTTCGTCATACTCTTACAAACAAAATTAATGTACTGTAAAATCATTAATTTTCATGGAATACTAATTTTTCGTGGATTTTGTGAAGGGTTTTATCCACAGATATTAATCCCCGCAAAAGCTTGTCTCTTATATAGACCTCACGCTTTCTAGAACATAGATGTACAAAAAAATGTACCCACTAAAGTCCCTTAGGTACATAACCAAAGAAATTTAATGTCAATGAAAATTAATGACTTTACAGTATACTGGAATCAGCCTGTCAGTTGGGTCTGATAACATTTTCAGTTTTTTGAGATATATCTTATTGACACAACCATGATAGGCTGATGTAAATGACATATTGTAGAGCTCTTTTTTTATTTTTTTTTTGTTATGGCCCTTTTCTCTACATATATCCTTTGCGCACCTGTAACGTATTAGAACGTACACGTTTTTTCTCTCCTCAAAACCGGGGCGATTTTTACATTGAATGACTACACCGTGATAGAACGTATACAAATTTAGTTGTTTCAAAACCCGATTCAGCGTAGGAACCCTGAAACTTTTTTTCTTAAAATATGCAATGACCAATTTTTGAAAATGAACTGAAACTTAATCAAAGACAAAAATTAAAATATGACTAAAACGTTTGAATGTTCAGTATACAGTCAATTGACTATAAACTTGTCAAATAATTTTTCAACCATTTATTGTCAATAATTGAGAGTTAAAATCATTAAATATTTATATGCTCAAAAATAAACTTAAAAGAGCAAAAGCGTGGTATTTTTAAAACTATTATTTACTGTTATGTTCGGGGTGTAAACTTAAGAAAGTTCTGCATCTCGAATGTTAATATGACAACATTTTGGCAAAAAAAAAATCAAAACATACAACGGATCATGTTTGCTATTGTTTATTGATCTGTATTGATTTTTTCAAATGTACGTTTTTATACACTACAGGGGTTTATTTGTTAATGACAAAGTTCGTAAAAATACGTTACAGTTTTTCTCTTGTCTACATCTACAGGGGTTTCCTTAAGGATTTGACTTTCACTTGTCCAGGGGGCAAGTTACTTTGAACATCTAGTTGCCCCCCAGTGAAAACAGGTTGCCCCATCTTGAAGTTGGTTATTTGTTTATGTTTTTAAAAAACAAAAAATGTATAATATTAAGATGACTTAAACTTAATATGTATCAAACACAATGTACAAGCAACTTTTTCCTCAGAAAAAAAAAAAAAAAAAAAAAAAGAAAAAAAAAACCAACAAGGATTTCATTTATAAAAATAAAGTTGCCCACTGGGCTATCTTCTTTGAAAAATCACTTGCCCGCAGTAATTTTAACCTCGCACCGCTTAAACTTATATAGATTTAATACGTTCTTGGTTAATGCAATACAATGAAATATGTGTCTCTCAACTTAGATCAAATTGACACAACTTAAATTTCACAATTGACACTAAACATGACATTAAACATTTGACATGAAACACACGGTTTTGTACACTAAGTTCTGCATCTGTTCTCCTAATCACTAAAGCTTTCTATCTCTTCTTTTTTGCTGCACATCGAGTCTTCATAGTTTTCAGGGAACCCACAAGTGTTTTTCCTGCAACAAATCAGTCTTTCATTAGAAAAAGAGATCCATACTCAGATAAGAAACTACAGCCATCATAAATGCAGCAAAAACAATGATGAACAAAAATGACTTCATGAATCTAATCTATTTGAAATTACTTAAGCTACATAAAAATATTCCCCTTTGGTGTTCTTGGTTTTAGCCCTTTTGTTAGACCTGGTTTCATCTGACTGCAGCGCTTCTGCAAGGGGCCTTTTCAATGATCGATGAGATGCAGCATAGCCACTAGTACCAGTAATCTTTTCGGGTGTCCTCGGCGTTTCTTTTGATCACACTAAAAGACAAAATTTTCAATCAACACTTTTTTCCTTGTTTCGATACATGTAGTTCATTGCTGTCTCAAAAAAATAAATAAAAACCTTACTATGAATTATCCAAGATCTATTACACAAGTCTTGTAAATAAGTGATCGAAATAATTATATTACCCACACCTGTTGCGCTCTTGACTCATAGTTTCGTTGGCGTCAGTAAGCAATCATCAGTTTGTGTTGATTTGTCGTTTGTAAGCACTTTATGCATCATACCTCTATGATATTCTCTGTAAAGACAAACAAATATTTGAGATTATATTTTGAACTGTCACTTTCAGACAGTGAGTCATCTACTTTCGACGCTTTTGACATGGTGCTTATTGTCTTCTTTCCAACACCTTTACTGTCTTTTTTCAGAAGCTTGAACAATGGGGTATCGTCGTCTGTGTCTGTCTGGCTTGCGTCGTATGTTTTCGAAGTTGTCACATTAGGTAGGCTTAATGAACGAACTTCAGCTAATGTTAGTTTGTCTTCTGTGGAATACATCTCATTGTCTGTTATTTCATGAGTTATTTTCGACTGCTTATTTTTGTCTTCAGCAGTTGAGTTGCTGTACATGTCTTCATTTTCCCAGTTATGACTTGTTGCTTCGTTACGTTCGAGTATAGGTTGGTGTTTGTCAGTGAGAAGATTAGAAGATAGAACTACCTCTTTTTCTTTCTCAATAGCTGAAACATTGCCAACGGATGTATGTGTATGAATCGTATCTTTTATTTCCATTTGAGAACGTGCTTTACTACCATCTTCAGCTGTTCTATTCTCTGTCAAATCATTCTGCTCTTGAGGTATCTGATCTTTATAATTTGTGATGACATGTTTCTGATAGTCTGATGATGCCTCTTCGTTTAATTGGACTGCAGCTTGTTCAACCAAACACTGTGTTGACTGTGTAACAATTTTTGTTGTGAACTACATCTGTTTGATTTTCCACTTCCAAATTCGACTTCTTTTCTCCATCTGCGCAATCTGTTTCGAAATGCCAATGGATAGAGTTTGTACCACCATGAGTGCATTCTTCCGAACTTGTTGATGGTTCTGTATCGTTCACTTCTGTACATTTTACAAGCGCATCCAATTTTCGTTTCTCGTCATTTTTATTTTCATGGGTGATTGCCTTATCTTGATGGGCACAGCTGGCAAGTTTTCTTTTCCATCTTCACAAAGTAAACTTGCTTTGGCGGTTGATCGTTTATGGCATGCGTGGACATCTGTTTCTTTGAAAATGTGTTCTCCTCCCTATTCTTATCAACATTTTTCTGTAGATATTCGACATTTTCATGTACAGAACTGGTCCCTTTTCCAACTTCATCTTTTTCCGACAGTTTTCGCCAATAGGAGTGTTGACACTGCTTGGTTTCTTTATATGTTGAGAGCCTGTAGTAGTATTTCATCGTCTCCATCATTAAAGTCTGAGTGTTGCTCCAGTAGAGGAACGAAGTGGTTTGGCTGAAAGACAGACCCATGTCTATTACCAAGATCGCCGTCTCGTGACCACATGACGTATATTGTTTCTGGCGCTCCAGCATCAATCATACTGTGAAAAAGTGGACAAATGCCTGTATTGCTCATTGGATAGACTGACCAAATGTTCTGTTTCAGCGCAGATGACAGATCAAGTAAAGGAATAAATGACGACCAGATTCCCTTTGTGCATGTTTCGTTTGCCACAACAAATACAGCTTCTTTCAAATTGCCTGTCTCCTCAAAGGCCTTGTTTCCTTTTGCCGTCAGCAATAGAGCGTGCATATTTTCTGCAGATATTGCAAATTCTTGTTTTGAAGTAGCTAAGCTAATATGAGGATGTCTAGTGTAGTACTCTGCATAAATGATCATTATAAGAGATGTTGTAAATATGAATGGAGTTAAAATAACAAATACCTACCATTACTAGTAACTTTCTACCAAGATTGCTAAAATTATTCCGATCTGTAAAAAAACATGGGCGTGAGGGGCGGGGCTAATTTGGTGCATTTGTATATAGTGAAAACTGTAAACGGCATCTTCTCTGAAACCGCAAGACAGAATTTGATTAAACTTGGCTGGAATGATCCTTGGGTGAACCTTCACAAAAGTTGCTAAAATAAACTTGATTCACATAGAACTCTGGTTGCCATTGCAACGGAAAGAAAAAATTATGAAAACTTTAAAAATCATCTTGTTTTGAACTACTGGCCAGATTTCAAAATGTTTTAGTACAGATGTTCCTTGGGTAACCCACTACAAGGATTGCTTAAATTATTTCAATCATTCGTCCGGCGTCAACAATTTTTTTAAGCAGCATCTCCTTCTAAACCACTGGCCCAAATTTGATGAAATTTGCCTGTGTTCCTTGCATGAAGTTCTACCAAAGTTGTTCAAATGATTCCAGTCTGTTGCATATCCAATTCTCAGGAGCTTCAAATAGATTTTTGAAGTGAAATCTTTAAAAATCTTCTCCAAAACTGCAAGGCCTAGAGCTTAGCTATTTGGTGTGTGGCATTGTCTGATGAACCTTTACCAAGTTTGTTCAAATAATGTCCCTGGGGTCAAAATTGGCCCCACCCTTTGGGTCACTAGATTTTTACATAGACCTACAAAGGGAAAAACTAGAAAATTCTTCTTGTCAGGGGTTAAAATATTTGGTGTGTAACATGGCTTTGTAGACCAGGTTTGTGGTTTGTGCAAATTATGGCCCTGGGGTCAAAATTGGTCCTGTCTCAGGGGTCACTTGATTTTACATAGACTTATGTAGGAAAAATTAGAAAATTCTTCCTGTCAGAAACCACAAGGTCTGGAGTTTACTTATTTGGTATTAACATGGCCTAGAAGACCTCTACCAAGTTTGTTCAAATCATGACCCTGGGGTCAATTTCGCCCCACCCTTGGGGTCACTTGATTTTACATAGACTTACAATGGAAAAACTAGAAAAAAATCTTCTTGTCAGAAACCACAAGGCCTAGAGTTTAGATATTTGGTATGTAACATGGCCTAGTAAACCTCTACCATGTTTGTTCAAATCATGGCTCTGGGGTCAAAATTGGCCTCACTCTAGGGGTCACTTGATTTTGCATAGATAGATATAGGAAAAAACTAGAAAAATCTTCTTTTCAGAAACCACAAGGCCTAGAATATAAATATTTAGTAACATAGCCTAGTAGACCTCTACCAAGTTTGTTCAAGTCATGGCCCTGGGGTCACAATTTGCCCTTCCCTAGCTGTCACATCTGCATGGTTTATGTATTCAGTGTGACTCTTATAGAGTCAAAGAAGGCACTGTTTCTCAGGTGAGCAATTAAGGGCCTTATTGGCACGCTTGTTTCTATAAAGGTAGCTTCACATCATCATGAAACTTTATACAAATGTACACCATTATGGATACATTTTTAAAAATACAAGCAAATATTTTGTCTTGACCATATCCTGGCAGGGCATTAGTATCTTAGAGACACATTTTCTTGTTGTTTTTTTAGCTCACCTGAGCACTTGTGCTCAGGTTGAGATTTTGTGACTGCCTGCGTGTGTCGTCCGTTGCCAAGAATTGCTTGTGAACACTTAGGAGGCCACAGTTTTGGCCCAATCTTCATAAGCCTTGGTCAGGATGTTTGTCCACATGATATCTTGGATGAGTACGAAATTGGGACATGTGGTGTCAAAAACTAGGTCACCAGGTCAAATCTTAGAAAAACCTTGTGAACACTCCAGAGTTTTAGCCCAATCTTCATGAAAGTTGGTCAGGATGCTTGTCTATATGATATCTTGGATGAGTTCGAAAATGTGTCATGTGGGGTCAAAAACTAGGTCACCAGGTCAAATCTTTGAAAAACCTTGTAAATACTCTAGAGGCCACAGTTTTAGCCTAACCTTAATGTAACTTGTCTGAATGTTTGTTTACATCAATTCTCGGATGAATTAAAAACTGGGCCACATGGGGTCAAAAAGTAGGTCACCAGGGCAAATTTTAGAAAAATCTAGTGAACACTCCAGAGGCCTACATTTTTTCCCAGTCTTCATTACACTTGATATGAATGATGACTGCATGAATTCCCAGTGCAGATTCAGGTAGGATGAAAATCTAGGTCACTAAGTTAAATGTTAGAAAAACACCTTAGATGCCACATTTTTTGTCATTGCGCCTAACACAGCAATCTTACTCAGGTGAGCGACACAGGGCCATCTTGGCCCTCTTGCTTTCTTTTAACATGAGATGTATATATTAGCTATTATTAAAATGGTTACCATGGATATAAAATGAGCGCATTAACCTATCAATATTTTTACATTTTTGTATTGAGCACAATTTTTGTGTCGCCTGCATAGCATGGCAGACACATAGGGATCACTTTGTCCGTCGTCGTCGTCGTCGTCGGCGTCGTCGGTGTCGTCGGCGTCGTCGGCGTCACACTTTCTTGTCCGGAGCATAACTCGAAAAGTATTTGAGGTATCACCTTGAAACTTAAAACATGGATAGATCACATTGAGGTGGAGTGCAGTGCACAAGAATGATAACTCTGACTTTAATATTTTCTGAGTTATTGCCCTTTGTTGATTTTCAGTCTTAATTTTTGTCCAGGGCATAACTCAAAAAGTATTTGAGGTATCACCTTGAAACTTAAAACATGGATAGATCACATTGAGGTGGAGTGCAGTGCACAAGAATGATAACTCTGACTTTAATATTTTCTGAGTTATTGCCCTTTGTTGATTTTCAGTCTTAATTTTTGTCCAGGGCATAACTAAAAAGTATTTGAGTTGCTTAAACTTATAGATGAAGATCTCATGAGATAAATGATAACTCTCACTTTCTTTTCTCCTGAGTTATTGTCCTTTGTTGATTCTCAGTCTTTATTTTTGTCAGGAGCATAACATAAAAAGTATTTGAGATATTGCTTTGAAACTTCATAGATGGAAAGATCTCATGTGCAAGAATGATAACTGTTGTATTTTTGGAGTTATTTCCCTTTGTTTATTTTTTTGGATTTAATTCTTGTGTGGTGCATAACTTGTAAAGTATTTGAAGTGTTGCCTTAAACATTTATAGTAGATAGATCTCATTGGTCTGAGTGCAGTACACAAGAATGATAACTCAATAATGATAATGATGACTACAAACTTGCAACATATATATAATTAACGTCATAAGTGCTTAATGACGTCATAATTTTTCTTACAGTTAATGTTTTGAATTCATAGTCATTCTGACACTCCTCTGATGAAGACTGTATAGTCGAAAGTGCTCGGGAAAATTATTACATATGGCACTGTTTGAATATTTTATTCCCCCCCCCCCCCCCAAAAAAAATAAAAAAAATAAAATATATATATATATATGTGTGTGTGTGTGTGTGTGTGTGATTTGGTGTTATTTTGTACCTCACAAAATAGATTATGCTTTATCAATAATTTGTCAAAAGATCGATTTTCTAGTCAATTCTTTCATCAAACATGCTTAAATGCAGGCGACACAAGTGTTCCGAGGAACACCCACATCTAGTTTACTTTATATATTTGAAAATCAGAAATTTCTATTGAAGAAAAAATCTAACATATGCCCTTTACAACTGATGATAGAAACTGATCGCAAGCCCCACTTAGATTTGGTTGGAATCAAATTCCTATGTTTCCACTTAAAGCTGTCAAATTAAATGGCATGGTATAAAAGTATTTGAATCATTTTGAAAAAAAATATGAAAATGGGTGTTGTCTCTTAAAATATTAATATGAAAATAATCATCAGTATGGAGTTTGTAAATCTTTAAAATATTATTTTCCATCCTCTTAAACCATTACTGCACATAGACACATTTTGATGCATTGGCAAACAGAGCAGACCCAGATCAGTCAGTTCCTATAGAAGCTCTCTGATCAGGGTCTCCTCTGTTTGCTTATACAATATTGTATCTTAGATTCTACACAGTCTGATCAGGGTCTCTCTGTTTGCTTTTACAATATTGCAACTCAGATTCTATAGTCAGCTTGGCAAAGAAAAATCCACTGTCTTTAATCCCATTTAAAGTTTTGTTAAATTATCATTCATGATCATGCAGCTATAATTTTCATATGAATTTTCATGATGATAAAAGTTAATTCAGGGATGGAAATTAACTTTTTTGGTCTGGTTGCCCGAGTGGGCTACTAGCTTTTGGGATTCAGGGGCCCACCAAATTAATTAGTGGCCCACCATGATTGTGAACATGAAAAAAAAAACACACACAAAAAAACACACATTAAAATAACATTTAATCATGCGTTACTCTCAGGCACAGAAACAGTTTGGCAACAAACAAAGCATAGAGCCACTCAGGGTTTTTATTCCATCCTTGGGGAAGCCGCCCACTGCCCTTATGAAGTGGAATTTTCGAAAATGCAAACAAGGAAAAAAAAAACATCTGCAGTGCAATTATCATCGAAGGAAATTTCAATTGTTCAATTAGCGTGAATTTGCATAAAGGCATTAAATTGATCCCATTGTTTATATATTGCTTTCATGTAGTTACCTGTAAAATTTCGCTCCAAAACTCATAAGGTAAACCGATCAATCAATCCAGTTGATTTAAAAATACAGTGGCCATCAAACCTTGTTGTTGTTTATCGCAAATGGCTGCCATTTTGATGATTGCGCAACTTAAGCAGTAAAACAATAGCCGGTAGAGAGGGTGAAAGATGCTAACTGACATTATGAACGGTACTATCTGAGTATTCCACATCATTGTATAATTAGGAAGCATTAGAAAGCGTTTTGATTGGATAACTTGCACCTTTTCATTGGTTGTTTTTTATCTGCCCACAGCAAATGCTATACAGTGTAGAGCAATATACGTTATTTACTTTCACTTTTGTTTTCTTTAAAGTTAATGGGTGGGGAAATCGTATTCTTAGGGAAATTTTTATTTCTCAGAGGGGAAGAATATCACTTTTTTACCAAGTGGAAGTTGCTGTTTAACGGTGGCTGTTATAGAAGGAAAAAAAAAACTGGCCACAGTTAAATGCTAGTTGCCTAGATGGACTACCAACCTTAGAAAAACACTCGCCCACATCGAAAAGTGGTCGCCCCGAGCGAGTGGGCACCCGTTAATTTCCATCCCTGTAATTATTGAAATATTCATATGATTATAAAAAATATCAGAATTAATCACATTAGGGAGGAATGTTTAATCCTTTACCTTATGAATATTTATGTACAAATTTATGACTTAATAATAACAAGGCAGTCCAAAGGACAGCTATATCCCCCGCCGCTGGCCAAATATTAGAATTTGTTTGGTCATAGGATTATGTTCACCTTAACCTGGCATGGTTGTAGCAGACATAGAAGATCAGTTTAAGACAATTTAACTTTCCGGAGTTATGTATGAATCTCAGAATTCGGAAGCACATATATTAAAAGTTTACTGACAAGTTTTACATGGGAAACAGTACAAAAAGTGAACATCAATGAAGTATAGGATGTGTTAGGTAACCACAAAATACATGTGTAACTAAATTCAAAACTTTATATATCATGACATAATTTGTATGATTGTGAACATGACATACTATTATTTACCGAATACAATAAATCACGAGATATCGAGATGACATGAAAAAGTGGAGGCTTAAACATTTGACCTTCAAGGATGACCTTGACCTTAAGCCAGCGTGACCGCCTCATCCTTCTGCACATCAGCTCAATGAGGTTAACATTTTAGCGAGTTTGAAGAAAATGTGTCCAAGCGTTCATGAGATATGGAGCGGACATGAAAATAACATTTGACCTTCAAGTATGACCTTGACCTTGAGCCAGCGTGACCGCCTCATACCTTCTGCACATCAGCTCAATGAGGTTAACATTTTAGCCGAGTTTGAAGAAAATGTGTCCAAGCGTTCATGAGATATGGAGCGGACACGAAAATAACATTTGACCTTCAAGTATGACCTTGACCTTGAGCCAGCGTGACCGCCTCATGCCTTCTGCACATCAGCTCAATGAGGTTAACATTTTAGCGAGTTTGAAGAAAATGTGTCCAAGCTTCATGAGATATGGAGCGGACACAAAAAACATTTGACCTTCAAGTATGACCTTGACCTTGAGCCAGCGTGACCGCCTCATGCCTTCTGCACATCAGCTCAATGAGGTTAACATTTTAGTCGAGTTTGAAGAAAATGTGTCCAAGCGTTCATGAGATATGGAGCGGACACAAAAAACATTTGACCTTCAAGTATGACCTTGACCTTGAGCCAGCGTGACCGCCTCATGCCTTCTGCACATCAGCTCAATGAGGTTAACATTTTAGTCGAGTTTGAAGAAAATGTGTCCAAGCGTTCATGAGATATGGAGCGGACACGAAAATAACATTTGACCTTCAAGTATGACCTTGACCTTCAGCCAGCGTGACCGCCTCATGCCTTCTGCACATCAGCTCAATGAGGTTAACATTTTAGCTGAGTTTGAAGAAAATGTGTCCAAGCATTCATGAGATATGGAGCGGACACAAAAAACATTTGACCTTCAAGTATGACCTTGACCTTGAGCCAGCGTGACCGCCTCATGCCTTCTGCACATCAGCTCAATGAGGTTAACACTTTAGCTGAGTTTGAAGAAAATGTGTCCAAGCGTTCATGAGATATGGAGCGGACACGAAAATAACATTTGACCTTCAAGTATGACCTTGACCTTGAGCCAGCGTGACCGCCTCATGCCTTCTGCACATCAGCTCAATGAGGTTAACACTTTAGCTGAGTTTGAAGAAAATGTGTCCAAGCGTTCATGAGATATGGAGCGGACACGAAAATGTTTCGGACACGGACTGACGGACGGACGGACGGACGGACGGACGAAGGGCATTCCTATAACCCCCCTCCCGCTTCGCGGCGGGGGATTAATTAACTGAACTTTAAATGGTATATGGAATCATGAATTCTTTTTTGCCACACAGACTGTGTAGAAACTGAGATACAGTATTGTATGAGCAATCAAAAGAGACTCTGATCAGATACCTTTATAGGAACTGTCTGATCTGGGTCTACTCTGTTTGCCAATGTGCCAAAATGAGTCAATATAAAGTGAAGGGTTATATCAGGAAATAATTGAAGCACTGCTTCTGATTGTCACGTTATCCCCAAGAATGACGTAGTTGTTAATTGAAGTATTTATCTCTGTTGTGATGTTTTGGGAAAAAAAATGAATATTTAAAGCATGTCCTTATTGTTTTGTATCAGATGAGGCAAACAAATTGGCTGTGAAGGGGTAATTCTATGGTACACAGCTAAAGACACCTTTGTTTTGCTCTTGAACATTTTAAGTATATATCTTGTTTAAGATTCCAAGACTTATTGGACACGTTCAAGGCACAATTGCATCTTGAACTGTCCAAATATTGGCAGATCTGCCATTGTTCCGACAGTAGGGGACGCTACTTACATGTTCTGCCGCAACAATTCTGATTATTTGACAGGGACAATTCCAAATGTTTGCGCTGTAGAATTAGGGAAATGTTGGCCTGGGATAGTCCAAAAAAATTTATTTGAGACGATTCCGCATTGTTTGTTCTGTACAATTTGTAATGTCTCACTGAGAGAGAAACCTTTTTGAATGTCTGAAAGAGACAAAACCTAATTTTTTGTCTGTCTTCTTTGCTGTATGGCTGGGGTAGGATTGTGAGAGGAAATTCCTTGGGGTTCCCAGATCAATTAAAGAGCCTCTAACAGACATTACAGAATATTATGATTATGGAAATGGCCTATGTGAACAGATATGAGACTAATATTGAGGGAACAGTGTTTAGTGTCCGCCACACAAAATGGTATCTGAAAGACTCCTATGAAAATGAATATTTCACAGTCTGTCAGAGGTTGCTATAGAGGCATATAGAAGTAGACCATAATAACCTGCATGGGAAACTAGCTGAATTGATGCCACAGCAGGCATGAGAAGTGGTGAAGCAATGGGTAAACTGGTACAGAAAAAGAAACAAAATTCTTGAAATGGAGTTTTTTTTTAAAGCAGCTCATTCACAGATTGTCATTGAGTAAGAATTTGATTTTAACCATGTGTGTGTATTACGTCTATCGACACAATGTCACCCAATGCAACTGGTCTGTGATCATAGAAAAATTGGGTAGTTTCCCCATCACTGGCAATACCATCACAGATGGTATTGAAACTATATCTAGATTGATAAAATCTATATTTAGATTCATTCATTTTTCACTAACTTTATAGGATGAACTTAAGAAATTGCTACCCTGAACTGGTGAAGACTCCATGTTGCGGAATGTGTCCTTCATGGATATTGTATTCTAAATTTAACTGATTTCATCAGAAGTTGCATTTACAAAAATAGCATTTTTCCTGTGCTATGTGTTTCCTGGTTTATTATTCAGGATACAAAGACTTCACCAACATTAACGAGGGAGAGTAGAAAATTATTTTTTTATTACCCTTTACCTCATGAATATTTGTGTAAAAATTGTTACTATATGAATATTAATTTACTGAACTTCAATTAAAACAATTTTGTTGTTTTTGCCTGTGCATACTGTGTAGAATTTGAACTAATATATTGTTTGAGCAGAGAAGACCCTGATTAGACTGCTCAGAGCTTATCTGGGCCACTGCTCTGTATGCTTGTGTCAAAAATGCAAGGTATGATAAAAGTTAATCATTTTAACAAAATGTGTTTTATATTTTATATTAAATGAAATTATCAGTTGACCTTTTATGACACTTAATTAATTCATATTACATTTAAAATGTCATCTGAATTCTTCTTTTTTTTTTCTTCTTAATATTTGGAGAAGATTACTGTATAATTTCCATGGACAATTATGTAATATTAATTTACATACAAAAGGTTTTGGGATTATGTTTATAATGAAGTACCTAGAAACAAACCATGTACTGTGTAATGCATCTTGGGCACTCACAGCCTTACAACATTTTTCAGTGATGTCACAGTATGAGTTGCATTAAAATGATTAATTTCATTGGCTAGTTTTGCAAATTTGAAAAGTATGGGAACCAATGAAATAGTTCATTGATTATTTAAGAGAACAGTTTTTTTCAAAGCAAGTAATCCATTGCATGATAAATCAAAGTACCATGAGTATCAGACAATGTGTATGACAAAAAACGCCTATTTAGATGTAGTAAATGTTGGTTATTTGTGACACTTTTCAGACTGCTAGACTCATCAGAATTGTCAATTGTTTGTCAGTGCCCTGTTAGACTGAGACAAGACAGAAAAATAAAGTCTTTAAAGAGGAAATTTTAAGCATAATTTAAGAATTACAATGTAATTGTATTGGAAGGGTAGACATTGGAAGAAACAATTTGGTTTGTTAGAGTCAGAATCACCGTCTGGGGAAGTCTATTTAAAAGAAAAGAAAAATGTTTGTTGTTATCTCCTGAAGGCTTTTTTCAAAATATTTTGACAGACTTTGGACAGCATAATAATAAGTCTTTTTTTTTTTTTTTTTAAATTTGCAACAGGTTTCATGCATCATGTTAACCACACACTGCATAATTGCCTGCATCTTCACAATAAACCATAATATAACTATCCATTGGACACATTATTAGAAACTTCATTACTACAGTTCATATGACATTGTGATGGCATCTATATAATAGTCCAATGGTTATCACATCTAAATTTTAGACCATTTCTAATTTCATTTAAACTTTAGAAAATTTGTAATTGCATCTTAACTACAGTCCATTTGTATTCACTTCTAAACTACAGACTATTTGTTACAACAGTTAAACAACAGTTCATTTGTTATGGCATCTAAATAACAGTCCAATTACGGCAGACCATTTCTTTTTACAAAGTATTTTGGGGCTATATTGAAGTCTAATCCTTTAGTTGGTCTGTTTGTCTTTTGGTCCATCTGTAGACCAAATTTGTCTGCCCTATTTCTCGATTACCTTTGGTCTGATTTTTTTGTCAAACTTTACATGACTGATAAGCACCAAGCCTAGTTTGGCATATTGTTTGCACGACATGATTTGCTTGATTTTAAATGAGTTATGGCCCTTTGTTATATTTTAATTTGTTTGCGCTATTTCTCTGCTACCTTTGGTTAGATTTCAATTTTACTTCACAGCATTAATAAGGACCAAGTCTAGTTGTGTATATTGATTGCACATCATGACTGGCTTGATTATATGAGTTATGACCCTTTGTTATATATATTGATTACCGTAAAATGCTATGTATTGTGAGCACCCATGTATAGTGCGCAGCCCAAATTTGAGGCTCGAAACCATGGAAAAAAAGTGTTTCCCTTCTATAATGCGCATATCTTTTTCGTACGACGAGGAGGCAGCCATCTTGTTTACTCGCGATTGTTTTGTGGATGTTGGAATCCCACATGAAATGTTCTACTGCTTCCACAAGTCCGGTGTAATGCAACATTTATTTTCACACCTTTAGTATCCACATGCATTTGAGTAATAATCTGAAACTACCAAAACCTTCTTGATTGTTTTTGCAATTCTCTTAACAAAGGTATTTGAAGTACACAATTATCATGAACCAAACAGCTCTGTCCAATAGGAAATTAACTTGTCAAAATTTTGTAGGATTAAATTGGAATTAATAAAATTCTGTTCGCGGTCACAGTAATGACAATGACAATGAAAATATTGCATTTGTTTGCATGTCGTCAATTAATTATTATGTAAAGCACAGTACAGTACAGGATTCCGATTGAAGCATAAGAATTACTATTGTGTTGCATGCTTTTTATTACCATCGCATGGTCACCTTGAAAGAACCTCATTTATGCTAGTTCCGGATATCATCTATAGTTTAATGATTTTCAAGCATTTTCATCTAAAGCAAAATGATCTGTTTCATGTTGTCTATTCATACAGTTTCTTTGATTCCTCTTTACCTTTTTGTTCATTACTGTCATCAACATTTTTGTCTGATGAAAAGGCTGTTTTACATTTTTAGCTCACCTGAGCACTTGTGCTCAGGATGAACTATTGTGACCGCCTTTAAACAATCAGTTGTGCGTCATCAGCAATTGCTTGTGAACACTCTAGAGGCCACAATTTTGGCCTAATCTTCATGAAAATGGGTCAGGATCTTTGTTTACATGATATCTCGGATGAGTTAGAAATTGGGTCACTTGGGATCAAAAACTAGGTCACCAGGTCAAATTTTAGAAAAAACTTGTGAACACTCTAGAGGGCACATTTTTGGCACAGTCTTCATGAAACTTGGCCAGGATGTTTGTCTTCCTGATATCTCAGATGAGTTCAAAACTGAGTCACATAGGGTCACAAAGTAGGTCACCAGATCAAAACTTAAAAAGAACTTGTGAACACTGTAGAAGCTTCATTTTTGTCTTAATCTTCATAAAACTTGACAAGAGTGTTGTCTGCATGAAATCCCAGATGAGTGCATATTTAGGTGGGGTCAAATTCTAGGTCACTTAGTCAAATGTTAGGAAAAAAAAATGCAACCATATTTGGTAACACAGCAATTTTACTCAAGTGAGCGATACAGGGTCATCTTGGCCCTCTTGTTCATATTGGCTGCGCATGGGGGGGTGGGGTTCTGTTGTCATTTTACATGGGATTCCAACATAATAAAAATAAAATAGCATTTGTGCATTAACTTGCAGCTCTTGCATTTTTAGCTCACCTGAGCACAACATGCTCAAGGTGAGCTTTTGTGATGGCCCTTCGTCCGTCGTGCGATGTCAACAATTTGGCTTGTTAACACTCTAGAAGCCATATTTTTAGGCCAATCTTTGTGAAACTTGGTCAAAATGTTTGTCTCCATGAAATCTTGGACAAGTTAGAAATTGGGTCATGTAGGGTCAAAAAGTAGGTCACAAGGTCAAATCTTATAAAAAGCTTGTTAACACTCTAAAGGCCACATTTTTGGGCCAATCTTCATGAAACATGGTCAGAATGTCTTTTTCCATATCTTGGACAAGATCAAATTTGGGTCATGTGGGTCAAAAAGTAGGTGAATATAAAAAATCCAACATATGTTGCTTATTTATAATCAGGTGAGCGTTTCAGGGCCATCATGGCCCTCTTGTTATAAGTATTCATCATAATACGAAAATTTCATAACCATTATAAAGAAGTTAGAAGAAGAAATAATCATTCTTAGTTGGTATTACGACATTGAACATTTGGCAAGTGCGATGGGAAAAAGCCTCGATCTGAATCAGAAAACAACAACCAGTGAGTGAATGTGTGTCAAGGTTGTTACTAAATTTGCCTCTAAATATAACACACATGGGTTTCCCAAGACACTGTATCGACAAGGGTCAATAGTTTGACATTACAATTATTTTTTGTGCTTTTGATTCGTAAATAGGCAATATTTTGGCGAACTTTGACTGATTAGAACATGACCAGTCAGTCTTGTTAGCCAAGAGCTTAGCTAGACCGATTCCAAGTTTGAAGTTACACATCATGAGCTGCTTTATTTTTTATGCGTTATGGAACAAAGCTTGGATGGAATGAAAGTTGCATTGGAGTGAACCATCAAAGAAGTCCCCATGACCAATTAACAGTTGGTTAATGATGCCCTCAAAGAAAGTGTCAATAATTTTTGACACCTGTCAATGACACACATTGCTTTCATGATGTGCAATAGCCAATTAGTGCAGCTGCAGTGTGAAACAAATCACACATGCAAGTTAGTTTGTTTGTAGCAGGATATAAGACAAGTGTTTATATGTCAAAAGGTAATAAACAGTAAATGTTGGGGATCATCTTTGTTTTTGCATTTCAGTACATTATAACATGAAATAAGAATGAAAAAATAAAAAAAGTATTTTACACCTTTTACATTATGACAATAACATAAATAAAACAAAACTGTTGACTCCTATATGGCATATACATGTA
>CM037777.1:96928977-96970562 GCA_021229015.1 Solen grandis
AAGATCCTTGCATTTTCCCTCCCCATGAAAAATAACTCTTTTTCTTGCGATCCTCGGCGCTCTGAAAATTAAACAATGCCATGCAAAAGCAGTGGAAACGCGTGTAGTATGGCAAGTGCTTCAAATACTGGGACGCTGTGCGTATTTGAATAACGATGTCAAAACATGGCCCAGTAATCAAAATCAAAATATTCGGATATATTAATTGTTCGACTTTCGATCTACGCTGACATGAAATTTGATTCTTACTCAATATTCGCCTTTGTTATGTGGCTATTAACGATGTCAGAGGCGGTTTGGCATTCAAACAAGACTCGATATTCGGCCATATTATTATTATTATTATTAGTTTGAATTCAACTTAAGATGTCGATATTGAATGTCGAATAATACTTTTAGATGTTCTATCCAACATCGCACCCTTTAAAGTGTAGAAATTTATCCAAACGCATATTAAAACACTGAAACGTTTAAACGCCATTTTCGGAACTTATACATCCACTGACAATGTAATCTTAGATAGTGTCAGCTGATTTACGATACAACCTAGTGTCATACACCTCCTGGTAAATACCAAACAACATATATCTGATGTCGCTCAGAAATTGTATATGTTTGTTTTCAGGACAGAAAATTCAAGTACAGATATTGTACTCCGGTTCGTAAAGGTAAGGTAGAAGTATAGTGTGTGTGTGTGTGTGTGTGTGTGTGTGTGTGTGAAATATATTAATTTTACTTTGATTGAATTACAAACTATTTACTTCCCCTAGGTGCTCCATTAACTGCGTCATTACCTGCTCCTTTTATGCTTAAAACTAATAGCGTATCTAATAAAGTTATAAAGGTCCCTTTTTGTAAAGAACATAAAATGGCAAGTCTGCGTTTCACAAATATTTCAACTTTTTTCCTCCACTCAAAGTTTGTAGATCTTAAAATCGTTATTTATTGACAAAGAAAAATATCTCAAATTAAAATGTTTTGTGAAACACATGCCTATTCGGTCAATTTAGATTAACGCTATGCCTCGTATTCAAAATATGATCAGAGAAAATAGCTGAAAGATCCGATTAAAATTGTTATAAAAAGTTTTACATGTTTTACTAAATTCTCAAATCATTTTCATTAGCATCATATATGTAGAAAATGACAGAAGGTAAACGCGTATAGTCATAATCTCTATACACGTCTTTGGATGTTAAAATATTATATTTTTATTTTTTACATGTAAGTTTGTGTCACTTATGCTGCCTAATGGTATTTGATATCAAATAAAAACACCGACAGGCATTTACTTCAAGCAGCTCCAAATAAAAACTTCACCCGTTTGGGTTCAATAGGTTTTAAAACAAACTGACTGTCTTTCCAAACGCATTAATAGCCCGTTATCTTTTTCGAGTTTCCTTTTTAGTCTTTTCCACTGTCATGTTTTGACTTTTGTTACCAATTTTGAGAGTATAATGAAATACAATAATAACGAATAGTATATGCATACCTAATATGATAATGCATATGTGCTTAAATTGATACTTAGCGACGTCGTTTACAATAGTAAGTCGGTGATCTTCATTTTATATGCCTATTGATACTTAGCGACGTCGTTTACAATAGTAAGTCGGTGATCTTCATTTTATATGCCTATTGATACTTAGCGACGTCGTTTACAATAGTAAGTCGGTGATCTTCATTTTATATCCTTATTGATACTTAGAGACGTCGCTTACAGTAGTCAGTCGTTGACCTTCATTTTATACGCCTATTGATACTAGCGACGTCGCTTATGGCAGTCAATGGTGACCTTTTTTTTGTATGCCTATTTGTACCATCCTATCGGAGAAAAAAAGTAAAAAGTGTTATGAATTATCTTTGACTTGACATTAATCTGATCACATATACTACTTCGTATCTGTCCAAATACATATAACCCGCGTCGGTGAATTTATGGAACGTCGGTTTTTTTCCATAAACTTAAAGCGACACTAATGCCTATACACTATTAACCCATATATATTCTGAAAAACTAGTTCCAGTTTCCAAAAATAGTATCTTCAAGAAAATACACCCCATAAATAAAAAAGATACAGCGATTTAAAATCAACATCTCCGATCGGAATTCGCTCCGACAACGAAAAAAATCGATCGGAACCTGTCCGTTGTCGGAAATTTCCGATCGAATTTCAACAGCCCGACCGGAGAAAAACGATCGTTTTTTCTCGATGCCTTTTTATTTTTCAGAAACATTGGGTGGTTGTTAATTGATATCACCTGAACTTAGATTGCAAAATAATTATTGTTTTGATGACGATGATGACGTTATTTGCGTGATTTATTCGTGTGATTAATTATAGTGTAATCGGGGTTAAAAACAAAAACAGAGGTAAGCGTCTACCGATTCTGAAGTAACATACTGTTTTTAAACGGAAAAAACCCCAAACATTTCTTATTTTTTGACTTAAACAGTAACCTATTTTTACTTTTTAATGTATGTCACTGCCTCTCCTCTTCTCTCTCCCCACTTTCTCTCTTTCTTTTTTTTTGTTGCATATAAAATAATGATATATAAAAAGTAGGAAAATCGATTGTTTTTCCCCGATCGCTTTCCTCCGATCGGAAAAAAACAATCGATTTTTTTCTCAATAGACCTTCAACTGATGTTATTTTTCATACGCAAACGTTACTTAATGTATCTCTCTCTCTCTCTCCCCTCTCTCTCTCTTTTTGTTATAAAATTTCGCACCTTTTTTCTTTCTTTCTATCTATCTCTTAAAATTCAGTCTTGTTTCTCTTCTTTCTCTCCCTCTCTCTATGCAAGAGCATTTGCGGAATTTATCCAAAAATACATCATTATTGTTTGTTAATTCAAAACAGTAATGTTATTGTTTCTTTTGTAATTTAGTTTTCTAGATCTACAATTATGTATTTATCTACTCCCCAAATTTTTTGGTCTACAAGTGTTACCAAATTCCGATTTAGATACTCATGCTTTTGAGTCCATTTTTTATCTATAGATTTCTTTTGCTGATTGTTTACTAAGCTTTTTCAAGAATGAAACCTACTTGTCACAGGGTGAAAAAGGGCAGCCTGCTGAGACTCAAACACGGAGCCTACACTTACCAACTGAGCTACCAGTCATGGTGGCAGCTTACACATGATTCTCATCTATTGTGAGTTATTGGTACCGTGATATACTTCCCCACCAATCTGGAATTTGTCCTTGAATTTCCAAATGGATCCAGAAACCTCACCACTTAAGCCATTGCTCAAATTGGTTCCAAATGTCACGGGTTGAGAAAAATGTGCAGCCGGCTGAAACGCTTTACTGGGCCCTTTTCCCAGGCGACCCTATCAGATGAGCTTCCTGGCCTCATAGACATGATTCTCTTCTTTTGTGAGTTTATTGCTAATGATTCAAATGAGATGTGACAGACCACACCAGGATTTGAATCTGAATCCTTGATAAAAGGGGATGGGTAACACGGGAACCCAGTATGTTCCGGGTAACACCTCAGTGCATTACCAATCTCAGATAGACAGTATGGCTATCACCTCCTGGATTTTGATATTTATATAGTGTACCAGAGCAGGATTTGAACCCAAATCCCGGGCTTAAAAGGGGGTTTAAGTTAACAACTGTTAACACAAATCTCCTTCTAATAATGGTTACCAGTAACTTAAATATTTAGCCTTTATATACGCCTTTGCATATTTTGATTTTCCTCACCAGAATTCATAGAACAGCACAATTTACTATGTTCTTGACAAACCCAAAAGGTGAATATTTGAGAGAAATACCCCTAACCACTTGGCCACTGCAGCCGGTTTCTCTTCTTTATTGCTCGTATACGGGTATCTAATGGCCTGACATCACAGACATGTTTGTATCATGTGATGTTGACAAATATGAATTTCAGACATGATGAAATTTCCATGATTGAGATTAATGACATATAACTTTTAAATTTAAACATACACTGATTGTTAAAACAAATTTTTATAGACTGATTGATGGATTTGTAAATTCAGAGAGTTTTGGAAATGTGCACCCCAAGCACTCTAAGGGGAAATCTAAAAAATTTGTGCCCATAAAGACCTTGTGCACTAGAAAAATTTCCAACAGACAGCAGATTTTTAAAAAAAAGTTTAAAAAGTGCTTTTGCAAGTTATATTGGAATGAAAATACTGTTAATTAATCCCTTCCAGACCTGTTTGCAAAGTTTAATATTTTTAAGTTCTTCTTAGTGCACCTATCAATATTTTGCCCCAGGAGGGGATAGCTACCTGACGGGGGAACTTGACTTTTTTTCTTTCATCACCAAAGAGCAATAGAAATTTGGCAAATGATATCCTTTGCAGTTTGCACAGGATTCCGGCCTGTTGAGAACATCTTCGTCAAAAGTCCCATGTATGCCCCCTCCCCAAAAACCCTGGGGCAAAATATTGATAGGTGCATTGGAAACTCTGAATTCCAAGAGATACATAATTACTTTAAAGCAGCAAAAACACAGGCCTAGTCATAGTCCAATAGCAATAGTTTGATGCTAAATGATTTTGGGGAAAAAATGTTCAGCAGCCATGGGAGTCAAACACAAGACCCCTGGTAAAACTCCAGGAATGTGCAGTGAATTGTACTGTGACACTATATTCATTTTATAAATCCTCCTTGAGCAACAGATTCAAAGAGAACTGCAACATAAATTTCTTTCACCTGTTTTTTTCGGTGAAAGTTGATAGTTTATATATGGAAAAGTAATGGAATGAAAGATGAATTTGCTGAAAATTTTATTGTTCTCTTTTGTAACCTGACTAAAAAGTGAATTTTTTATAATTGTGCATACTTATATACTGTATTTTATAGTTTTATCAACTTGGTTCTCATTTTTGTCAGGCACTTCTGTAGAATATTCATTGAGTTTGTGCTTTGGCTATTCCATTTTGAAATTTTTTGGTTCCTGCAGTTCAGATGTAAGTGAATCAAACTGTGCTGGACAAATTGGTGAATTTGCTTTGTTTTATGAAATGATTTCTTGTTGTATTTTGTGGTATATATTCATGATCAAGACTGGTTACTTTCAAGGCCTTGTTTACATACCCCCAATTTTACTATTGTGATGCAAAAATTTTTAATTTTTGCCTCAGATGCATAGGTAAACAGAGCAGGTATCTTCTTTTTGTTCATGTGCATACAACAGTGTATCGGTAAATCATATTCTAAAAAATATGTTTTCATAGACCATTTTAAGTTGGATAAATGAATACTCATCAAGTCAAAAAAAATGTAAATAAAATATCTACAAGTATGAGGCACATACAGCTTTAATGGAGGAGTTCCTATGACACTTTTGTTACATGTACTTATAAACACATTTTTGATGATCTAACTCCCTCTCTATCAGGCACGCAACAAAACATACGCGCAAGTTTTACTTACTCAGTTTATTGACAACTTTTCATTTTTAAATACTAACAAAATTGAAATTATAATTTTATAACAGCTTTTGTATTAAAATAGGTTTCTCTCTGACTTGGAACCTTAGCAAGGTTCCTAATTTCGATATAAATCCTTTTCCTCACCTTGGAAATCATTTGAAAGGAAAAAATTTATGTTTTATTAATGCGCAGCTCCAAAGTGTTACATTGAAGTGTACCATTATGATTTTTTTAATGCATCGAAAGAGGGTCAGTGATAGACTTTTACCCTTTTAGGACAAAACCCTCTCTATGGGAATGAGGTTCATTTTAAAAAAGTTACTTGAAGAGCCACCAACATAAAGTTTTAACAATAAGCAAAGCTACCCCCCTTTCCCCCCCCCACCAAAAGTTGAGGTCAAGGTCATCAATCTGATTTCGGTGTCATTGGCATTGTCGTCGGAAAAAAATTAAACCTTGGGCCCTAACTTCTAAACTAAATTTAAGCTTCTGTCATCAAACTTTACATATACTTGTTCACTATAAACAAGGGGTACATTCCCATAAAGGGGGCACATAACTCTTAAGTCCATTTTGACCAATTTATCTCCTTTTTTTTTTTAAATGTATACATGAAAACTTTAACCCTGACCATAACTTCTAAACAAATAAAACCCTCTTCTCACATAATTTTTGTCGAGCCCGCGTGGGGGGCTTGACATAGTCATCACAATGTCCTCACGGGGTATGCGCTTATAGTGCATCAGGTCATCCGATCTCATTGTTGGGGCTGTAACTTAGACATGGTTAGCAGGATTTCCTAATAACCTGGCAGTAATATGTATCTCAATGAGCTGAAGTGTCATGTGCAAGAATTAGGTTCCAAGTTCAGATGTCAAGGTCAAATGGTCACAGAGCTGAATTGATGTTCAGACATGGATCACTGGATGTTCAAAAACGTGACATTATGTTTTAACGTCAATGAGGCGGAGTGCTGCATGCAAGAGTTATGTCAGCAGCTCTTAGGGCAAGGGCACACTTTGTGGTTAAAGGGCTTTGCTTGTCCGGACAATGCAGATAAATGTTTCGAACCAAGGGGTTTTGAATCTTACAGAATCATGAAATCTTGACCACAAATACACACTGACTTTTTTTTATACATTATGATGGTTAGTGTAATGTTTGTCGTAATTAATTGACAGCATGACATTAACTAAATTTTAGGCAAAATGAGACGGTTTTAAGCTCTACAGGCCTTAAATTACTTTTTTTTTTTTGGACAGATTTGGGATATTTTTTACTCTAAAGGCGCAGAATCAGTCCATCTGTACAACTGGCCCTTCTGGAGGACTGCACTTCTGTTTCCGGAAAATCATAAATGTCATGGGCCCTTAAAGGCATACCTGCACAAAGCATGATTCAAGCAAAGTTTTAGAAAATTTTCATCGATAATTTTAATTTTCCTTCTTTGTCTATATAGAAAATAACTGCATTGTTCACGTTTGCCCTTTTAAATATCTTAGAAACAATGGGTTTTTATCAAAGTACTATGGGGGTAATTTGGAGTCCTTTAAAGGATCTTTTAAATGGGATTTAAAATTTTTAAGATAAGTGTTAAATCAGTTGAGTTATGACAGAAAAAAGAAAAAATTATCTACCCCAAGTAAATCTAGCTGCTTCAATCTCAAAATTGATTTTTGTAGAAGAGAGTTAAAAACATAATTTGAAGAACTATTCCTTGTTTATTTTATTTTGTATTTAAATTAAGCTTGATGCATTACTTTTTATAATGTTTTGTATGTTTAAATGATCAGTTATTATTCAAAGTTGTTTTGGGGGAAAAAAGTATTTGACATAGGCATGTTTTGCCATTTTGTTGGGTTTGACCATTCATATTTCCCAAAAACCTCAAAGATATGTCAAACATAAAAACCATCAAATGTTGGGAATCTGAAGACCTTTCTAATGGTACCTAGTTTTTTTTAAATAGGACCTAATATAAGCAAGTTACAGTCATGAAAAATTAGAATATCTGAATACTGGTTTTTCAAATGCCTCGCATTTGGTCCATGCATTGTTCCAGCTTTTTTCTATTAATTGTAGTTATAATGTGCTGTTGTGATTTGTCCAAATGTCATATGCTCACTTTAAAGTTCAGAAAAAATATATGTAAAAAAAACTGTTTGGTAGGAACAAACCTTTTTTGCATGTAAAGAGGACTGGTGGTAGTTTACAGCCTTGTGGTACACCAATTTTGAGAATTATTTAGTTTTTTTAAAGAGGGGTTCCTTGAAGAGCCACATCATGAAATTGTAACAAGGCAAGCTCTTTTGTTTCCTTTTATTACATTGATTTCCATTTATATACATCATTTGAAAGTCAAAATTTGCATCAGCTATCAAATTAATTTGTGCTCTAAAAGCTTTCAATTTTTGGATAGATTTTTTTTCAATTTTTACAGATAATGTATTGCAAGATGATTATGTATGAATTTTTTAAAGGTTTGCTATGGTTTGCAGAGCAGAAAGCCCTATCGTTTGTTCGACAAAACGAAATTTAGTTATTGTTTTCATTCTTCTTCATTTTGAGGGTTTAAATTTAAAACCGGGTTTCCTATGAGCAAATATAATGAAATTTCAAAAGCAATTTAAGTGACTTTGTCCCTTTTGAATGCAGTAAATTTCGTTCTTATGTGACCTCATATGACATCAGAGTTAAAATTAAACTACCAAATATTGTTCGCATTCTACAGCCATCATTTCTTCTATGTAATTTTCACAAAAATGTATTCAGTACATTGTTAGATGTGCGCTTCCGTATACGTTTTTTTCCAGACTTTGGAAAAACCAGGTTCTATGGTTGATCCAATTTCGAACTTTGGATCTGATAAATGATTTAAATTATTACCAAGCTTTGGATCTGAAAAGAATTAAATTGATGCGAAGCTTCCATATAAGCTCATATTTTAACAGGATGTGTGCCTCAACATTTCTATCGGTTTTGTAAAGATTGACGGCAATTGATAAAGGCGTGTTATTTGCATGAAAATTTTCACTGAAAGTTCAGCATATTGTATATTGTCGGGATTGGGCTTTGTCAATTCTGTTTTTCGGAAAATCGCAAAGGTCAATGCCCAAAATTTTTTTTTTTTGTCATTATTTTTTTTGGCTCATTTATTTCTTCGGCCTTAAATATCTCAAATCTGAAACTATTTGATATGGTTACAGAGCGAAGCACTATCGTTGTTCAGAACAACTGAAAATCTGTTTTCTTATCGCATTCGTTACATGTATGTTGTAAATATTTTGTTTCCATGTTCAAAACGTAATCTATTAAAATTTACATTTGTGGAGGAAATAAAGGTATATATTCATTGTACCCTCCCCAAGGTATGGATATCTGCAAACGTGACCCCTCTATTCAAGAAAGGAAACAAAGAAAATCCAGCAAATTAAGACCCTATCTTACCCTGTATTCCTTTGTAAGGTGCTTGAACATATTGTAGCTTCAAATTTAACAAAGCACTTCAATAAGCATAATATACTTTATGACTTACAGCATGGTTTCAGAGAAAAACGTTCCTGTGAAACACAACTCCTGCAACTTACTGACCAACTAGCGAGAAATCTTGTTAATGGACAACAGACTGATTTAGTTTCTTTAGATTTTAGTAAAGCTTTGACAAGGTCAGCCACTTAAAGTTATTGTACAAATTACAGGAACAAGGAGTCAATAATTCAACCCTGTTGTGGATAAAATCTTTTCTCATAGGCAGAACACAAAAAGTCGTTTTGGGGGGAGGATGCTCATCAGAAGCCCCAGTAACATCAGGAGTACCTCAGGGATCTTACTTGGCCCACTTCTCTTTCTGTATATATAAATGATCTTCCAGATACCATAACTTCTCAAGTTCGTTTATTTGCAGATGACACTGCCGTTTACCTAGCTATAAAAACAAGCAGGACTGTATTACATTTCAGAAAGCCCTCGAAAAAGCTGGTGCAGTGGGAAAAAAAGGGGAAATGGAATTTAATCCCAGTAAAGCATTGTTTTAAATATTACTAAAAGAAGAAAGCATTTCCTTTGATTACAGATTACATGGACAAGCTTTAGAAACAGTGGATAATGCCAAATACTTAGGAGTTACAATATCAAAAGATCTCTCTTGGAATAACATATTGACAACATTACTTCTTCTGCTAATAAAACTCTTGGGTTTCCCCACAGAAACATCCAGACAAAGAATAAGGAAGTTAGAGAAGCAGCTTACAAAGCATTGGTTAGACCTCAAGTGAATATGCCTCTACAGTCTGGAGTCCTCATACACAGACATATATAGATAAATAGAAAAAGTACAACGCAGAGCACCCGAGGGGTTAATAAAAAACTATTCTTATTACGACAGTGTCACCACATGCAGAAGGAACTTGACTGGCAAACCCTTCAGTACAGACGTGATGTCACCAGACTTCTTGTGTTTTAAAAAAATAGAAAAATAACCTTGTTGCTGTCCCATTACCTGCATATCTTGAAAGACCAGCGAGGATACCCCGCCACTTACACTCTTTATCTTACAGGCAATCATACTCCACTAGCTACTTTAAATATTCCTTTTTTCCTTATACAGTGATACTTTGGAACAGCTTACCAGAAAATATAGTCTCACAAAATGAATCTTTTAGCATTTAAACAAAAGCTCCTCTCTTTTCAGATAGTAGACCGTCCCTGAATCAACAAAAAGATTTTTTACCAGATCTTAAACCTAACATATTCACCTTTTTTCAGAAAATTTTCTCACCCTAACAAATTTTTTATTTTAACAGTTTTATCCTGCACAGACGCGCACCTGCCAGTAATACCCGAAAGGGGGTTTGTGCAGTATATATAGATAGATAGATAGTATACATTTGGGTCACAAAATATCCGTCGTCCATAATGCATTTTAAGACGCGGCCTGGAGCCCGGGGGAAATAAATTTGATCGAGATTTACCAATTCATATATAAATTGGTATGATAAATGTCACCCATTTGAAAGAATATATTCCGTGACCGTGATTTATGGGTGGGGGAAGATCTGTCGCGGGTATTAGTTACGTACTGTTACGTAATATTGAAGTTTACATCACGAGCAAGCGTTCATTGACCCTGATAAAAAATCATGCTCACATGCAAGCTTCCAAATCGGTCATGATCTGGTCAGTAAAATTACAAGTGCAATCATCTTGAAGAGCAGTCTTTAAATAGACTGAACGTGTTGAAACATTGCAGGTAATTTTTACCCTAGGTATTGGACGAGGTGTTCCGAATGTTTTAATGGAGATCACATCGGACTCTGGACAATTCTTTTTAAATCAAAAATATAAATTTATAACAAATTTTCTACAGATGTCACTTTTTTTCAAATTTCATTATGATTTAGATTTATGTAAATGCATTTAAATACTTAGAAAGTGTATGTGCCACAAAGTTCTATAAATCATTTGTCCCCATGAAAACTATAAACAAAGATGTGGTTTTGTGTGTGGGGTTTTGTGTGTGAATTGCAGAGATAGTTCTAGATCACTTATGAATGTTTGAATTTTGATAAAGCAGTCCCGCCGTACAAAATCTTTAAAGGCATTTAAAAAAAAGCTGTCCTAGGTGTGAAAGGGTGTCAGAACCAGTCATATAAGGAAATGGTAGTTAAAATTTAAACAGCCTTAATTGGTAATGATTAGAAGGAGTATTTTAAAATAAAGGTTTGAGTAAACTTTGCGCGTGTGTTGTATATATCGCAGGCCCGGATCCAGCGGGGGGTTTTGGGCCCCTGGTCATACATTTTTTAGGCTTTAAAACCCCTTTGGGTTTTACATCATAGTAGTGTTGCCCTAGAGGAAATCCCCATCGTGGCCCGCCGTACTGAACCACCCGCATATAACCGCCTGATCATCAAGACTCCTAATGTCTTATTGCCCCCTGCTGATAATGTGTAGGTAATCCGAATCGGCAGTCGTCCAAGACTGTGTGATAAGCATGTGTTTAGTTGATTGAGAGAAATTTTACATGTCGTCTGTCGAGCGATCTAACAATTGGGAAAATAGGCAATTACCAAAAGTTTGTATCAGTTACAACTATAAACTATTCTAGACAAATGCAGTTATAAAAAATAGCATAAAAATAGTTAAGCTAAAAACAACAACTTAGCTGGACTTTAAATGTGATTAGCATCGAAACAATTTCACTAGAGCCCAAAGAATAAATATTAACACGGAGCTGCATTAAACCCCTCTGGGTATTCACATCTCTGATAATAATAATAATAATAATAAAAAATAATAATAAAAAAACTACTATGTCCGAAATCTAATCAACATATTATTATTAATTCACCTTTCTCTACATGAAAAAAATTTTTAAAATTTTGCATTAAAAGTGGGCTAATTAGCTGCGCGGCAGGTTGATGAACTATCAGATATGAAAAATTGCCGATTCGTGTAGAAAAAGTTAAAAAGGTTTTTTTTTTTTTGTTTTTTTTTTTTTTTGGGAAGCAAACTTCAGAGTAGTTTGCATACCTATCGCTAGCCATGCAATTAAACTTAATCAGAAATGGTTGTGTTTCTAAATGACTCAGCTTTACTATTTTTACATTACTTTTTAAGTATGATTTTTTTAAACTAACTCCTCTAAATATTTTTCCTGAAGGAAATAAATACAAACAGTATGCCGATACATCATCATGTTCACTGTTTTTTTTAATATTTACGAATATAGTAATCTACATGTATGTATATTCATGGTCTCTTTATATAGAGACCCTGGTGTATTTTGAATTTATAAAAAAAAAAAAAAAAAATACGAATGAAAGAAAATTTCAATCTGCCATACTTTGGGACAAATCCATATTTTGGACAATGTAGATTAGTCATGACAGTAATTCAAATAAAATCCAGGAAATTAGTCATTGGCAATGTTACTGATAAGTCGATGAATAGAAATACTAATGCACAGAAAACGCAATTTTTTGTGCGAAATAAAAACGGATATTAAAGATTTAATATTAAATATCAACATCTTTTATTACTAAATATTGTTTGTTTTGTCACTGATTTAACATTTAATTAATATTAAAAAAAATGTACCAAAAATCGACCCGCAGAAGGGGCCAAACCTTCTGCAAAACGTGCGTTTTTATCTGGAAGTCTGTGTGTGAAGGCTGCTTCCAGATCGACAATTAGGCAGTCAAGATAACCAAGTTCGAACCTAATAAAACCCCAGCATCCCCCCCCCCCCCCCCCCCCCCCCCCCAAACTGACAGAAATAAAAGTTTCTATGTAAGGGAGAAAAAAGTTGACCATTATTTTTTTTATTTTAAATTACGAAACAAGATCTGACAACTTAAATAAATCACTCGAGATGGCTTTGATGGTGGCGTATGTGGTCAAATTGTGAGGAAAATCACGTGCCTGGACGAGCGAACCACTGTATACTAGTGTACCCTCTCACGTACCTGACCAGGAATCGAACCAGGGACGCATTGGTGAGTAGTGAAGCGCTTTACCACTATGCTACCCAGGCACCCATGGACGAAAATAGAAAAGACCCATAGGCAGAGATGTGTCTTTCTAGGAAATGTTGGAGGGATTGAGGCATTTCTTAAAGACATTGAAATCACACAATAAGCATGAGGAATGCTTTGCCTTGTTGAAGTATTAGGCAGAGCAGGGTCTCTCGATCTATATACTACTGTATATAGAGACCCTGGGCAGAGATAATGTTGGATGAATACTTCTTTAATGATGCAGGATAGATATTTGATATTAATTAAACCTTTTGTTGAATTTTTTTTTTTTCAGACTGCCTTCAATGTAAATAAAAAGTCAAAGAATGTACGTTCCCAGTGCAGAGTGGTTACAGCATCTGCCTTAGGAGTGGGAGCTAGGTTGTCGGTTTGATTCCCGGCTGCGACATACCAAAGTCATAAAAATTGGTAATGGTATAGCCCTCTTCCTTGGCGCTCAGCATATAAGGTAGTTCCAAACGGGTTTAAACCCTTTGTGTCCGGTAATGTGATGAGTGTGAGGTAACATCTTTATGTCTACATGTTTTACTGCAGTGTACACCCACTTATCTGTCTCAATTTAACAATAGTCCAAAATGACTGAAATACTGTTGGTTGGACGTTAAAACCCACAACAAACTTAAAAGAATGGATCCACTGTGTTGCAGCAAGCAACAGAATAATAATTTACTGAATCTATATATGTTACATGACTTCAGATCCAAAAGTAGTGAATTTTAACTTTTGGGGGGGGGGGGGGGGGGGGGGGGGGGGGGGGGGGAGCACACACAATTCAAATGAATGTCAATAAAAACATAATATTTACAGAAAATTTATTTTCTGTTAATATTTTCATGATTGCATTTTGTATTAATTTGTACTTTTCTTATGGCAAAATACTAGTGCTATTGTCTGCACAGACCTTGATTCTAATTGTGAAGTCACTTTGAATTTACTTTGGGACATACAATCATGTGCCTAGAACTGTATTGATTAATTTATTTATTTTAAACTCATTGGTTATGTGAAAACTCCAAAAGTTCATTATTAAGTTATTTTAACTTTATAAAAAGAGATCCGGGAATTTACACATCTACTAAGTAACTTGATTCATGGATGCAGTCATTGAATGATGTTATCTTAGATATATTGTCAGTCACTTTATTTTCAAGAAAACATCATTTTAAACATAAAACTTAACAATACTACAGATTCAACTCTTGATCTTCCCACTAGTCTTAAATTTCTACATGGAAATGATCTGAACAACAAGTATTAAATCAATTATATATAGCCCTAAAAGTCTATCAAAGGTGGTTGATCAGGTTTATGTTTGCTACTCCTCAGTAAGTTTAGGTATTTACCAATTAATGCAATTCCATATGGCTTTTCTGCTTCAAATGAAGTTTTTAAATAATTAATTAAAATAGGGTGACTTTAGTCAATACATAGACAATACTCTCTTTAATTGAATAAATTCTCTTTCCCCCTCTGTCACCCAGTACCCCCCCCCCCTTCTATCTCTCATCAGTAATGGAAATTATCTCTCTTTTAATGAATAAAATTCTCTTTCTCTCCTGTCACAAGTAAAACTCCCCCCCTTCTCTCTCAGTCATGAGTAAACTCCTCCTTCCTGTCCCCTGTCATGAGTATAAACTCTCTCACCCCTCTCTCTCTCTCTCTGTCATGAGAAACTCTCTCCCCTTCTCTCTGTCTTGAGTAAACTCCCCCACCCTTCTCTTTCTCTGTCACGAGTAAAACTCTCCCTCCTTCTCTCTCTCTTCTTGAGTAAAAACTCTCCCCCCACCCTTTCTCTCTCTCTGTCATGAGTAAACTCTCTCCACCCCCTTCTCTCTCTTCTTTCTCTTTCTGTCATGAGTAAACTCCCCCCCACTCCCTTTTATCTCTGTCATGAGTAAACTCTCTCCCCTTTTCACTCTCTCTGTCATGAGTAAACTCTCTCCAAACCCCCCTTTTCTCTCTCCCCTCTTGTCAGAGTAAACTCTCTCCCTCCCTCCTTATCTCTGTCTTGAGTAAACTCTCCTCCCACCCCTCTTTTCTGTCCCTCTTTTTAATGAGTAAATTCTCTCTCTCTCTCTCTCTTACGATGAGTACTCCACATGATGTCATATTGAAAAGAAAACAATCTTTCTCTTTCATAATGATTCATAACACATTGTACTGAATTAATAAATTATAATTATTTGGAAGTAATTTCATTGTAAATAACAGCTTCAACAATCAAGTAGTGAAATATTTGAGTATAAGTTACAGAGGCAGAGGAATTATCATCAACATTTGGAAAATAGAATAATTAAAGGCTGATATGGTTTGGTATATTTATGGGGTTTTATTTCTATTCTTTGTTTCAGTTCTTTAAAAGGGTATGCACCTTTTACTTAAAATATGAAAACTGTTACTGTAAAAAGTTGTAATGAGTTCACAGAATTAAGATTTTCAATGACTTTGGTCATTTTGCTGACAGTTCTAATCAGTGTTAGGACTGGGAAAGGTTTTAAAAAATTTGTTCGCATGTTACAGGGTCAGAAAAATGTGCAGCCTGATTTGGAGCAATAAGTTTGCTACAAGTGTTTGTGTTTGTGTCTCAACAACAAGACCTCAGACCTTTTACATAAAGGGCGAATACTCAGTACCAACTGAGCAACAGAACACCAATCATTTCAGAATGAAAAATAAAAAAATAAGTTCTTTCTGCTTTGATAGTGAAACAAATGAACAAATTTGATCTTATTAAAAGAGATGATGAACTGTGGTCTCAATCTGAGAATATGAGTAAGAACCCAAAGCCTCAATACACCTGTTGACTGTTTTAGGCATTTACTTATGGAGTTCTCTGTCCCCCCGTCAATTTGTCATTTTTTAGTTTGATTCAAAATTTTTCACAATGCACAATGTCACCTGTGATCTAATTGTTTGTCTATTTGTTTACTTGATTTACACTGACATTATGTTGGGAATCTTGGGGCTTTGTTTAAATTAGGCAGGTATATAGTTCGGGATCACCGTGATTCACACAAGACATGTGTATAATAAGACCTCAGTTAATTTAATCATTATATTAACATAACGTGGGTCTACCTTTTTAAAACAAAACCAAAGAACATAATTGTTAATTAATGAGTTATAATCTTTTATAACCATGTATTGGCTGGAAAAGCTCCAACCACTCAGCCAAAGGAACTGGTTTCAATTCAGCTGATTATTTTAAACATTTCAATAAATTATGTCTTAACATACTGTCAAACCTGTCTTAAGTGGTCATTCAAGAGAATAAGAGAAAGAGACTTCTTTCAAAGTGGCCCCGTAAATGAAGGTTAAACAAAAAAAATGCTAGTTTGGTAATATTAAAACTGACCACTGTATATAGATTGACCGCCTAAAACAGGTGGTGGCTAAAATGATTCAAATGTGTAATTATTATGATTTATAAGGATCATTTTCAGTTATTATGAATCTAAATTTTACCAGGATGATTTCCCTAAAACTTGAAAAATGTGTTCTTAACCCTTTCCCTCATAAAATACCATTTTGACGCCCTCAATAGGTTCACATAAAGCCTGATCCCGCAGAAAACCACAGTTAAACCTTACCAAATTTATTTACAAAATCCTCATTTCCAGACCATTGAGGAGCAGCGAAAAAAGCATAAAACCTGATCAGCCGCGAGTTACTCGCGGCTGATCTGGTTTTTATGCTGTTTTGCATAGGTCTTTTCATGGTGTCCTCTATGAGGGGAAAAGGGGTTTAAAAAAGGGTTTGGATTTTTAAGAAGGATTTTTATGAAAAAATGAAGAATTACACCTCAGTTATTTTCCAGAGATATTAAATTTTTTCAAAATGGAACAACTAGAACTAATCATAGGTATGAATAATGGATCTAGATAAATAATTGTGTATTATCAAAATGCTTGTATATACATGGAATACACATGCACATGAATGATGGTTCGCATAATAAGAAACAGAATATTATAATTATAATTATGATGTATGCCCAGTTTGGTTAGGATAACTACCTTTATAAACATCAGTTGAAATAAATATCGTGCCTGAGTGCAAGTGAATTGTTAAAGCTGCAAGAAATTTTCTTCAATCATGAAATGTAACACTAACTTGTAGCCTTAAAGTTGAAAAGGGTTTTAAATGGTTATGTAGATGGGATTGGTAGAGAACTTGCCATTAAGTGAGGGGTCTCGAGTTGGAGTTCTGGCCCCGTGTTCTCGAAAATACTTAAGTACAAACTCTGGCTTTAATTTGAGTAACATACTTAAATCCCTATAGAAACTAATGGGCGTAGTTTTGAGTAAAGTAGAAAATCATACAAATTTAGTACCATTTAATGTTTGGGAACACAGGAACACAGGGTCTGGTCTGTTTGCACAATTTTTTTAGATTGGTTACAATTTTGGGGGCTGTTACATTTCCTATTTTTCATTATATTACTGCTCTTTGGATTAAAAGCCATGCATGTAAGCAAGGGTACAGGAAATTACTGGTTTTCACATTTATCTCACCCCCGATTACAAATTTAAAACTTTTATTTCATTTTGATTTTATTGTACATGGTGGCGTTTTGTTGTGGGTTTGGGAGAAGTGTAGTGTGTATGAAAAGGAATATCTGTCCTGTTAATGTTATATTTATTGTTGGAACTCCAGGACAGCAGGGGGTCGTTGGTTTGAGTCATGCACCAAAAGTAGACACACTTAGAAATTTCTGGTGCTTATTTTATTTCATTATATTGCAGTCTTTTTTTGGGAACCAAAGTCTGAGGAATTTGAATAAACAAATCGAAAGTTATATTAATTATTGTGTTGACTGGAGTTTACTGTCACTGCGAGTGAGTTTCCAGTTATATAGTGTCCCTGTCCAGCTGATAAAAAGTACACATATAGGGAGCCGGCAAAACCACCAAACCCACCACAAGTGACTGGATGGCTTACTTAGATGAAGAAAGTGACACTGCAAGGAATCGAAAAACCCCCATTGAAAAAGTTACGTGATTGAATCTCTGCAGTTGTAACAAATAAGCCACAGAAAAAAATTAATTTTTAACAAACCATTATAAAAAACACCATAGATTGATTTTTTAATTTACCGTCAAGCTGTGACAGTATTTCAGTCATATAGTGACGTCCGCTAATTACAGGTGGAGGGAAAACCCCGAATGCACTGAGGCATCCAGGTAGAACCACCAACCTACTGCAAGCTAGCTGCAAGGCTTCCTCACATGAAAATCCGAATGACCCAGCCGGGATTCGAACCCATGCAGTGAGGGGCAGAGTGAGTGTTAAAGTGTCTTGGCCACAGAGGTCCCATATATTAAAAATAAAAATTCATCTATGCTCTACTTTTGCATCATATGAAAAGAACAAAAATTAAATGGCAATTTTTCATTTAAATTTATATAATATAATTAAAAAATATACAATTATTTTTATTGTAATGGCCAATAAGTAACCGTAAACATTGAGGAATAAATGTAAGTGACCTGTCCAGCTCAGTCAGTAGAGCATTTGCCTGAAAGTGAATGGCCCCGGGTTGCGTCCTGGTGGCTGGACACATATATTTCTAACCCTGATGTCATTATTGTTATTAAATAATAAATACACTTACACACACCCAGACCTAATGTTATTTTTTTCATAAACAATTTTAAAAAAAAAGCATTTTGTATCAAAACTTAATTTTATTCTAGAAATTAACGTACTGTAGGTACCGTCTGAAAAAAAAAAATAGAACTTTGATGAACTAAAAATTATTTATGCAGCTACAAAGATGCAACAATAAAAATTTCAGTATTAGGTTCAGGATATGGTTCGTTGAAGACCACCATACTATACTAGTCTAAAAAAAACAACGGTTAATGCATTTTGTAAACAAACGTGCGATTTTAAACACTAGTTTCTTCCTTTAACTACAAATAAATCAAACAATTTCCAAATAAAACCCCTCTTATGTTTGATTTTATCCGACTGTATATGAACGTTTGGCTTTTTCCGATAGAAAAAGCGATCGTTTTTTCCGATAGGAGGTCAGCTGTTACCGATCGTTTTTTTCTCGACAGGTAATAAACGATCGATTTTAAAGGATTCCATCGTTTAATCAGTGTTTCCGGTCGGAATCGGGAAACAATTAAATCGGGAAACAATGCTCTTTCATTATCAATAATAAAATTATATGTAAGAACCGTGGTTTTTAAAAAGTTTATGGAAAAAAACCGACGTTCCATAAATTCACCGACGCGGGTTATATCCAATAAACATTAATATAAGGCTCTGGAAATAGGAAGTCACATACATGTAGTCTAATTAGAACGGAGCTTTTTAAGAATGAAAAATACTTGCAATTTATTCTCATCTATAATTCATGAATAAAAAAAACGTTAATCATTTCAATCATTATTGTTATTTTATATTAGATAATCAAACAGGTTTGGTCAAACAGCAAGATTTGCAAAGTCCTGTATATGCATTATGGTAATGATATTGCCCGAACTACATTTTCCTTATTTGATGGAAGATTATTTATAAATCTCAGGAGCATGTAATGTTTATTTCTTTGTGATTTTGTTATTACGTATGTACAGCGACATTGCGAAGTTTTATGGTTGGAAACTATAATCGCAAAAACACGTTACACTGAGTATACAGTCGGATTTTGTATATTTTTTGTATATTAATTTCCTATTACAGTGAATGAAATATTAATTATTTACTTCTTTTTTTTAACAAATGTAACAGATCGTTTATGATTATTTTCGTATTTTCTATTGTGAATTTTGTTTATATTTTTTGTAGAGAAACCGTGTACAGGAAGACATCTATCAAGTAATGTTCGAATGACAATTGCATCAGGAGGTCTTTCAGGTAGCGGGTATACTACTTACACTAGCGGCACAGTTCTTCGATTCTATTGCAATTATGGCTATAAACCAAGGAGCACAAACAATAACTTGTCTGAGGGATGGGACATTTTCTGGATACTACCCACAATGTGTCCTTGGTAAGTATTTTGACTTTATTTACATTGTAAAATGTTTTGTAAGTTTTTGACGTGAGTTCATTTGTGCCGTTATCGTTTTTGCAGAAAAAAAAAAAATTAATGACACATACAGCATTTTGCGAGATAGCTATTTTGGCGCTTTCGTCCAAATAATGAGGTGCTACTATCCAGTATGATTGTCATTCTACTGGATGAAATCAAAGTACGTTGACGAAAGCTTAACTTAGCTATCTTCAAAAACGATGTATGTGTCATGAAAGTTAAAGTCTACAAAAATTTTAAAGGGTGCATAATGTTTTGCATGGGTGCTGGGGGGACTAACATATATTAAGGGGCACCCCCAACGTATGATATTATTTTATTCGCTGCAAAAGAAGTAGAAATAATAGTAGCAAAATTCTAGCTTTTTTTCTTTAAAATCATTTTAAAAAAAAATCTTTCCCAGTTGTTTTCTTTTATTCTAAACAAAAGACAATTATAAGGCAGCACGTATTGTTTTTGGGTCAGAAACACTATTTCAGATACTTAGCTATATCTTATTTTGTTCAGGAAGGGAAAAAAAAATATTTCGTATTGTTTTGAAATTTAAAAAGAAAGGGCCCTTTTTGGGTCTCGCTGTGTAGCCCGATTTTTGGATGTCATTTAGGTGATGAGTTGTTGCCCTTATTAATGTTTATCGTAGTTATATGTGGTTAAAAACCATTTTCATTGTGTCACAAAGTACTTTGAATTTTAAGGAAATCCAGGGTTTGGCTGTGGTGAAAAAGATTTTTAACATTTTCAAAATATTTTTATGGGTCTGGATGACAAAAATTCTATATGTGTACTTTAACGTAGTTGACAAAGTTCCAGCAAATTGATCTAGTTAACCGTTTGATAGGTTTACGGTTCCACTACAATCAATTTGGACAACTACTGGGTTTGAGTACGTTAGAAGACATTGTATGTTTATGTTTATAAGTATGTTTATAGTACTGTTACGTAACGGGTACCTAAAATTAACTAGAGTAAAGAAATGTTGAATTTAGGAGTTTCAGCATGGCATGAACAGGGATCAGTTGTAGGGACCCGTTTATTTATTGAAACCCAGTGGATGAGGAACACTATAGTCAGTCATAAGAAACCTGAGCCACTGAGTCACATTAGAATTATCTCCAACCCATCTTGCTCCCAAATTGAGCACATAAATCAGCAGCAGTAGTTTGACGAGGGATATGAAAAAGGGAATCAAAAACGAGAAAAAGAGAACTATGTAGTAGCAATGGTGTCTCATAATGAAGTCATTGCCAACGCCAAACGTACTGCGCAATCGCAGCCGCGACGGTTTACCGCATTTCCGCGCATTTAACCGGTATTAGCCGTAGTTGCGCGCTAAATTTGAATTAGTTCGATCTTAGTTCAAAGTAGTTGCTGTTAGTGGCCCCTAGTTAACCATTGTATTTTTGTCGTAGTTCAACTTTAAATATAGTTAAATTTCATATTCAGCGCAGTTGCCCGTTAGTTCGACCCTAATTTACCGTACCCATTTTTCTCTTTAGTTCAAGTAGATAGCTGTATTTATACGTACTTCACCCTGCTTTCTTTATATGTCTTCTTTGGTCATTTTTTATCTACTACGCATTTAAACTTTTATTTATTATGTTTATCTGTAATAACACCTTAAGTCGTTATGGGTGCAGTGCATAATATCGAACGGGTTTGCGAGATTATTTTCCCATTCAGCACACCACCTAGAACAACAATAGTAAACGAGATATTGCCACTATTCAATCACAGCACCAATAAGTTTTCTTAGTTCAGCACGGAGAATTCCAAATGGGAATTGACAGTAAAAATTATCTTTAAATTTGTACTGTAAACACTTTCAAAGTTTATTTAAAACATTTATTCCATCATATAATAAACATAGTATACAACCTGAAAGCAAAAGGGTAGATGTGAACGAAAGCAGGGTTTACAATGTTCTTCTGGGGCAGTTTTTAATGGATATTTTGGTGCAACGTCTTCAGCTTAATGTATATTATAATAGATGAAAATTAGTTGTTTTTTTTATTAAGAGTAAAACTTCTTGTAAAAAGCGGAGATCTACTGAAAAAGTTTTTTTCGAAGAGGATTGAGAAAAAAAAGGTAAAGGAGAAGGAGATGTGTAAGGGGTCGTCTACCAATATTTACAATGACCAGCGTGCTTATTAAACCGTTTATCATTTTGAATGAATGAAGTAACTATAAACTAGTATATATATATATTTTATATTTTATATATATATATTTTATAATGAAATCCTTCCGTTCCCGTAAAACTGCATCGTTTTACATTTTTTTAAAAGTTTGCCGCAAATAATTGAAGGTTTTTAGACATTTCACTTTTATTTCAACTCCATATTTCTGGGCCATATTTAAAATTAAAAGGCCTGATTTTTTATTCAATTACTTAAAATCGTTGAATACGGTAAACAATCGCAAAAGTCAAGTGATTTAGGAATAGACATAATAACCTTTTCGCTTTAAACCATATTCTTCGTATCTTAAAAGGTAAAATTTTTTTTAAAGAAATAAATTTCCCTCATTGTTTAAAACCATTGACAATACTGAGTTCTTAATCTGCATAAGTCCAGTGTTCTACTCATGATAACACTCTTTTTAGACTAATTTATTATATATATATTTTGTACATTTACTTGAAGTTAATATTCTAAACAAACAAACAAACAAAAAAAAAAAAAAAACGCTATGAAACAAATTAAACTGTCTTTGCAGACCAGATACAACGCAATGTATCTTAAAACAAAAGTAAAACATTTTTTTGGATCTGGAAAAAGTGTTTTTCTATGTAATCACATATGTAAAAAAAATTATAGTTCATCAAATAAACTTCTTATCTATATTTGATTAAACCCCTTTCCTCTTCATAACCACTTTTATTTATCTAAATTTCAGAGCTCCAATTTATGTCTGTTAAACCTTAACATACCATAACTAAAGGACAGCACCATTCTGTGGCGTTGATAGAATGCCGTTTGGTAAGTTGATGACGTCAGACTATCTTACCATCTGTGTCAAGTAGTGCAGCAATAACAGTGCAGTAATTGTCATTTTCTCCATTCGATTCCTTGTCCTTTTTATTCTTTAACCATGTCAAAAACACGTCTTTGTTATCTCATAGGCTCTTGTAGAATCATGACTTCGGGGATTTATAGGCTTATAGAACATCCAGGGTCAGGCCTAAGTTCCTTCAATTCTACACAGAGAAAATGAGCATTTTAACATATATGTATAAATTTACCCGAAAAATAGACAGAAAGTTATAGACACATTGTTCACTTTTTTATCATTGTAATTCAGACAGTTGCTGGTGCCACATCTGACAAATGGTTTTTATCGTAGTAAAAGAGCCGTAACAGTGTCGCCAAATACAAGACTTCTAGTCGGTGAAGTGATACATCTTTGTGCAACAGAGGTTATAAAATAAACAGAGGAAATAAACTGACATGTGTTTTAAACAGACTCCAAAGTGGGATCAATCCGTTCCTGCATGCCAGCAAATACTTTGCAACCCATTACCTGACATAGGATATGGGCATACCATATGTTTCCAAAGATGGCCGAAAAAAGTCAATGAAATCAAGTATATATATGGTGATGTGCGACAGCAAGTTGTGAAGCCGGATACAATTTACAAGGGTCAGTGAAGCGAACATGTAGCGACATCAACACGTGGAGCGGCGGAAATGTGGTTTGTAACGTTATTCGTTGTGCACACCCTGGGTCATTGACGTACGCTTATTATGTTAAACCAGATGGGCGAATTATACGTCTCTATCAGGATTACCATACAGAAGTACTATACTGCCCGATGTCAAATTGGATTTAAGCTTTCTGCAGGTAATGTCACACGTTCATGTGATGGAGAGGGCAATGGACAGGAGAGACACCAATTTGTGATGTTGTTCTTTGTGAGTATCCCGACCAGTACAGAATGGCTATTACGTTACTTCGGAAGGCAAAACTATGTGACGGGCTACTCCAAATTTGGGACCAAAATATTTCCCTCGTGTGATACAGGATTTAAACTTTCTGAAGTAATTGTTACTCGTTCCTGTGATGAAGAAGGACATTGGACAGGAGAGACACCCGTTTGTGATGTTGTTCTTTGTGAGTATCCGAACCAATCAAAATGGTTATTATATTAATTCAGATAAGCAAAACTATACATCGGGTTCCTCTAATTCGGGACAAAAATAATAGCAGTATGTAACATTGGGTTTAAATTATATCGGGTAATATCTCACGTTCATGTGATGAGGATGAACATTGGACAGAAGAGTCACCATTTGTGATGTTGTTCTTTGCGAGTATCCCGATTCTATTCAGAATGGTTACTATATTACAGTGGACAAAATGACACGACAGGCTACTCAAGTTTGGGCTGAAATATTTGCCTTATGTAACAATGGTTTTAACCTGACTTCTGGTTCGGTAACGCGTTTCTGTGACGAGGATGGACAGTGGACGGGAGAGACACCCGTTTGTGATGTTGTTCTTTGTGAGTATCCTGAACAATTCAGAATGGTTATTATATTACATCAAATGAACAAAACTATACCGCTTGTTATTCTAAGTTCGGTACAGAAATATTTGCATCTTTTGATACAGGATTTAAATAGCTGAAAGGAAATTTGTCACACGCTCTTGCGATGAAGATGGGCACTGGACAGGAGATATCCCCGTCTGTGATGTTGTTTTTGTGAGTATCCGGAACCAATTCAGAATGGATTTTATATTAAGTCAGGTAACAAAACTATACAGCGGGCAATTTAAGTTTGGGACTACATATTTGCCTTATGCAGCATCGGGTTTTAAATGACATCGGGCAATATCTCACGTTTATGTGATGGGAATGGTAACTGGACAGGACTTACACCTTTTTGTGTATTGTTCTTTGTGAATATCCTGAACCAATTAATAATGGTTATTAGTAACATTGGATAAGAAAAAACAATATGACAGATACACTACGTTCGGGACTGAAAAAATGTTCTCGTGAAAAGATGGATTTAGATTACTTCGGGTAATTTCCCACTCTTTCCCTGCGATGAGGACGGTCACGGGGCAGGAGAAACACCGTTTTTGTGATGTTGTTCTTTGCGAGTACCCTACTCTTTTCTTAACGGTTATTACATCATCAGATGAACAAAATTATAAAAACGGGCTACTCTAAGTTCGGGACAGAAATAATGGTCTTGTGTTTTAACGGCTATAAGCTTCTCAAGGGCAACTCCATGCGTTCCTGTGATAAAAATGGTCAATGGGCTGGCAGTGTGCCTGTTTGTGCCTTAGTCACGGCGTGTGATTTGCCAGACGTTATTACTAATGGGAATTTAAATTGGTCAATCAATCCGATACACCCTCAATGCAGACCTTTAGAAGGTATTCAGTGGCCCTGTAGTGTGGATATAACCTTTCTAATGGGCCCGAATACCAGTTCTGTGATTTTGTTGGGGTCTGGAACGGTACAGCACCATTATGCGGTAAATTCCTATGTTTTTTTTTCAATTATTTGTTCTCAATTGCACAGAGATGCTTATTTTAAACTTTAAAACACAAACATTTTCTTCAGCTTGATAAATTTTCTAAAAAATCAATAGCCTTTAACAAAAATGTTTTTCACTAATGTCTGTAAACAATTAATAATAAAATGATGATAAAAAAAAGAAAATAGATGTAATTATTTGAAAAATGGAAAGAAGTAATCATGAAATTGTGGCTCTGAAATTGTGGTCAGTTGACTTTCAAATTTAATGCATATTTATATATATCAAAATTCGATTTCCCTGGTGAGGTGATTATATCATTACCTTTTTTAAAGCAGGGATATAATTGGAAAAAATTTAATTGAAGTAACGGTCTTCAAGATTCATTTCTTTATTGGTCTGTATTGTAAAAATTACCGAATACCCGTAGCAATGTATTCAGTAAGTTACTGGTTTCAATTTCTTTTACATGCGACACCTACAATAATTACTGGTGAAACATTTAAACTCTCAAAAATTATTTCGACATCTACCTTATTTTATTTGTGTGTACGTGCCTATTTCCCTTGGAAATATATTCAATTTTCATAATACAGTTACTGCAACCCTGTTCAGGATTGGTCGGTTGATTACGTACCCGTGTAGCCAGTGCGATAGGTGGGGCCTCTTTATCTTAATGCCATGGCAACTATTTTTATAGTCAAAAAGGTAAAGTGTAGTAAACTTAGAGAAAGAAATGAAAAAAAAATTACTTCAAATAAAATATGTGATTTTCGTTCAAACACTTTAGTTAGGTCTGGGCTTGCAACGAAAATAGAAGTATAATTGAGACAAAGCTTACATGTTATTTTAATTATTTTTTCTTTCTTTCTTTTAGAGGCGAGGGGGTTTCAAGGCTTTGCTACAGAAAATTTATGATATTTTTTTACTGCTCTGTACATATTAAAATGATATATGGTCCCCGAATTTGGTAAAAAAGTTGCTTAGCGAGAAAGTTTGTTTTTAATAGAAGTTCATTGCCAAATTAAGAACGAAACTTAATCTAAGAAAAAAAAAACCTTTAAATCTATACAGAATGCCTTACTATCGAATGTTCGAATTGTTTTAATCAAATTCTTAATTTTAAAAAAGATTATAAAAAGTGAGCAAGTATTTATGATAATGCTATCATCTTTTTTCTTTAAAGATAACAATTTTGATATTTTAAAACGGGTTATGTCTATTTTGTGGTAGTGAAGTGATTCTTATCGGTTTTTTTTTTCTCGTTAGTATGACCAAGAAGATAATAATTCTATACAATGTTCTTGCAAGAAAACCTGATACTGTTAGTCTACTCAACCTTATTTAATCGAGATGAAAATTGAATGCACTTACCCTATTTTTTAGTCATTGGACTAGATTTAGTCATGTCTTCAAAAAGGAAGCATGTTAAAGACAAATGTACTGCTCTAGATTTCAGCCCAAATTATGGAATAAAGTTTGTATTTTAAAAATGAACTGTGTTTCTATCCTTCACGTATTACGAGATCATTTTCATGGTGTTAATTATTTATTTTACGTCGATTCGGAAAAAAATTTACAAATCCTTTTTGACGGTTGCGTGTCGGCCCAGTACTTGGGCTGGAATGGTGATGAGATATCTTGCCCTAAACGGGGTTCGAACCCACAACCTTCGGATTCGTGTGTGTACGTTACCACTGGACAAGACACCAATGTTGATTTGTTGGTATATTTTAGGGGTTTTAAATGTTTATAGGTTAGAAGTTAGTAATTTGATATGTTACAAAAACATACTTAGATATTCTTAATCTTATACAAATTTTACTTGGATTTTTCAAAGAGCTTAAACTGAGATATTACAAACATGTGAACTGAGATATTACAATTGGTTTACTGGGATGTTCCAGTAAACTTTATTTTTCGATATTACATAAAGTATTAGATATACATGTGTTGTAAGAAATAAATATAGTTATATTTTATTAAAACAATTTACTGAGATGTAAAAAATGTATATTTAAAAATTTACAAAAAAAAAATACATTGTGTATTCTAAAATATCTAAATAAAATATTTCAAAATTGAATGTACTGGGACATTTAAAACCCAATTGTTCTGAAAAATTTTTTCAAAATTTCAATATTGCAAAAACGTATTTGAGTTTTAAAGGGGCATTTTTGCACAGTTGGTTTATATTAATGCTGACTGGTAGTAATTAAATTCCTCTGAGATTATTAATCATTTAACCATACCCATGTAAATAACACAAAATCGATAAATATGCATGGCTTGGGTATTGATCAAGAATCATCCAGGAGCACCGTTGAAAATACGCTCGTACTTTTGTACTTTACAATTACAGAAGAATACGCGAGAAGATCTTAACACTGCCGAGGAGGAATGTAGCGGGAAGGAACTCAAATGTTACTCACAATTCGCTAATAAAAGGTAGGTTATTTATTTTACATAAAAGCCAAAAGATTTCTGTCCGTGGTCCTATTTTTCAGACAGTTTGTATTTTTCCCTTTCCTTTAACACAAATTTTGTTTTACCAAGCTAGATTATTTCACTATGCTTGAGAAACATTAGATTTCGATTTCTTGTGATATAAACCAGCAGTTATGACTCTGTCACCTTGAGGGCAACTTGATATACATTTTAAAAAAAATTTAAAGGACTTTTTGATCGAATTTTCATTGTCTTATGTTCTTCGTGAAGTTTTTATGATCCGTTGATCCCTTTTAAAAAATTGACGTTTAAATGCAGTATGGTAACAGTACTTGCACTCCAGCATTTTCAATTATTGTTGCTTCCCGGGACGATTTGATTTCCATTTTTATTTTGAAGTTGAAGTTACAACTTCAAATAACAAAGAACATGGCATTATGCTTTTTTACACCCCAGTGAGAGATTTCGTATTGAATGGGAAAATGCGAAAAAACAGGCGCAAAAGACAATTAAATTAAATATTTGTTGCCCTTTTTTTCGCGGCAAATTAACAAACGTCCTCTAAATAAGTATCTATATTTCCTAGATCTTTATCGAAAAGAATTAAATTTAATGTAATACACAAAAAAATATACTTTGTGTATAGAAATGTCTGCTATCAGAGAAAACTCCCAAATATACATTTCCGCCCATTTTCGGCAGAGTAACCTCTTAAAGAAAAGGAAAAATTTCTCTAGAATTATACTAGATCATTTATATACAAACTTAGATTCGATGAGATACGAATAAACATTTTTGTATGTACAATATGTTTAATTATCTTACGTATATACGAAAGAGAGTAAGAGATTTTAAACTCACACACACACACAAGCCAAAAAAAAAAAATCAAAAAAAAATCACACATTGATTTTCGAGATGAAGAAAAAGATATGTCGACAAGATAATATACTAAAGTAATGTTAATTAAAAGGGTTTTGTAGTTTAGGACGATTTAGACGTATTTGTTTTTTTCTTCTTTTTATTGTATCGTAAAAGTTAGACGCTCTATAATATAATAGTGAATCTGTTTTGGGAATAGAACATGTAGGATGAATAATGATTGAAAATATCTTACAATTTTTTAAAAAACTATATGATCTGATATTTTTTACTGTGATCCACCCAAAATCTCTTTATTACTTATCATTAAAAGCCCAGAAAAAAAAAGCGAAATCCGAGGACGTACGGGAAAATGAAATGTTGGTAATCAAGACGAGGCTTTTCTTTCCCCCCCCCCCCCCCCCCCGTCTGTTTCGTAGTGTAAAACTTTTTTAGTCCGCGCCGGGACTTGGGATATACCTCGATATTAATAGTGCTTGGTAAAAAGCATGGTATTGTATTGTGTCTGCATTTTACTTCATGATGAGCTGACTGTATCATTTTTTTTCTTATTTATAAAGGGGAAAAAGGCGTTTCACAAATTGAATACCAGAACTCGATATTCTCTGTGTCTGATGTTGTCGGTACAGCCATGAGGACCAAATATTGAAACCAGGGAATGCAATGCTGTGATAAGAATGTAGTTCATGTACACCTTCAACAGCATTTACATTTAGAGTCCAAAAGGGAAGAATATTCAAGAAAAATCACGAACTACAATAAGAAAAACACTTATGTTTTAGTTGTGTACCTTTTTTGTAAACCCACTAGTATTTCTGAGTTAATTTCACCATGAAGCGCCTTTCTTCGCGGATAAGGGATAAGATAACTGAAGAAAAACAAAAATTATGATTGGCATTCGTGTTTTTTCTGCACTGTAAATGTTGAAAAAATGTTGCGGCGACGGTGATTCCCGACAAAACAACAAAAAGGGAATCACCAAAACTATGTTTTCAGTGATTTACTTAAGTACTAATGTCAACATTGTGCATGTACCCGTATATAATATGTAATTCTTTTTCAGGAATATGACGCGTTTTTAACATTTTCATAAAAATTTCATGATTAAAAAGTAGATAACGTTATCTTCGAGGAGAAAAATATGCAATTCCCATATATATCACTTTGAAAAATATGGCCAAAAAAAGGAGGGAGAGAGAAAAAAAAAAAAATTGCTCAATAAAATCAAAAATGCTATTTTTACCCCTTCACAATTGTTTAAATTCTTTTACTTTTTTCATCCACTGGGAAAAAAATTCTTACAACTTGAATAATTCACTTTCGATCTCGGGGGAGGTACGCATGTGATTTTTAATTTGCTGGAGACCCAAGAACTTGGAGAAACCTAATGGCATGTCCCGGACCGGGAGTCAACGGGACCATCTCATCTCGATGACAAAATTACATTTTAACTTTATATATATTGTGTGAATATAACCTATTAACTATATCTTCTAGTGTTTCTAGTCATTATATTGAATAGTGTGTAGTTTTTACTGTCTTCTCATCCAATTCGATTACGGGGTACGTTTTTTGGACCCTTTGTCGGTCCTCTAGCTGTTATTTCTTCTCAAATCATGTCGAGATCTTCCAAACAAGGGTTTGGTTTTCATAAAACTATGCCAGTGTAAACAGTGAAGGCGATATGCAATTCGAAGGTTTAGCTATGTGATTTAAAGGGTTTAAAATAAATCGAAGGTTAAAATTCTCAATTTATGTATTTTTGGTATTTAATTGAAAAGTATTATAGAAATGACAATCAAAGTAAGAGAATGATTTGCATTTCCCAGTTCCCGGCAGGAGCATTTTAGGTCTGGTCACATTAAGGTCAAAATTGTGCTGTTAGGGCCCCGCTTTATACTGAGTGTAAATGGGATATCTTTTCCGTGAAAACACAAACTATTTGTCAAATGAAAAGAAAATTTTTTTATTTTTTGTAGAATCAGTCAACTAGTATTAGAATAATGTAAATAAAAATGTATAAAGTCGCTGGTATTGTTTTTTTTTTAGTATTTGTCAATGAAGTGGGTTCGATAAGTCGTTAAATGGTGCTGGTATATATCCCGTGATCGAAAGGTAGGGTCGTCCCCTGTCAGGATAAGGTGTTGACTTAAAAGATGTTGGTGGGACGTTTAACACGTTTAATGGGCAAAAACCATAGTAACAAAAGGAAACCAGGAGTCATTTTCGATTTGACCAGGAAGAGTGAACAAACATAAGTAATCATATCAATTAACCAAACCTTAAACAGTATTTCAGTGGTTTCAATTCAAACTAAAACATCAGTGTAACGATGTATGAATAGAATGAAGCATGGCATTGTTTCAAATAGTTGTCAGTCATATCTTACGCCCGATTAAGCAATTCAGAGCACTACCCATACATGTCCGTGTTATGGTATTTTGCTAACAAAGTGTATGTCGTTCTTGTGTGTTCAATTAAGTGCCAGGCAGAAATGTAATCAAACTCTGAAAATCGTGTAGAATTAAAGAATTACGCAGTTAGGTGCTAACATACACGTCGACCCGCTTATGCAGCACCGGTGATTAAACGAAATAAAAAGTTGAGTAGTTTAGTGTATAAGGATGTGTGCATGAGACTATAAGAATCCACCATGAGTATTCATGTAGGATAGGGATATCTTACCCGAGGGTCAAAAAATTTCAGGCAGGGACGAGGCTTTTTTTCTCCCATGAACGATTATTACTTGCCTCAGACCGCAGCCTCGACTTAATAAACATATCGCGCTTTCATTTTTTTTTTTTTTTTTTTTTTTTTGCTATTTTTTCTTGCCGCTTAAAAAATTAACACAATAACAACATCAAAGAAATCGGCATTTTAAAGTTCACTACGCAAGTATGTACCTAAATTCTGATGTTCGTTCAACTGGGAATTACCATTTGCTTAAAATAACTTAGTAAAAAATACCAGTCCTTGACGGTACGTCATATTCCCCCAAATATTAAGCCTTATTTCATATTCGTAGTAATAAATGATTAATAAAGGGATGACTAAACTAGATTTATATATATTTTCAAACATATATCTATTCACATGAATTACAACAAGTAAGTTTTGTATCTTGATAAAATGTATAACTTACAGTCATCATTGTTTATTTGTAAACGCGACATGGAAGAAAGCTGATCACGTGACATGGAAGACAGAGTTATCTTCCATGAGGGAAATCCTATCTTCGTATGCTGAACATGGGAGAAATGGAATTTCTGGCAACGACTGCTTTGGAAGGAAAGAAAATCGATAAATAAGCATGATGTTATTTGCGGATATTAGAATAAATGTTATTGATAGAAAAATGTGTTTATGTGAAAAGTGACGGTTTTTTAAGATCCTCAGTTGATTCATCAGAGAGTAAAAAGCTGGTTATATTCAAGGACTTATAAGGAATAATTCCACGAATCCATGATATTCCTTTGGACTAGGAATTTCACAGGACCAGGGGGTTAGTTTATTCCCCAAGGTTGGCCGTTCGAGTGTTTCCCACTGCTGGGTTGACCTGCTTCCCCCACCCACGGGCATATACACGAAGTCGAAAATCGAATCTGGAATAGAGCTAGCATGTCTTCCATCAGGTCCCATCCAACTAGCATTGTGTAGTATAATTAATATGAATTGAAGTAAATCATCACCCGCATCTTTTGTTGATTGGGTTTAACGTCCCACGACAGTATTTCGGTCATTTGGAGACGATTTATATTTGAGACAGATTTGTACCGCCAACTGCGATATCACGCATGTGGCATGCTATCACATCTAGTTACATTATCTGACACCGGTCAACCAGTCTGGAACTACCTTTGTATGTTGAGCGCCAAGCAAGAGAGCTATACCAGTACCAATTATTTCGAATATGTCGCGACCGTGGATCGAACCCATGATTTCCTTGGCAGATGCTCTAAGCTCTCGGCTACAGGGACCGGTAACTGCATATTTTTTCCCTATAACAGTTAAGGTGGAAAACACTAACAATCTATTGAATTATATTTTAGCAATGTAATTATTAAACTTTCTTTTTTTAATTCTATGTATTTGATTTCACTGAGAGAGAGAGAGAGAGAGAGAGATCGTAATCAAAACACATATACCAAACACAAACCGTAACAGTTATTTCATCATTGTCAATACAAGTTGTGTGTAAACATATACAACATGTGTTTAAAAACATTAAACTGTAAATGGGAAGAGGTGTTCTATTGAAACAATCAAAATGAATATCTTTCAACTGATATATTCTACATCGCGCAATAGTATACCATAGCCTGGGAGACTACTTATAAAGTTTGCCCTTTTACACTCAAAAATATTGATGAACATCTACCAGTACATTACTCCCGTTCTGATGATAGAAGGGGGATGTTGTCGACGTAAAATCACTCACCTTCTAACGCTGGGGGGATAGCTCAGTGTTTCAGAGTTTTTTCGGGATGCACGAGATTCAGCGATTTACAACTTATGACACGATTCCGTGATATTGTTTTTTTAAGAGTAAATCATGGGTTTTTAGTATATAAATTGATTTGTATGGAACCTCAGTGTCAGTTATCGATGGAAGCTACGGAAGATGCCTAGTCCAGTCTAGAATAGTCTGAACAAATTACACTACGGAGCTTGTGTGAGTAAAATTTTATTTTGTGTTTCATTTTCCAGGTAGATTTGAAGCTAAGATTTATTTTTAATATTTATTTTGTAGGTTGTTGTTCTTGTTTCTTCTCAGGGACAAAGTGTACAATCGTATTTAATTTTCGGTAGTTTTCTACGTTTTGGTGGTATAGGCGAGAAATCTAAGTACATAGTTCTGTTTATGTATATTTGATGTAATTTTGAGAATAATTATGTTAGTTTATAGGTTTGTCCTTAATTTTTGATATTACCTGAATGTCTGAATGTACATGGAAGCATTTGTCCAACAGTATTTGTTTTGTAATTAAGAAATGTGGAGTTGTATGGAATATCTGTCTGGTATATAATTGCTAACAATTGTTCTCTGTTTTAAATGCACTGATGTAATTAAGAAATGTGGAGACGTATGGAATATCTGTTGGATATATAATTGCTAACAAGGGCAGTTCTCTGCGTTAATGCACTTATGTAAAACCATATTATTGTTGTTTGGTATAAAATGCACGTATGTTATACCAGAGATTTGTTATTTGGTATGGAAGTAGTATTATGAAGTAATAGTGTCTGCACTTTATATTTGGTGTGATAAGTAAATTAGAGCTATTTATTGTTTGCAGCCGTATTTAGTTGGGACATGGTGCCTATTTAATCTGGATGGTCACAGTCGATACGGGACCCCGTACGTCGCAAGGACGGGTGGATCTACGTATGCGTCATATGGACGACAGGGTGTCTACGGTGGACTAAGTAGATCACATTTACTGAAGGGACAGCGACGACAGGAACTCGCTCCAGTGTTCATTGATAAGAGCACGTGATGTAGTTTATTTGTATTGTGCATTTAGAAGGAATCATTTTGTGAGTGTGGCACTTTGAAGTGCGTTCATAACAGTAAGCCATTGTGTACATTAATATGCGGTCTTTGAGTGAACACAGAACATTCAGTGCAGCTGTTTTTGTACCAACAGATAAAGAGCATTTAGCTGACTTTTTTTTCATATTCTTTAAAAAAAAATCTCTATATTCTCCTTAAATATATTTTTATATTAAATATAGTTTTTAAAAAAAAGTTGTGTTTGGTATTTATTCTACCTTAGAGAGTTGTCAGCCCTTGGTCATTTTGTCACATGTATGCTATTTGATTCATTTATAAAATAAAAATGTTCTCAACAATATGTTGCAAAATCCTTATTGAAAATTCTGAGTTCCAAAGTCAGTCAAATTGTTGAATTTCCTGCTAACATTGGCCTGTTTACCTCCCAGTTTGACGGGACAAATGTTTATTTTAATTTTTTAGGTGACATTGTGTGACATCTTTTCTATCCCAAATTGAAATGACTTTTCATTATGAAGATTAACCAAATTTGAAATTCATTCTAAGAATGGTTTCTTGTCCCTTATCTAGAAGTTTTACCTAATGGAAAATAAATAGGAGTTTGCATAAAATAATCATCTTTTAAAATAAATTATTTTGTTTCAGGTCCAAACCAAGATTTGTGAAAAAAAATCATGGTGTAATTTGTCACACAGCAGTGTTATGTGAAGGGAAGATAAAGATGAGAAACATTGAACTTTCCATGGAAATTATTTTGCACAAGTCTATAAAAATGAAATAAACAAATAACAAAGGTCTTTATATATGGCATGTATATGTATATTATTTACTAAATTAAGACAAGAATCTGTGCTTGACAGAAATAGTAATTCAGATCAATCAAACACAGGTGAAACAAGCAGTTAACTTATTCAGTAGAATCATGTAAAAGCCATTAAAACCATATTTCACTTACTGCCAATGAACGATAATGTTTGAAAAAATAATTAATGAGATATTACAATATGTTGATGGTATTTCACCCATGTAGTGTTGGAATTGGGAATTAAAGCTGGTTGGGTTTGAGTTTATAATTCTGTTAATATTTGCACTGAAGATGTGAGCAAGCATGTTATAACGTATTCGAAGTAATGATCATTATAACTTCTTTTCAGATTGCAGAAAGCAGACAAAAGTGGTTCTCATTCCAAAGTCTGATGTTACTGAATGTTGAAAATAATTTTGTGTTATCATAATGTGATTTTAGAATATCAATAAGTAACAAAAATATTGTGTCATTATACAGTGAGAAAGAGAGAGAAAGAGAGAGAGAGAGACGTCTAACATTTATATACTTTAAATCAATATATTAAAAATTCAACAAAGAAAAATCAAATTCAAACAATTAAATACTCTTAAAAGAAATCTGGTTATCACTCATCTAAACATAAAAAAGTAATGATTTTCTTCTGTATATGAAATCTGAAACAATATGCAGAAAACTAGATAAACAGATTCATAGGTTTAGTTTATTTTTTTTTTTTTTAGTTTAACATTTTATTGTCCCCGTCACATAGGTAGCAGTAGGACGTTCGAGGATCCATCCCACTGACTACCTTGCAATATATATGCATATGAATTGTTAATTAATTCAAGTTTTGTTAAATACAGAACACATACAATATAAAAAACATGAATAGTTTGTATATAACCTGAGAATGACATCATGAATAGATGGTTTATGCAAATGCATTAAATTTATCTTTAGGGAAAACGGCAAACATTGATTATACATGTATAAGTAATAACATGCATAAATGTGTAAGCAAAGACACAACTTTTTCAGAATTATATTATAGTAATACTATTAAATAACTATTAATATATTATTCACTGCAAGTTATTCATGTTGGGAAAAAGAAAGTAGAAAAAACATGTTTCCCTTCAAAGATATATCAAATACATAAATGGTTTTTTTTTTAATAGCAATACTATACAGAGGTATTTTCTCTAAGTAAGAGTGATAGAAACAGAGGTAAATACAATCTTTGAATTTTTTATTCGTTTTTAGTATGATGTATTAGAGAGAAAGATCGCTTGCTGTATTGTATACTAAATTTTATCAAATGGACATGCTTACATTAAAACTGAGCTTACAATTGTTCATCTTATACTTTCAGCTTCGGTGTATGTAGTATTTTTAAAAATGTCTATTGCTAATCTGAAGCTTTGTTTTAGTCCATATATGGTTGGCATAACATTTTTCATCTTGATTTAGTTGTTGTTTTTTTTTCACTTAAAAATACTAATATTTGTTGTCTGTTTCATTAAGTAGGTCTAAAGCTGAATTAAGTGGGTGTTTTTTCTGTACCATCTAATAACAAATATTTATCATATTCAAATTGAGAAAGTTTATATTCATTACCATCAATGTTAATTCCTTTTACAGTTTTACTAATTTCTACTTAATGGCTAAAATTTCAGCACAAAGAATAAAAATATATGACGATATGTAATCTCCTTGTCAGCATCCTCCATTTAATTTGAAGAAAAAATTCTTACAAAAAGCCATTTATTTGAACACTTGTTTCAGTATTGTATAAAAACATGATATTCCATTTGCGAAATGACTCTCCAAAATTAAAGAACGTTAAGGTTTGTTCAATGAATTTAAATGAAACTGAATCAAAAGCTTTTTCAAAGTCAATAAACATGACTTATCAGGTATATTATTATCCTCAGTGTATTTCATGACATCATACAGCAATCTTATGTTGTCACCTATGTATCGACCTGAAATTTATCTGATACAATTTTATATAAAACATTCAAAAGGGTTTTTAGTCTTTTTTAAAAATGCTTAGTTATTTTAGGTATGCATGTAATGATATCATTGTAATATTTCCTGAGAAAGAATTTGATTTAAAACATAATTTAATGCTCGAACTACAAAATATCCAAGTTTATTCAGGAAACCTTAAAAAAAAAAATTAAACTGAAACATCTTTTGTCATTTTCAATTTTTAAGTGTATCAGATACCTCTTTATATGTTAAGAATCCTTTAGCAGCTCAGTCTCATCACTATAAAGTTTCTGACATCTACTCCTTCCATTTCATTTTGTATACTGAAATCTTTTGTGTTTGGTTGACAACTATATAAATGTTCGTAGAAAGTTTTTTCTTTTTCAGAATATCTTTGTATCAGATATAATTGTACACCATCCTTTTCAATAAATGTTAATATTTTGTTTCCTTATATTTTTTTCTAAATTACAGAAGTAGTAATTGACTTTTTATCCAGGTTCAGTCCACTGTGCTCTTCATTTAATGAGTGAACCCCTAATTTTTATATTTCTTAATTCAATAACCTCATTTTGGAAACATGCAAGTTTGTTTATAATTTCAACGATTTAATTTGACTATAATTTCAGTATTTTTTTTCAATTTATTCTTTTTGTTTTTGTTTTTCTTTTGCTTTGAAACTTGGGTAAGATATTGTTTTTCCACGGATTTCCATTAGTAATGTTCTAAAAATAATTGATCATTTATCACAAATTCTATGTGTTTTTAATCAATATGTTCAATATTATCAAAATAATAAATATGTAACAATACGGCTGTTTAATTTCATTAATTTTGTTGTTATTACATTTAACATAGTTAATAGTATAGTAAGGCATTATTGAATTTCCACAAACTTTTCCGTGATTGACTGAGGAAAGAACATCTCCATATATATTATCGAATGATCGAATTTATAACTTATGTCATGTCACAGTTCATTAAGTAGGTCAACATATTATTAAATATTAGAAAAATCTAATCTTCCTGGTGTAATGGGATGTGTCTCGCCATGTATATTTTTTTAGATGTATTATGAAGTTATCTAATGGATCCAATAAATTTCTATATGTAATGAACGATAACAATTTATTTCTTGCTTAAAATCTTCAACAAGAATGTATGAGCTTTTTGTCTGAAAACTATAAAGCATTCTAAACAAATTTTCAAAAAAAAAAAACAAAAAAAAAAAAATGGACTTGGAACATATACATTCATCAGTACAAATTTAGATTTAAATTTAGAATAATAATTCTAGGATTATTAAGTTACCATTGTTATCTTTTTTTTTTCATTTAAAATTTTTATACCTAAATTTCTTCTAAATAGTCAGATACAACTCTTGCATTTTATTTTCCATGGCTATAATAACAACAATCATCCATTATGAATAAATCATTTTACATTTCTTGTGTAAATGTGTTTTTTGCAGATAGAGTATATCCATTTTGGCTATTATTGAGACCACGACAATCGAAAAGGCAAATATTTAGATTAGCCATTTGTTTTGTTCACACAGCATTTATAGCTACTTTTCATATTTCGTTTATGACGTAATACACTGTATTTAACACACAAAGGAAAACATGTTAGAAATTAAAGAAATAATATTCAATGATACACATGCCAATGAAACAAAAAAGAAACAATCTCTGAGTTTTCACTTGTTGCATAACACAAATTATAGTACATCTTATGTGCATCTGCTGAAAGAGATAAAAAAGTTACTTCAAGAAATAATAATATAAATAATCATAGCATGCTACACATATATTTTCTAAGTAAAAAGCATTATAAAGTGCTTTAATTTATAAGTTGAGTACATTATACATCATTTTAGATTTATTATTTGACAATAATCTTGACTGCAACTATGAAAAAATATATATACACACATACATATCAAATGAAAAAAAATGTAATTTCTTCTGAGAAAAACAAAAGTAGATAAATCATGAAACAAAGGATTAAATGTATAATGTTGAAACAGCTTATCCTTTCTCTCTCCCTCTCTCCTACATGTACACATATATTTTGTACTATCTTTCTGTTAAGCAGTAATATTTTGCAATTTTGATACAATATTTATATTGTTGAAAAAGCTTATAGTATTCATTTCTCTATATATCTCTATTTTCCAACACACACACACACATGAAATTTCAAATTGTGGTATATATCATTATAAACTATGAATATATGTCACCTCAGTAAGCCTAATATATATACAGATCTCTACTCATTTTAATCTAAAAAGAGGAAGAGACGGGGTTTTTTTTCTTTATCCTAATGATGATATGTTATGTCCTAATAATAGGAATGGTGTGTGTGTGTGTGTGTGTGTGGTGTGTGAAGATTATTACATATATAAATACAGGAAAAGACAACCTTTCACCGCTTTTAAAACTCACTCTCCTCTTTTTTACTATAGCATTGTGATAAATGTATATTGCATGTTTTCGTGCCATTCACAGACTGTACTGATATTCATTGCGTGTTAAATTATATATAAAGTTTAAAAAGAATAAAAAAAATGTCAATCAGTTAAGGGAAATATAAAAGAAAGAGGGAGATCGACAGAAAGAGCATCCATGCATTTACATCATTGCCAGCATATTTTAACAATTATTTTGACGTACAAGATAATGTAGATTATGTGTGGAAAAGATTAAAAAAAAACATTTCCATGACATTATTTAGGGTAATTCGGAATTTTATCCCTGTTAGCGAAATGCAGATCTGAACCAAAATGCAGCATACAATCTCTCTCTCTCTCTCTCTCTCTCTCTAACGTAAACTTTTATATCGCCCCCCCCCACCCCCCCCCCCCCCCCCCCCCCATTGAATACATATTCTGCCGAATATTCGAATTTTGTGACCGTGTCAATTTCATAACATGACAGTGGCTAAAAATAGACAAGAGTGTGTCAAGCACACTGGTTAAAGTGTCAATTTATTTTCTAAATTGTATATCGTCTATTATGACGTCAAGTCAAAAAAAAAAAAAAATCATAAATATACAAAATGGCCGCCGATTTTTTTTTCAATGTCGACGTTGACAAACTATATTGACGTCGCTATGGTGCGTTAGGTGCAGAAATGTGATGCGGTGAAACTCCTACTGAAAATGTATAAAATACACAGATTTGTATTATGAAGTATTTTCAATGAAAAGTGGACTTGATTTCCAGAGTCGTTAAAATGGTGCTGGTATATCTGCCGTGATTGAAGGAAGTCCAGGACAGTGTCATCCGATGTCAAGACAACGTGACGTCAAATGCTAAAATGACTGGACGTTAAACATTATAATAAATAACAAACAACATAACAACAAATAAAGACACAAACATTCATAATAACACTGGTTAGTGCGAAATACCGGCCTTTTAGCACAAGAAAATTATGTTAATTCAGAGTTTAGTTTAAACATTATTTTACGTCGATGCGAAACCAGTTCTTACAACTTACACTAACAATCTCGACGGTTCCTGAGTTGGACCAGTACGCAAAGCCTGGGGGCGGGGGGCATAAAACGCCCGTGCCGACGGGATTCGAACCAATAACCTTTACATCTATAGTCGGGTATGTTACCAATGGACCACGTGCCCTTATTCAAAGGTTCCATAAGTACAATCATCTCGATGAAATATTTAATAAATGATGGAACAAAAGCCCATAACACATATCAGGAACCCAGAATTTACATGACTCAATATTTGCCTTGACCAGGTAGAATGAACAAAACATCAGTAATCATTTTAGAATAACCTATCCTTGCAAAACATCAGTATTCGTTTTAGAATAACTTATTCTCGCAAAACATCAGACTCATCAGTATTCGTTTTAGAATAACATATCCTTGTAAAACATAAGTAATCGAATAAGAATAACCCATCCTTAAAAACATTATTAATCAAATTAGAATAACACATCTTTACAAAAATTTTTTAATTATTTTAGAAAACCCATCCTTACAAAGCGTCAATGATCAAATTACAATAACATATCCTTACAAAATATCAGTAATCACATTAGAAAAACCCATCCTTACAAAACAATTGAAATTATATCAGAATAGTTCATCCTTACAAAACAATCATTATAATCATATTAAAATAGCACATTCTTACAAAACATTAGTAGTGATAAGAGAATAATCAATCATTGCAAAACATTTGCTATCATATTAGAATAACCATCTTTACGAAACATCAGTAATCATATTAGAATTATCTATCCATACGAAACATAAGTAATCGTATTAGAATAACCAATCCTTGCGAAACATCAGTAATCATATAAGAATAGCAAATTCTTACTAAACATGAGTAGTGAGATGAAAATAACGAATCCTTACAAAACATTTGTAATGATATCAGAATAGCCAATTCTTTCAAAACATTTATATCAATTAGAAAAAATT
>CM037777.1:96970662-97020662 GCA_021229015.1 Solen grandis
AACGTCAATACGTCAAACTCAAGAATATTAGAAATTCTGCAGACTGCAAACTGTGTAAGGTTCAACCTTTATCTCATCCTAAACTCTTTAATCCTAAAATAAAAATTTGGGTCCTATTTCGAACCTTTTTTTCACCCACAAACTTCAGTTTTTTGGAAATTTGGTTAGCTGACCGGATTCAACCTGAATTTAAAAAGGTACCATCTGTGAAATTTTTGAAAAAAAATCTACCAAAAATGACGGCTGAAAAGGCGCGAACACCTTTTTCACTTTTTTTGCTGTAGTTTTTGGACGTCATGGGCTAAGATTTTTTTGTTCAAAAGAAAATACTTTGCTTTCAAACCTGAATTTCTTATTCTGAACAACGGGCATCAGTCGAAATCATTGCCCAAAAAGAAAATTAAGAAGTTGTTTATACTCACATGACGCATATGACTCATGACTAAAAATATTTGTAGAAATCGCAGAACGAAAAAGGGTAATTTTTAACTTTCTATCTCATCCTGAAGCCTTTAATCCTAAAATGAAATTTTGGGTCCTATTTTCGAACTTTTTTCAGCCAAAAACTTGGGTTTTTTTGGGAATTGGGGTTAGCTGAAGGATATGCACACCTTGTTTCAAGATGTACCATCTTAAAAATTTTGAAGAAAATCCGCCAAAATGCGGCGTAGAGCGCGAACCATTTTTCACTATTTTTAGCTGTGCGCCCATGTACGTCATGGGGTGTGAAGACTTTTGTTCAAAACGAATACTTTGTTTTTATAACTCTGAAATTTTCTTTATTCTAACAACGGCATCGTCAAACATTGTCCAAAAAATGAAAATTAAGAAGTATCTAGACGTCACATGACGTCATTGCGTCATGACCAAAATTTTTGTAAAATTCTGCGAACTGCAAACTGTGTAAGTTTCAATTTCTATTCACCCTGAAGCTTTTTATCCTAAAATAAATTTTGGGTCCTATGTTCGAATTTTTATTTCAGCCACAGAACTTGGGTCTTTGGGAATTTGGGTTTTGCTGACGGGATAGCACACCATTGACAAGATGTACCATCTGTGAAAATTGAAGAAAATCCGACCATAAATAGGGCTGTAATCGGGGGAACCCTTTTTTTCACTATTTTTAGCTGTGACGTCTGGACGTCTGGGGTGCGAAAATATGAAATCAAAATTTCCTCACGTGACTAAAAACCCATAAAAATTTCATCGTCCTAGACTATTGCAACATAAAAAAAAGCGTTTTTAGGAAGAAAAAGAATAAAAATAAATAAACAAAAAACCCCAAGGACTTTCTCTTAGGGAGAAAAATCCTAAAAAACTAATTTCTTTGTAAAACGAATGAAGGGCTTTCGCAAGCTGTGTTAAAGCAAAAGCAGGAGATAGAAGTTTATGTAATGACTCACCTCTGGTAGTAATTTTATGTTCATGCTGAACAATTGCATTTTTATTCCGAAAAAGTGCAAAGATCAGAAATAAATATAGTCTGTGATGTCACATGACGTCATATGAATCTAACTCAACCCTTGTAAAATTTTTGGGGAGAAATGCAAAAGTTTAAAATTCAAATTTTTATCTCATCCTGAAGCTTCTAATCCTAAAATGAAATTTTCGGGCCCATGTTTTGAACTTTTTCGCCACAGAATTCGGTTTTCGAATTTCGATTACTAACAGGGTTTTCACACCTAATTTCAAATTACCATCGTGAAAATTTGAAGAAAACGGGGCCAAAAAGGGGGCTATAGAGCGTGAACACCATTTTTTTACTTATTTTGCCTGACGTTACATGACGTCAAGTGGCTAAAGGCTTTTGTTTCAAAGGGGCATCTTTTCTGTATAACTCTGAAATTTTCGTTATTTTTTAACAACTGGATCATGTCAAAATTTTTGCCCCAAAAAGAAAATTTAAAAAGTACTATGAAATACAAGACCCCTATACGTCAAGACTCAAGATATATGTAAAATTCTGCAGAACTGCAAACTGTGTAAGTTTCAACTTTCTATCTCATCCTGAAGCTCTTTAATCCAAAAATGAAATTTTCGGTCCTATTTTTCGAACTTATTTCAGCCACAGAACTTCGGTCTTTGGGAAGTTCGGTTAGCTGACAGGATAGCACACCTGAGTTTCAAAATGTACCATCTGTGAAAATTTGAAGAAAAATCTGACCATAAATACGGCTGTAGAGCGCGAACACCATTTTTCACTATTTTTTGCTGTGACGTCATGTGACGTCATAGGGTGCTGAAGATGCTTTTATGAAAAAATCGCATACTTTACTATCATAACTCTAAAATTTTCGTTATTTGAACAACGGGCATCATGTCAAAATCATTCCCCCAAAAATTGAAAATTAAGAAGTATGCTTATGACGTCACATGACGTCATATGACGTTCTGATTCAAAATATATGTAGAAATTCTGCAGAACTGCAAACTGTGGTAAGTTTCAACTTTCTATCTCATCCTGAAGCTCTTTAATCGTAAAATAAATTTTCGGTCCTATGTTCAAATTTTTATTTTTATTGGGTCTTTCGAATTTCGGTAAGCTGACAGGATATGCACACCTTTGATTCAAGATGTACCATCTGTGAAAATTTGAAGAAAATCCGACCATAAATGACGGCTGTAGAGCCGAACACCTTTTTTCACTATTTTTAGCTTGACGTCACATGACGTCATAGGGTCTGAAGATGCTTTTGTTCACAAGAGCATATTTCCTTTCATAACTCTGAAATTTCATTATTCTGAACAACTGGCATCATGTCGAAATCATTGCCCTAAAATGAAAATTAAGAAGTATGCTTATGACGTCATATGCGTCATATGACGCCACGACTCAAAATATTTGTAGAAATTCTGCAGAACTGCAAACTGTGTAAGTTTCAACTTTCTATCTCATCCTGAAGCTCTTTAATCCTAAAATGAATGTTCGGTCCTATGTTCGAATCTTATTTCAGCCACGAACTTCGGCCCTTTCGGAATTTCGGTTAGCTGACAGGAAAATGCACCCCTTTGATTCAAGTTTGTACCATCTGTAAAAATTTGAAAAAAATCCGACCATAAATGACGGCTGGTAGAGCGCGAACACCATTTTTCACTATTTTTAGCTGTGACGTCATGTGACGTCATAGGGTGCTAAAAATTATTGAAATCAAAATTCCTCACGTGACTAATAAGCCATAAAAATTTCTTCGTCCTAGACTATTGCAAACATATAAAATAAGCGTTAGTTAGGAAGAAGAAAAAATAATAATAACTAGATGTCATTCGTGAAAACGAATGATAGGACTTTCTGCAAGCTGGGGTTAATGCAAAAAGCAGGAGATAGAAGTTTATGTAATGACTACCTCTGTATATTTCATGTTCATGCTGAACAATTGACATTATTTTCCGAATTCAGTGCAAATGATAAGAACTAAGTATTAGTCTGTGACGTAACATGATGTCATATGACGTAAGGACATGACTGCAAACTTGATTTCTAGTTTAAAGGCCCTAGTTCGAACTTACTTCAGCCACAATACTTCGGTTTTTAGGAATTAAGGTTAGCTGAAAAATATTCACACCTTAGTTTCAAATGTACCATCTGTAAAATTTGAAGAAAATCTTATCATAAATGGCGGCTGTAGAGCGCGAATACCATTTTTCACTATTTTCAGCTCTGACGTCAGGTGACGTCATAGGGTGCTGAAATACGGTTGCTAAAAAAGCGCATTACTTAACTGCAAAACCCTGAAATTTTCATTATTCTGAACAAATGGCATCATGTCGAAATCATTGCCCTAAAATAAAAATTTAAAAATAACTTAAAGACGTCCCCCGACCCCCTCCAAAAAATTTTTAAAAAATTTTGCAGAAAAGCAAAAATGTGTAAGTTTCAACTTTCTAAACCACCCCGAAGCTCTTTAAACCTAAAAAAAAATTTTCGGTCCTATGTTCGAATTTTTTTTCAAGGGCCCCAGAATTTTGGTCTTTCGGAATTTCCGGTTAGCTTAAGGGTATAAACCCTTTTTTTCAAGATTACCATCTGTGAAAATTTGAAAAAAAAACCCACCATAAATGGCGGGTGTAGAGCGGAACCCATTTTTCACTTTTTTTTAGCTTGACGTCAGTGACTTTATGGGTTTCGGATTTTTTTTTTTCAAAAACCCCTCTTTTCTTTCAAAAAAAGGGAAATTTTTTATTATTTTGAAAAACTGGCTTTATGTAAAAAACTTGCCCAAATTAAAATTAAAAGTATGCTTTTGACGTCAATGACGTCCCTATGAAATTTTTTGACTAAAATATTTTAAAAAACTGCAGAACCAAACTGTTAAGTTCAACTTTTTATTTTAAACCCGGGAAACTCTTTAATCCTAAAATGAAATTTTCGGGCCATGTTCGAATCTTATTTAAACCACAAACTTTTTGGTCTTTTGGAATTTGGGGGAGCTGAAAGGATATCCACCCTTTTAATTTAAAGTCCCCCCATATTTTACATGTAGTTTTCTACAAATTTTTACTATGTCTTTTGGGCTTTTAAAAAAAAAATGAAACAGTGTTCAAATGTAATTTTTTAATTTCATCAACATAAAATTTTTATCACTCCCGCTCAGTTGTAACCTTTTTTTAATTTTAGCCTCATTTGGGGAAGGGGAAATATTGAATATTTGTATAGGCTATACCCCTTTTTGGGCACCTGTTTAAAGTAGTTTTTAAACGTATTTTACGATTTTTTGGGGTGTTTTTGGGTTCCCCCTGGGTTTTTCCAAAAAAATTTTCCCGGGAAATTTTTAACTATGGTGAAAATTTTTTAAAGGGGAACCCCTCCCACCCAAATGATTTCCAAAAAAGAAAATCGTTTTAGCTAACAATGCAGTTTTTTAGGGTGGTCTAAAAAGGGGGGGTGGGGTGAAAATTTTTTAAGGGTTTCAAATGCTCGCTAGCTACATAGTTTTTGCCAAAAAACGGGAAATTTTCTTATTTCCATGTAACTTTCTTATATGAAGTCCAATTTTTAATTAAACTTGGTCCGTTTAGAAAGCTCTTAAACATGCTACATTTTATACGTATAATTATAAACTTATCTTTTAGTCGTTCAGTAATTCTTATTCATTCTTATATTTACAAAAATCGATATTTATTGAGATATGGGTACATATATGCAGTAGGGGGGAAATCAAAATTTCTCACGTGTCTAATAACCATAAAAAATTTCATCGTCCTAGGAATAAAAAAAAATTTCAACATATTAAAATAAGCGTTTAGTTAGGAAGAAAAAAGAATAATAATAATAAACAAATGACGTCATGTGACGTCTATGACGTTATTTTTAAATAATTGTTTTAAAACACCCAGAACCTACTAACTGACAAAATTTCAACTTTCTATCTCAAAAAGGACAGTTTTTATAAGCATTTAAATATGGACATCATTGGTTCGAATCTTGGATCTGCCATATATGCTTGGACTTTTCGAATTTTGAAAAACGGACACCGGTATACACAATAAGAACGTAATATACACATTCTGTGAAAATTTGATGGAAATCGGCCCCATTAATAATGGCTCTGGACCGTGTACAAACTTTTGTAGTCAATTTCAAATGTGACGTCATATGACGTCATAGGCTTCTGAAAATCATTGAAATCGAAATTTCAGCGTCTGAATCATTTGTCATTAAATTTTCATTGCCCTTCGACAATTTTAACATATAGAAATACTCTTGTTAATATTAAAAATACATTATCATATAATGACGTCACGGGACGTCATATGACGTTTCTTTTCACAAAATGTTAAAGACTCTTAGAGACCTATATACTGACCAAATATCACTTTTCTATCTTAAATAGGACCGATTTTATAAGCATTTAAAAATTTACGACCTTGGTTCGAATCTTGAATTCGCTATAGAACCATGGACTTTTCGAATTTTGAAAAACGGACACCGAGATGCACAACTAGAACTAAATATACACATTCTCTGAAATTTGATGCAAATCGGACATTAATAATGGCTCTGGACAGTGTACAAACTTTCGTAGTCAATTTCAAATGTGACGTCATATGACGTCATAGGCTTCTGAAAATCATTGAAATCGAAATATCAGCATCTGAAGCATGCGGCATTAAATTTTCATTGCCCTTCGAAATTTCAACATATAGAAATAATCTTGTTAGAATTAGAAATTCATTATCATATAATGACGTCACGTGACGTCATATGACATTTATTTTCACAAAATGTTTAAGACTCCCAGAGACCTATATACTGACCCAATATCATCTTTCTATTCTCAAATAGGATCGATTTTATAAGAATTTGAAAATTTACGACCTTGGTTCGAATCTTGGAATCGCTATAGAACCTTGACTTTTAGAATTTGAAAAACAGACACCGGGATGCACAACTAGAACTTAATATACACATTCTGTGAAAAATTTAATGAAAATCGGTTCATAAACAATGGCTCTGGACCGCGTACAAACTTTTGTTGCATATTTCAAGTGTGACGTCATATGACGTTATAGGCATATAAAATCATAGAAATCAAACTTTCAGCGATTGAAGCATGTGTCATTAAATTTTCATTGCCCTTCGACAATTTCAACATATAGAAATACTCTTGTTAATATTTGAAATACATTATCATATAATGACGTCACGTGACGTCATATGACATTTATTTTCACAAAAGTTTAAAACTTCTAGAGACCTATATACTGACTAAATATCAACTTTCTATCTTAAATAGGACAGATTTTATAAGCATTTAAAAAATTTACGACCTTGGTTCGAATCTTGGATTCGCTATAGAACCATGGACTTTTCGAATTTTGAAAAACAGACACCGGATGCACACTAGAACTTAATATACACAATCTGTGAAAATTTGATGAAAATTGGTTCACAAACAATGGCTGTAGACCGCGTACAAACTTTTGTAGCATATTTCAAATGTGACGTCATATGACGTCATAGGCATATGAAAATCATAGAAATCAAAATTTCATCGCATCAAGTATATGCCATTAAAATTTCATGGCCTGGGACCATTGCAACATGCTTAAATTAACGCTCAGTTGGAAGAAAAAAAGAATAAGAAGAATAAAAAAACATAACAAACCCAATAGGACTTTCTGCTTTAGGCAGAAAGTCCTAATAATAATAAGAAGAAGAAGAATAAACAGTACAAACCCAATAGACTTTCTGCTTTAGGCAGAAAGTCCTAATAATAACTAGATTTCATTCGTTGATACGAATGATAGGACTTTCTGCTAAAATTGAAAAATATTAAGATTAATTCCGTTAGAAAGAATATATATTAAATTCTCTACCCTTTACTCTTTTATTTTTTTTCGTATGGACTTCTTTTAGCTTGATGTCACATGACGTCATAGGGTGCTGAAAATTCTTTTGTTCAAAAGCGCATACTCTACTGTCGTAACTCTGAAATTTTCATTATCTGAACAACTGGCATCATGTCAAAATCATTACCCTTAAAATGAAAATTAAGAGTATGCCTATGACGTCACATGACGTCATATGACGTCACGACTCAAAATATATGTAAAATTCTGCAGAACTGCAAAACTGTGTAATATCAACTTTCTATCTTATCCTTTTAAGCTCTTTCATCCTAAAATGAAATTTTCGGTCCTATGTTCGAATCTTATTTCAGCCCCAGAACTTCGGTCTTTCGGAATTTCGTTAGCTGACAGGATATGCACACTTTTGATTCAAGATGTACCATCTGTGAAAATTTGAAGAAAATCCAACCATAAATGACGGCTGTAGAGCGCGAACACCATTTTTCACTATTTTTAGCTGTGACGTCATATGACGTCATAGGGTGCTGAAGATGCTTTTGTTCAAAAGCGCATACTTTACTCTCATGACTCTGAAATTTTCATTATTCTGAACAACTGGCATCATGTCGAAATCATTGCCCTAAAATGAAAATTAAGAAGTATGCCTATGACGTCACATGACGTCATATGACGTCACGATTAAAAATATATGTTGACATTTTGCAGAACTGCAAACTGTGTAAGTTTCAACTTTCTATCTCATCCTGAAGCTCTTTAATCCTAAAATGAAATTTTCGGTCCTATGTTCGAATCTTATTTCAGCCACAGAACTTCGGTTTTTCGGAATTTCGGTTAGCTGACAGGATATGCACACCTTTGATTCAAGTTGCACCATCTGTGAAAATTTGAAGAAAATCCGACATAAATGACGCAGTAGAGCGCGAACAACATTTTTCACTATTTTTAGCTGTGACGTCATGTGACGTCATAGGGTGCTGAAAATCATTGAAATCAAAATTTCCTCACGTGACTAATAAGCCATAAAAATTTCATCGTCCTAGGCCTATTGCAACATATAAAAATAAGCGTTTAGTTAGGAAGAAGAAAAGAATAATAATAATAAACATAACAAACCCAATAGGACTTTCTGCTTTAGGCAGAAAGTCCTAATAATAACTAGATGTCATTCGTCTAAACGAATGATAGGACTTCCTGTGTTAATGCAAAAAGCAGGAGATAGAAGTTTCATGTAATGACTCACCTCTGGTAGTATTTCATGTTCATGCTGAACAATTGACATTATAATCCGGGAAGAATAAGCGTTTAGATACAAAGAACAAAATAAGTAGTAGTAGTAGTAGTAGTATGCTTATGACGTCATATGACGTCACGACTCAAATATATATTAAGAAATTATGCAGAACTGCAAACTGTGTAAGTTTCAACTTTCTATCTCTCCCGAAGATTCTTTAACCCTAAAATGAAATTTTTAGTCATATGTTCGAATCTTACTTCAGCACAATACTTCGGTTTTTCGGAATTAAGGTTAGCTGACAAAATATTCACACCTTAGTTTCAAGATGTACCATCTGTAAAAAATTGAAGAAAATTTGATCATAAATGGCGGCTGTAGAGCGCGAACACCATTTTTCACTATTTTTAGCTATGACGTCACGTGACGTCATAGGGTGCTGAAAATGTGGTTGCTCAAAAGCTCATGATTTGCTGCAATAACTCTGAAATTTTCATTATTCTGAACAACTGGCATCATGTCGAAATCATTGCCCCAAGTTAAAATTAATGCTTATGACGTCCTATGACGTCAAGATTCAAAATATTTGTAGAAATGCTGCAGAACTGCAAACTGTGTAAGTTTCAACTTTCTATCTCATCCTGAAGCTCTTCATCCAAAAATGAAAATTTTTGGTCCTAAAGTTCGAATATTACTTCAGCCACAGAACTTCGGTTTTTCGGAATTTCGGTAAGCTGGCAGGATATTTCATTAGTTTCAAGATATACTCTTAAAAAATTTAAAAATTAAAAAAATTTATTAAAAAAAAAATTTAAAAAACATAAAAAAAATTTTTTTTAAAAAAATTTAAAACCCAAAAATAAAATTTTAAAATTTTTTAAAAAAAAAAATTTTTTTAAAACCCCCTTTTTAAACTAAAAAAACAATTTAATCCAAAAAATTTACAAAAAAAAAAAAAATTTATATATATTTTAACAAAAAATTTATAAAAAATTTTAAAAATTTAAAAAATTTTTTTCAATTTTTAAAAGCAATAAAAAAAATAAAAAAAAAAAAATTAAAAAATTTTTTTAAAAAAACCTTTTAAAAAAAAAAAAAATAAAATTTTAAAAAAATTTTTTAAAAAAATAAAAAAAATTTTTAAAATAAAAAATTAATTTTTAATTTTTTAAAAATTAAAAAAAAAAAAATAAAAATTTAAAAAAATTTTTTAAACCAAATAAAAAATTTAATTTTTATTAAAAAAAAAAAAAAGGCCCAAATTTAAAATTAAAATTTTTTAAAAAAAATTTTTATTAAAAATAATTTTTAAAATAAAAAAAATAAAAATTTAAGGGAAAAAAAAAAAAAAAAATAAAAAAAAAATTTAAATTAAAAATTTTTAATTTTTTAAAATAAATTAAAAAAAAAATTCCCAAAATAAAATTTAAAAATAAATAATTTAATTTTAAAAAAAAAAAAAATTAAAAAATTTAAAAAAAAAATCCTAAAATGAAATTTTCGGTCTATGTTCGAATCTTATTTCGCCACAGAATTTCGGTCTTTGGAATTTCGGTACTGACGGATTGCACACCTTATTTTCAAGATGTCCATCTGTGAAATTTGAAGAAAACCCGCTAAAAAATGGGGCTGTAAGCACAACACCACTTTTCACTATTTTAGCTTGCTCTTTGGAGTCTAGGTGCTGACAATCATGAAAACAAATTTCCTCACGTGACTAATAACCAATAAAATTTCTGGTCCTGGGATTTTTTGCAACATATTAAAATAACGTTTGTTGGGAAAAAAAAAGAAAATAATAAAAAAAAAATGACGCCCCTGACGTCATGTACTTTTATTTTCACAAATTGTTAGCACCCAGGCCCTACTAACTGACAAAATTTCAATTTTCTATCGAAATAGGACATTTTTTAAAAGTTTTTAAAAAATTAAAGCCCTTTGGGTTTTCGAATTTTGGATCCCCCATAGATGCGGGGATTTTTCGTTTTGAAAAAGGACACCGGTATACACAATAAGAATTTTAACTTCTGTAAAAATTTTTGAAAAAAATGGGCCCCATTAAAAGGGCTCGGACGGTGTACAAACTTTCGTAGTCAATTTCAAAGGGACTCTATGACGTATAGGCTTCTGAATTCATTGAAATCGAAATTTCAGCATTAAATCTTTGTCTTTAAAATTTTCATTGCCCTTCGACAATTTAAAACATATAGAATACTCTTATAATTTAAAAAATTCATTATATATAATGATCAAGTGACGAATGTGACGTTTATTTTCCCAAAATTTTAAACTCCCAGAGACCTAATATACCAAAACACTTTTCTATTAAAATAAATCCGTTTTTTTAAAAAGCTTTTTAAAAATTTACCCCTTGGTTCAATTGAATTCGCTATGAACCATGGACCTTCGAATTTCAAAAAGGAAAGGGTTGCCAAAGAATATATATACACTTTTTGGGAAAAATTTGATAAAAATCGGTTCTAAACAAGGGTGCAGCCCCGCGTACAAACTTTTGTTGCATTTTTCCCAGTGTGACGTATTTGAGTCATAGACATATGAAATCAGAGAAATAAAAATTTTTCAGCTTTTTGAACATTTTTTCTTTAAATTTTCATTGCCTTCGACAATTGCAACAATAAAAATATTCTTGTTAAATATTAGAAATCATTAATTAATGACGTCACGTGACGTCATATGATTTATTTTACAAAATTTTTTAAACTCCCGAGACCTACTACTGCCCAAAATACATTTTTCTATCTCAATAGGACCCGATTTTATGGCATTAAAATTTAGACCTTGGTTCGAATTTGGATTCGTATAGAACCATGGATTTTTAAATTTTGAAAAACGGCACCGGGTGCACAATAGGCCCAACAACCTTTCTGTAAATTTTGATAAAAAACGGTCCAGAAATGGGGCTGTAGCCCGCGTAAAAAACTTTTTCACGTGATTTTCAAGTCTGATTATATAGTCGTATGAATAAAAAATTCTTGCATCGAAACCATGGTTTAAAATATATGCCAAAAAATTTTTCTTTGTCTGGTCAAGGGCAAACCCCAAAAATTAACAAAATATAAGGGGGAAAAAAAAAAGAATAAGAAGAAGAGAAGAAAAATTAAAAAAAAGTAAAACCCCCAAATATGATTTCTCCGTAGGCAAAAGTCAAATAATAGATTTCATTCTTTGTACGAAAAAAGGGACTTTCCCCACCTTTTTTGAAATGTAAAGATAATACCTTTAGAAAGAATTATTTTTTTTCCTATTTTTTACTCTTTTTTTCGTAGGGATTCCATGCATGAACTTTGTGAATAAATATATGTAAAAAATAATAAATCTTTTTTTTGATATCGTTTTCTTATAATTTACCAATTTTAACTGTTTGTTGTTGTTGTTTTGGGGTTTACTGTCGCTGAAATTTATTTCAATCAAAAAAGAACGCCCAGCTAATTACAGTGGAGGAGCCCCCGAGTACACAGAGATAGGGATATAACCACCGACCCCCGCAAGCCAGCTGGAACTTCCTCACATGAAAACCCGAAGCCCCTAGGGGAATTCGAACCCACTGGGGGGGGGCTGGAGTTTCCCAAATTTTAGTATTTAGGTCCCAAAATAAATGTCCTAAAATCCCTACAATTAATTGTAGCATTTTTGGGGTCTAGTTTTGGGTTTTAAAAAATAAAGCAATTAAACTTAAACCTATTAATTCACATATCAATTTATTTTTTTTTTAATTTCGTGTACGTCGCGGTAATAAAACGAAAGCTACCATGAAATAGATTTCGACGCGTGTCCCTCGTGAGTTGAATTTTCAAAATGCTTGTACAACGATGGGACACTTTTTTGTTATAGTTGTGTTTATTAAGAGAGAATTTAACAGTTAAGAAGAAACGAGCGTAGCGAGTGACGGCTTCTTAACTGTTAAATTCTTTTTAGTTTTGAAATTTTTTTTTGCCCAATAAAATCTTTCCATTTTTTCAAAATTTTGTCTCCATTTAATTCATTTAAACGCTCACTTGTCATAAACACTATTTTCCCCTAAAAAAATGATCAATTTAAAACCAGCTTCAAAACCCTTTACTGTGTGCGTCAAGATGTGTCGAGAAGCGGAGCTTTATGTGTTCACCAAAATGACAAACCCCAATTTCCTGCCCCTTTTTACCGGGTGTGCCCCACAGAAAAAAAAAGACCCCATTTTTAAAGCTGAAATTTAAAGGGGAGATTTGACTGAAAGACAGCAATAAAGGATTGAATTTAAAAAAAACAGTTAAAATGCATAAAAAAGCCCAATTTGGAGGCCTTATTGCACAACATTTTAATAGTTTAGCATTACTGGGGGGGAAGTTTGAGAAAAATTTCGTGAAATGGCCGCCCTGCATAACTTCTACGCATTTATTTGGCCTTTAAATAGGTCAAAAAATATCGGGGACTCCCTGTTTAAAAAGTACAGAATTTTTTCTCTTTAAAAGATTTTTCTAATGAGGGTAATTTTTTGGGTGCCATGTCCCCTTTCAGAAAATGTCATTTGTTAAGCTTAATAGAACAATAGTAAAATTTAAATTGTGGTCTTTTTTCCCACATGTGTAACTTGTTACAGGGATTTTTGATGGGGAACGCATGAACATCGACAAAAAATAATACACACAACCTAAAGAACAAAAATTTCTCACCAGCATTCTGATTAAATTTTAAAAAAACAAAGAACCTACCCTTCCCTTGTTTAGTTTAAAATGTATTATTGCCTAAGTAAGATGATCAACATCGAGATTTAAAAAAAAAGTAAGACCCCAAAGTCAACAACTTAGTATCGGTCATCGCTTTAAAGAACTTGTTAATTTCAATGTCTACCGGTTAACAAGAAGGGGAATATAAATAAATTTAAACAACGAAATAAAATCCCCATTTAAATAAATTCAAATGAAAAAAAAGTATATAAATAAAGAAAGAGAAGAAGAAAAAACACTTACAAACAAGGGGGATTAAATTAAAAAAAAAAAAAAGTCCCAAAAAAACAATTTTAGGTGCAGATATAGAACCTTTTAAACGTTCTTTTATTTAAATTTCAATCACCACTTTTTTTCCGAGAGATCAAAGTCGGCTTCCGGTTCAATGCGCATTTGGAGCGTAGATCTACAAACAAAACAGCTGAGCGACGCATTGACCTTTTAATAAAATGTTTCTTCACGTGATGTAAATCAGCCGGGAACGGTTTTTGGCGGAGTCTAAAAAACAATATATATTTGTAAAGTGCGACTGCGTTTTAAATTTTTAAAACAAATTTTAAACATAAAATAGGTTTGTGTTATTTAGTAAGCTTTAAATCCATTAAATCGGTCGCGCTGCTTTGCCGGCCCCACCCATTTAAAGGACTTAAAGTTTTAAAAAAACACTAACCTTACTTAATTAAACTGACTAACTTAGAGTTTGCCCGCCCCTTTTTTTGTTTGTGCTATATAGAAGATGGCGATATAAGTCTCGTCAGCGTGTTTTTAAAATATTCCACAGTGCACGGGTTTCCCAAAAATGATGTAAACCCTAAAATTTTGCGCTTTTTTTACCCTCGGTTCATTTCTTTTTAGATTCAAAATTTTTTTGAGGCTGTTTTTTTAAATTTATTTATCTTGTTTGAATTAGTTGAGAAAAAAGAAAAAAAAAAAATGATTTACATTAAGGAAAGAACAAAATATGTAAAAAAAAATCGTTAAAAAAAGTCGGTGTCGCGGAAGATATCAAGGCTGGAATACCCCGGGAAATACCCAAAACAAAAAGAGATAACACAGATCGTAAATTTTTTAAAAAGTTATATCAATTATTCAAATTTTGTATTTACCAAATTTTGTAAAAATAGGGATGGTTTTCCCCTTTGGTTTGGGGCTCAGCTTAATAAAGGTAGTTCTGGGGTGATGGCCCGGTGTCCGGGGTAAAGTGATGGGGGGGTTCATCCAAAATGTCTACGACGTGATACTGTGAGGGGACAAAACTACATTTGTCTAAGTGACATTTTTCTCCAAAAAATAAATATTTTCGGGGGGGCGTTAAACTAATTAAATATACTTTTATTTTGTATTTAATTTGCATTTTTTTTTTTTCCTTTGCAAAATCCCTTTGCAAAAAATTTTCCAAACTCCCCATTCTTATGTAATGTTTTCTATAAACATGATTATTTAAGCAAATTTAATAAAAATTTACAAAAGACGTCAAACATGGCCTGTGTGCACCTTCGTGTGTAGGGGCGGGTAGAAACCTGCTTTTAAAATACGTTTGTTTGTTGGGTTTAAGTCCCCACCGCATAAATTTAGCCAGTCACGATGTTACTTTTGGGGTATGGACTACCCCACTGCTATCACGCCCCGTAAATGTGGCATGATACCACCCCAGCCATATCTGATACCGCGCTAACCGTCCTGCAAAAAACCCTTTTTAATGTGACGCCAGCAAAGGGGGCAAACATACCTTTTTTAACTTTTGGGATGTCGGGCGGGGGTCGAACCCGGTTCCGCTCCCGGGGGGACGCTCTAACCACTGGCCACCGGGGAAAGGGTAGTTGTTCGTAGAATACAAATTTTTATAAGTAAAAAAATTTTTGCAATTATATGCTAATCCATGCTGTAAATTACATATTTTTCCCAAAATGCTTTAATTTCGTGAAGCGAAAGTAGGAAAATTTTTCGAAAATTCTTACACTTGGGGTTTTATTCGTATTTTGATGTAACTTCCTTATACTTTAATCATTTAAAAAATTAGGTACCCCAAAAAAATCGTCTTAAAATTTCTAAAATCCATCCTTTAGGTGTGGGGTTTTTTTAATGACTTTGAGATTTAGCCGTAGAACTTTGACAACACGGGAGAATCGTGAGATTCTACATGTTAAATTCTTAATTTTTTTTTAGTAACTTCCTTTTAAAAAATAATTAAAAAAAAAAAAAAAAAAGATACATGTTGATCAGTTTTTCAATTTATGTTATTATGTAAAGTTAAAACGTATTTTGTGTTTAAGAAATAAAGGGTTTCCATTTGGTGATTTCCCAAAAAAGAAAAAAAAACTTTCCCTTTTACATTTTTCAATTTCAAAAACTTAAGGTACCAAAATAATCGCTGAAAAATTCTCTACATTTTACACCTTTATTTTAGAAAATTACTAAACTTTTTTAGATACCCGCTTTAAAAAACCTGAAAAATGAAAAAATTTACCAAAACATACACGAAATTTTTTTTTTTCCCCCTTCCCCATCATCTTTTGGGCCCAATCATTAAATTTAGGATCAAAAAGAACGGCCCCAAAAATTGCTTACAAATATATTTATCATCATTTTTTGAAAAATCAAGGTTTTCGAGGTATAAACTTTAACACACTGGGGTTACCAAATTTTTTATTTTTTCCCCAAATCAAAATTCAACCCCCAATCAAAAAAATATCATCTGAAAGGTCTTTCTTTGCATACAAATGATACGCATAGTGTTCGATAGAATATTTACCCTTTTTGAGATATTTTAAAGGCCGAAGAAAAAGGCCCATAATTGATATATGACCTTGACCTTTGCCCATTTTCCGGAAACAAAAAGGCATGGCCCATAGAAACTATACTGCATTTCAGACAAAAAATTTTAAGAAAAAACTAAAAAAAAATAAAGCCTCAGGGTTTTAAAAACGTTAAGTTTTAATACGAAAGTTTTTTTAAAAGCATTATGCGTCATGTGAGTCTTTTGGGGTTCAAACTTTTCAAATATAAGAAACCTAGAATTAATATTCAGTCCCAAAATAGTTTCTTTCTCTTCTGGAAGCGATTTTTATACGCATTTGAAATTTGCGGATTTTGTTCAATCTTTGGGTTTTCCATGAAAACTTTTCCTTTTGAATTGGAAAAAACGGACCGGGGTGCACAACTAAGCCTAACATCACATTTGTGAAATTTTGATGAAAATCGGTTCAAAACAATGGCTGTAGCCGCGTACAAAACTTTTTTTTGCATATTTTAAAAGTGCGCATTGAGTCATAGGCCCATGAAAAAACATAGAATCAAAATTCTCACTTGACTAAAAAAATCTTAAAAAATTCATCGTCCTGGGGTATTGCAAATAGAAAAAAAAACTTGTTAGGAAAAAAAAAGAATAATAAAAAAGCAGAAGAAAAAAGAATAAAAGTCATTCGTGAAAAAAAAATGATAGGGGTTTCGCAAGCTGTGTTAATTTCAAAAACGGAGATAAAGTTTTTATATAATGACTCATTGGTAATATTTCTGTTCTTCTGAACAATTGACATTATATTCCAAAATAATGCAAAAAATCGAACTAAGTATTGGTCGTGACGTCACATGACGTCATATGACGTCATAACTCTAAACATATGTAGAAATACTGCAGAACTGCAAACTGTTTAAGTTTCAACTTTCTATCACATCCTGAAGCTCTCTAATCCTAAAATGAAATATTTCGGTTCCTATGTTCGAATCTTATTTCAGCCACAGAACTTCGGTCTTCGGTTTTTGGGTTAGCTGACGGGGTATGCACCCCTTTTAAAACAAAGTCCCATCTTAAAATTTGAAAAAATCCAACCATAAATGGGGCTGTAGACGGAAACCCTTTTTTATTTTTAGCTCTGACTAAATGCCCAAAGGGGTCTGAAGATTTTTTTTGTTCAAAAGCGCATATTTTTCTTTCATAACCTGAAATTTTATTTTTCTGAACAACTGGCACCTGTCGAAATCATTGCCCTAAAAAAAAATAAGAAGTATGCTTATGAGTACTAAAACCCATATGACGTCAGCTAAAATTATTTGGGAATTTCGCAGAACGCAAACTGGAAATTTTTAATTTCTATCCACCGAAGCTTTTAAAACTAAAATAAAATTTTGGGTCCTAGTTCGAATCTTTTTTTCACCCACAGAATTTCCCGTCTTTCGGAATTGGGTTAGCTACAGGTAGCACCCCTTTTGATTCAAGATGACCATCTGAAAAAATTGAAAAAATCCCCATAAATGACGGCTGTAGACGCGAAAAACCTTTTTTTTCACTATTTTACTTGACCCCCTTTGACGTCATAGGGCTAAGATGCTTTTGTTCAAAACCATATTTTCTTTCATAACTCAAAATTTTTTCATTACTGAAAAACTGGCATCTGTCAAATCATTGCCCAAAATAAAATTTAAAAATACTTATGATCACATGACGTCATATGACTTTCTTTTTTAAAAAATTTAGAATTCGCAAAACTGAAAACTGTGTAAGTTTCAACTTTCATCCATCCTGAAGCTCTTTAATCGAAAATGAAATTTCGGTCCTATTTTCGAATTTTTATTTAAGCCACAAATTTCGGTCTTCAAAATTTGGTTAGCTACGGGATATCACCCCTTTTATTCAATGCCATCTTGAAAATTTAAAGAAAACCCCGCCCAAAAATACGGCGTAGAGCGCGAACACCATTTTCACTATTTTTAGTGTGACGTCATGTGACGTCATAGGTGCTGAAACATTGAAATCAAAATTTCCTCACGACTAATAACCAAAAAATTTTCATCGCCTAGGCAAATTGCAACAATAAAAAAAAATCGTTTAGGTTGGGAAAAGAAAAGAAAAATAAAATAATAAAAATAAAATGTCATCGTGAAAACGAATATGGGACTTTCTCAAGCTGTTTTAAATGAAAAAAGCAGGAAATAGAATTTCTTTAAATGATTCACCTCTGGAGTATTTCATTTTCCAGCTAAACAATTTGACATTAATTCCAAAATTTATGCAAAGATAAACTTATATTGTCTGTGACGTAACCTATGTTTAGACGTCGACAGCTGCAAATTTGATTTCTATTTTAAAGGTCCTATTTTCAATTTTGCTTCACCCACTACTTGGGTTTTTGGGAATTAAAGTTAGCTGACAAAATTTTCACCCCTTTATTTCAAGAGTACCGTCTTAAAAATTTTGAAGAAAATCTGATCAAAAAAGGCGGCTTAGACGCTAATACCATTTTTCACTTTTTTTAGCTCTGACTACGTGACGCATAGGGTGCTGAAAATGCTTTGCTCAAAAGCGACACTTTTTACTGCAAAACTCTGAAATTTTCATTATTCGAAAAAGGGGCACATGCGAAATTTTTGCCCCAAATTTAAAATTTAAGTGGTACTTAGACGTCCAATGATCACGATTCAAAAATTTGTAGAAATCTCAAACGCAAACTGTGTAATTTTTTAAGTTTCTATCTCATCCTGAAGCTTTTAAATCCAAAAATAAAATTTTTTGGTTTTTTTTTTTTTTTTTTTCGAATCTTATTTCACCACAGAATTTGGGTTTTTTCGGAATTTGGTTCCCTTTAAAGGATACCAACTTAGTTTCAAGATAACCATCTGGAAAATTTGAAGAAAATTCGACCATAAATGGGGGCTGTAAGGGAACACCATTTTCAATTTTTAGCCTGACTCAATACGTCATAGGTGCTAAAGATGTTTTTTTTTTAAAAAGCGCACTATTCTGTCATAATTTTGAAATTTTCATTATTCGAACAACTGCACAGTCAAAATCTTTGCCCCAAATTAAAATTAAAAAGTATCTTAGACGTCACATGACGTAAAAAGACGTCACACTCAAAATATATTAAAAAATTTTCTGCAGAAAAAACAAGCGTGTAAGTTTCAATTTTCATTTCATCCTGAAGCTCTTTAATCCAAAAAATAAAATTTTCGGTCCTATGTTCGAACTTATTTAAGCACAGAATTTCCGGTCTTTCGGAATTTCGGTTAGCTGAAAGGGTATACACACTTAGTTTCAAGTTTAACCATCTGTGAAAATTTGAAGAAACTTCGCCAAAAATGCGCTGAGAGGGGAAACACCATTTTTACTATTTAAGCTCACGACATGACGCCCTAGGTGTGAAGAGTTTTTTTTTAAAAAGCGCATCCATTTCTTCATAACTCTGAAATTTTCATTATTCGAACAACGGGCATCATGCGAAATCATTGCCTTTAAATAAAATTCAGATGTATGCTTAGAGGTCACATGACGCATAGACGCCCACGACTCAAAATATATTAAGAAAATTCGCAAAATCAAACTGTGTAAGTTTCAACTTTCTTTTTCACCCTAAGCTTTTTAATGCAAAATGAAATTTTCGGCCCTATGTTCAAATCTTATTTTACCCACAGAACTCGGTCTTTCGAATTTTCGGTTAGCTGACGGGATATGTACACCTTATTTCAAGATGTACCATTTTGAAAATTTTTAAGAAAACCGACCAAAAAGACGGCGTAGAGCGCGAACACCATTTTTCACTATTTTTGCTGTGACTTTTATTGACGTCATAGCGTGCTGCAATCATTAAAATAAAAATTTCCCCCGTGACTAAAAACCCTAAAAATTTCATCCCCCTAGGACTATTGCAAACATTTTAAAATAAGCGTTTTGTTGGGAAGAAGAATAGAATAAAATAAAAAAAAACGTCACGTGACGTCAAATTTACTTTATTTCACATAATTGTTAAACTCCCAGAGACCACTAACGACAAAATTTCAACTTTCATCCAAAAAGGACATTTTTAAAGCATTTAAAAATTGACATCCCTTTGGTTCGAATCTTGGGTCCGCCAAGATGCCCGGACTTTTCGAATTTTGAAAAACCGGGCACCGGGAACAAAAAAAAGTAAAAAACACATTTGTGAAAATTTGATGAAAATCGGGCCCCTTAATAATGGCTCTGACCCTTACAAACTTTCGTATCCAAATTTTAAATTACTCAATACGCATAGCCTGAAAATTATTAAATCGAAATTTCAGTGTCTGAATCTTTTTTCATTTTTTTAATTTCATTGCCCTTCGACAATTCAATATATAAAATACTCTTGTTAAAATTTAAAAAACATTATCATATAATGAGTCACGTGACTCATATGACATTTATTTTCACAAAATGTTTAAGACTCTTAGGACCCAATACTGACCAAAAAAACACTTTTTTATCTCAAAAAGGGCCGATTTTTTAACATTTTTAAAAAAAAAAACGACCTTGGTTCGAATCTTGGAATCGCTATAAAAACCAGGACTTTTCGCATTTTTAAAAACGGACAACGAATCCAACAGAACTTAAAAACACATTTTGTGAAAAATTTTATGAAATCGGCCCATTTAAAAATGGCTCGGACCGTGTACAAACTTTCGTAGTCAATTTCAAATTGACTAAAAGACTCATAGCTTCTGAAAATCTTTTAAAACGAAAATTTAACATCTGAAGTGCGGCATTAATTTTTTATTGCCCTTCAAAAATTTCAAGATATAGAAAAATCTTGTTAAATTTGAAATTCATTACATATAATACGTCACGTACGTCCCTATGACATTTTTTTTCACAAAATGTTAAGACTCCCCAAAACCTAATACGACCCCAAAATTTATCTTTCAAAACCCAAAAAGACCCTTTTTTTAAAATTTAAAAATTTTTGACCTTGGGTTTGAATCTTGGAAACGCATAGAACCTTGGGCTTTTCGAATTTTTAAAACCACTCGGGGTCACAACTAGAATTTTAAAATCCATTCGTGAAATTTTGATGAAAATCGGTCAAAAACAAAGGGGTGACCGGTACAAACTTTTGTTTCATATTTTTCCCGTATGACGTCAAGACGCATAGGCAATGAAAATCAAGAAACAAAAATTTCAGCGTTTTAAGCATGTGCTTAAATTTTCATTGCCTTTCGACAATTTCAAAATATGAAATATTCTTTTAAATTAGAAATACATTACATATAAGACTCACGTACGTCATATGACAAAATTTTTTTACAAAAAATTTAAAAATTTTTAAGACCTATATACTGACAAAAATCAACTTTCTTTTTTAAATAGGACAATTTTTAACTTTAAAAAATTTACGACCTGGGTTTGAATCTGGATTTGCTATAGAACCAGGGCTTTTCGAATTTTTAAAAAAGGACACCCGGGGTGCCAACTAACTTAATAACCAAACCCGGGAAAATTTTATGAAAACGGTTCACAAAAATGGGTTAGACCGCTACAACTTTTGTACAAAATTTCAAATTACTCATATGACGTCAACCCGAAAACAAAAATAAAATTTCCTGACGTGGCTAATAATCAAAAAATTTATCGTCCTAGGAGTAATTGCAACATAGAAAAATAAGCGTTTTAGTTAGGAAAGAAAAATAGAAAATAATAATAACTAGATGTCATCGTGAACGAATGTAGGACTTTCCAGCAAGCTGGTGTTAATGCAAAAAGCAGTAGATAGAAGTTTCATGTAATGACTCACCGCTGGTAGTATTTTTCATGTTACAAGCTGAACAGATTGACATTATTTCCGAAATTGTGCAAATGATAAAGAACTAAGTAATTATCTGTGACGTCCACATGACGTCATATGACGTCATAATCTAAACATATGTAGAAATTTTGCAGAACAGCAAACATTTAAGTTCAAACTTTCTATCTCATCCAGAAGGCTCTCTATTCCTAAATGAAATTTTCGGTCCCAATGTTCGAATCTTATTTTCAGCCACAGAACTTCGGGTCCTTTCCCAGAATTTCGGTTAGCTGACAGATAGGGGGCACACTTAACTTTCAGATGTACAATCTGTGAAAATATGAAGAAAATACCGTACCATAAAAGGCGGCTGTAGAACACCATTTATCACTATTTTTAGCTCTGTCGTCACATGACGTCATAGTGTGCTAAAGCATGCTTTTGGTCCAAAAGGCAAACCGAACTTTCATAACTCTGAAATTTCGTTAATTCTGAACAATTGGCATCAGTCAATATCAATGCCCTAAAACGAAAATTAAGAAGTATGCTTATGACGTCAAATGACGTCATATCAACGTCAAAACTCAAGATATATGTAAAATTCTGCAGAAACTCTCAAACTGTGTAAGTTTCAACTTTCTCATCTCATCCTGAATTCTTAATCCTAAATGAAATTTTCGGTCCTATGTTCGAATCTAGTTCAGCCACAGAATGTAACTTCCGGTCTTTTGGAAGTGCGGTTAGCTACGGATATGCACACCCTGAGTTTCAAATGTACCGTCTGTGAAAATTGGAAAAGAAATCTGACACATACAAGGACGGCTGTATAGCGCGAACTCTCCATTATTTTCCCTATTTTTAGCGTGACGTCATGTGACGTCATAGGGTGCTGAAGATGCTTTAGTTCAAAGCGCATAACTTTACTTTCATACCTCTGAAATTTTCGTTATTCTGAACAACTTGGCATCCTGTCGCAATCATTGCCCTAAAATGAAAATTAAGAGAATGCTATGAACGTCAAATGACGTCATATGAACTGTCCCACGACTCAAAATATTTGTATAAATTCTACAGACATGCACACTGTGTCAGTTTCAACTTCTATCTCATCCGAGCTCTTTATCCTAAAAAAGAAATTTTCGGTCCTATGTTCGAATGCTATTTCAGCACAGAACTTCGTCTTTCGGAATTTCGGTAAGCAACAAGATATGCACACCATTGATTCAAGATGTACCATCTTGTGAAAAATTGAAGAAAATCCGACCTAAATGACGGCTGTAGAAACCCGCGAACACCAATTTTCAACTATTTTTAGGCTGAGACGTCATGTGACGTCATAGGGTGCTGAAAATTTTGAATCAAAATTTTCCTCACGTGGCTAATAAGCCATATAAATTTCATCGTCCTAGGACTATTGCATCATATAAAAATAAGCGTTTAGTTAGGAAGAAGAAAAGAAAATAATAATAATAACATAACAAACCCATAGGACTTTCTGCTTTAGGCAAACGTCCTAATAATAAAAACCAGTACAAACCCCATAGGACTTTCTGCATTAGGCAGAAAGTCCCTAATAAAAAAACATGTACAAACCCAATTAGGACTTTCTGCCGAAAGGCAAAAGTCCTAATAAACATACAAACCCAAAAGGTCATTCTGCATGAGGCAGAAAGCCCCTAATCAAAGTTTTGACGAAAGCCGTTTAATAACAAAAGGCAATATGCTTATCTCGTTCCAGTGTACACCAATTGCATTCTAAAATGCACTCATTCTCTCAAATACGCATCGCAAATCACCTTTCAACACGCGGCACTCATTCCTGCGTAGGAACGTCGGATAGAGGTAACCAACCCAATAACCGCCTTCTTCTCTTCCTTCAAATTTGCCAGATTTTTCATATACCAAGCCCTTTTCCGAAAAAACATGAATATCTGCCATGTTTGTTTTACGGAATCACTTGACATTTCCAGGACATTTTGCACATCGTAGTGCTACGGCATTCGGTGCAAATTTCAACTTCAAACATCAACTTGCCGATTTTATATGAATTTTTAATAATTTCTGCTTAAATATGCAGACTTATAATCACGTGACCAAACAAGTATTCCCTTGCAGTATACCTCACATCACTATTTCAGTGTGTTAAATCCTGAAGAAATCATGATTTTTTGACTTCAACTGAGAGCGCGATGGAAACTCAAGCGTTCAATTTCGTTAAAGTACACTTTTCGCCTTTCTGTCATAAGTCAACAATCAACCCGATCTTCAAAAAACTAAATACACCTGAAAGGTCCTTTCAAATCACTACAGATTTAACCACAGTGTCTATGTAGAAAACTTGTCGTTTTTTGAGATACACCTTGCCGAATAAAAACACCACACTCTCTAATCCTAAAATGAAATTTTCGGTCCAATGTCGAATCTTATTTCAGCCACACAACTTCGGTCTTTCGTATATCGGTTATCTGACAGGAATGCACACTTAACATTCAAGAGTAACCATCGTGAAAATTTGAAGAAAATCCGACCATAAATGGCGGCTGTAGACCGGAACACATTTTTAAACTATTTTAGCTCTGAACTCACATGGGGGGGGGGGGGTCCCCCGTTTTCATAGTGTGCTAATAGATGCTTTTGTTCAAAAGGGCATACTTAACTGTCATAATCTCTGAAATTTCGTGATTCTAACAACTGGCATCATGTCAAAATCATTGCCCTAAATGAGAATTAAGGAAGTATGCTTATGACGACACAAGACTCCTATGACGTCAAAACCCAAGATATAGTAATAATCTGCAGAAATGCAAACTGTGTAAGTTTCAACCTTCTATTCACATCCTGAAGACTCTTTAATCTAAATGAAATTTTTGGTCCTATGTTCCGAATCTTTTTCAGCAGCAGAACTTCAGTCTTTTGGAAGTTTGGTTAGCTGACAGTACAGCACATCTGAGTTACAAAATGTACCATCTCTGTGAAAATTTAAAAATCGGACAATAAATGACGTCATGTGAGTGCGAACACCCAATTTTTTTTTTTCATTATTTTTTGCTGTGACGTCATGTGACGTCAAGTGCTGAAGATGCTTATTTAGTTCAAAAGCACATACCTTGCTTTCATACTCTGAAATTTTTCATATCTACGAACTGGCATCAGTTCGAAATCATAGCCCTAAAATGAATAATAAGAAGTATGCTTATGACGTCACATGACGTACATATGTATCGTCAGACTCAAAATATTTGTAAAATTCTGCATAAAACTGCAAACCTGTGTAAGTTTCAACTTTCTATCTCCATCCTGAAGTTCATTAATCCTAAAAGAATATTTTCGTTCCTATGTTCGAGTCCATTTTTTTGCAGCAACAAACTTCGGTTTTTTTGAATTTCGGTTAACTGACAGGATATGAACACCTTAGTTTCTAGATGTAACAATCTGTAAAAATTTGAAGAAAATCTGACGATAAATGGCGGCTGTAGAGGTGGGCGTTAAAACCATTTTTTCACTATTTAGCTCAGACGTCCACAATGACGTCATAGGGTTGCTGAAGATGCTTTGTTTCAAAAGTACATACTTTGTTGTCAAACCTCTGAAATTTTCATTATTCTAACAACTGGCATCATGTCTAATAATTGCACTAAAATGAATACGATTTATCATAATGACATCACATGACGTCATATACCTCATAAAACGCAAAACATATGTGAAATTCTGCAGAACTGCAAACTGTGTAAGTTTCCAACTTCGATCTCATCCGAAGCTCTTTATACCTTAAAATGGAAATTTTTCGGTCCTATGTCGAAGCTTATTTCAGCCACAGAATTCGGTCTATTCTGAATTCGGTTAGCTGACCTGATATGCACACCTTAGTTTCAAGATGGTACAATCTGTGAAAATTGAAGAAATCCGACCATAAATGGTGGCTGTAGAGCGTGAACACCAATTTTCATTATTTTTTAGCTCTGACGACACATGACGTCAAAGGGTGCTGAAAATTCTTGTTCAAAAGCATATACTTTACTTTCATAACTCTGACATTTTTCATTATATTTGTTTTTTTTTTTTTTTTTTTTTTTTTTTTTTTTTTTTCTGACAACTGAGCATCATGTCCGAAATCATTGCCCTAATAAGAAAATTAAGAGTAAGCTTATGACTCTTATGACGTCCTAGACTCACGACTCAAAATATATGTAGAAATTCTGTCGCATACAAACTGTGTACAGTTTCAACTTTTCTTCTCACTCTGAAGCTCTTTAATACTAAAAGAAATTTCGGTCCTATGTTCGAAACTTATTTCAGCCACAGAACTTCGGTCTTTCGGAATTCGGTTTTGCTGACAGGATATGCACACCATTAGTTTCAAATTACCATCTGTGAAAATTTGAAGAAATCCGACCATAAATGACGGCTGTAAGCGCAAACTACCATTTTCCACAATTTTTAGCTGTGACGTCTGTGACGTCATAGGTGCTGAAATTGCTTTTGTTCAAAAGCGCAATACGTTATTTCATAACACGAAGTTTTCAATAATTTCTGAACAACTGGCCATCATGTCCGAAATCAATGCCTATAGGGAAAATTAAGAAGTATGCTTTAGGACGTCACAGACGTCATATGACTTCCGACACCAAAATTTGTAGAAATATAGCAAGAACTGCAAAACTGTGAAGTTTCCACTTTCTATCTCATCCTGAAGCTCTTTAATCCTAAAATGAAATTTTCGGTCCTATGTTCGAATCATATTTCAGCCACAGAACTTCGGCTTCGGAATTTCGGTTAGCTGACTGGATAATGCACACCTTTGATTCAAGATGTACCATCGGTGAAAATTTGATAGAAAATCCGACCATAAATGACTGCTGTAAGCGCGAACACCATTTTTCACTATATTTAGCTGTGACGTCATGTACGTCATAGGGTGCTGAGATGCTTTTGAGCAAAAGCGCATACTTTAACTTTCTTTCATAACTCTGCAATTTTCATTATTCTGAACAACTTGCATCATGTCCAAATCATATTGCCCTAAAAATGAAAAATAAGAAGTATGCTTATGACGTCACATGACGTCATATGACGTTCTCCAGAAATAATTGTAGAAATTCCTGCAGAACTGCAAACGTTGTAAGTTTCAACTTCTATCTCATCCTGAAGCTCTTAATCCTAAAGAAAATTTTCGGTCCTATTTCGAATCTATTTCAGCCACAGAACTTCGGTCTTTCGGAATTTCGTTAGCTTGACAGGATATGCACACCTTGATTCAAGATGTACCATCTGTGGAAATTTGAAGAAAATCCGACCAAAATGACGGCAGTAAGAGCGCGAACAAACCATTTTTCCACTATTTACTTGTGACGTCATGTTAATCATAGGGTGCTGAAAATCATTGAAATCAAAATTTCCTCAAGTGACTAATAAGCCATAAAAAATTTTCATCGTCCTAGGTCCATTGCAACCTCTTAAAATAAGCTTTAGTTAGGAAGAAAGAAAAGAATAATAATAAAATAATAACTAATGTCATTTCGTGAAAACGAATGGATAGGACTTCTGCAAGCTGTGTTAATGCAAAGCAGATATAGAAGTTCATGTAATGACTCACCTCTGGTAGAATTTCATGTATCCATGCAGAACAATTGACATTATATTCCGAAAGTAGGTGCAAATGATAAGAACTAAGATAGACTGTGACGTCCACATGACGTCAATGATGTCATAACTCTATATACTCATAACTAATGTAAGAAATTCTCCCATAAATTGCAAACTGTTTTAAGTTTCAACTTTCTTTTCTATCTCATCCTGAAGCTCTCTAAACCATAAAATGAAATTATTTCGGTCCAATGTTCGAAAATTTTATTTCAGCCACAAACTTCGTCTTTCGGATTTCGGTAAGCTGACAGGATATATGCAAACTAACTTTCAAGATGAACAATCTGTGAAAATTTGTAGAAAATCAGACCATAAATGGCGGCTGTCGAGCGTGAACACCATTTTTCACTATTTTTTGCTGTGACGTCATGTACTCATACAGTGCTGAAGATGCTTTTGATTCAAAAGCGCATTACTTTGCTTCATAACCTGAAATTTTCATTATACTGAACAACTGGCATCATGTCGGAAATCATTGCCCTAAAAGAAAATTAAGAAGTATGCTTATGACTTCACATGAATCATAATTACGTCAGGACTCAAAATATTTGTACAAAGAAATTCTGCAGAACAGCACACTGTGTAAGTTTCAACGTTCTATCTCATCCTAAGCTCTTATTATCCAAAATGGCATTTCGGTCCTATGTTCGAATCTTATATCAGCCACAGAACTTCGTCTTTCGGAATTTCGGTTAGCTGACAGGATATTCACAAACCTTTTGATTCAAGATGTCACCATCTGTGAAAATATGAAGAAAATCCGACCATAAATGCGGCTGTAGAGCGCGAACACTATTTTTCAACTATTTTTTTTTTTGCTGTGACGTCCATGTGACGTCATAGGAGCTGAGATGGCTTTTTTGCAAAAGCGCATACGTTGCATTCATAATCTGAAATTTACATTATTCTGAACAACTGGCAGCATGTCGAAATCATTGCCCAAAATGAAAATTAAGAAGTATCATATGACGTCCACATGACGTCAAATGACGACAAGACTCAAATTATTTGTAGAAAAAATTTTTTCTGCAGAGCTGGCAACTGTGTCTAATTTCAACTTTCTATCTCATCCTGAATCTCTTTATCCTAAAATGAAATTTTCGGCCTAATTCGAATCTTATTTTCAGGCCACAGAACATCGTCTTTCGGAATTTCGGTTAGCTGACAGATATGCACACCTTTGATTCAAGAATACCCTATCCTGGTTGGGGGGGGAAAAATTTGGAAGAAAATCCGACCATAAATGAGGGCTGAAGAGCGCGAACAACCATTTTCACTATTTTTTAGCTGTGACGCATGTGACGTCATAGGTGCTGCAAACATTGAAATCAAAATTCCTCACGTGACTAATAAGCCATAGAACATTTCATCGTCCTAGACTTATTGCAACAATAAAAAAAGCGTTTAGTAGAAGAAGAACAGAAAAATAATAATATAATAATAAACAAAACAAAACCCAATAGGACTTTCTGCTTTAGGCAGAAATCCTTATTAACTAGATGTCATCGTGAAACGAATGAAAGGACTTTCTGCAAGCTGGTTAATGCAAAAAGCGAGATAGAATTTTCATGTAAGGACTCACCTCTGGGTATTTTTCATGTTCATGCGAACACTTGACATTATATTCCGAACTAAGTGCAAATGCTGAGACCTAAGTATACACTATTTTAAGCACTGAAGACACATGACGTCATAGGGTACTGAAAATTCTCGTGTTCAAAAGCGTATACCTTTACATTCATAACTCCTGAATTTTCAATTATCCTAACAACTGCATCATGTCGAAATCAATGCCCTAAATGAAAATTAAGAAGTATGCTTATGACGTCACATGACGCATAAGACGTTAAACGCAAGTATGTGTAGAAATTCTGCAGAACTGCAAACTGTGTAAGTTTCAACGTTCTAATCTCATCCTGAAGCTCTTTAATCCTAAAATGAAATTTTCGGTCTAATGTTCGAACTTATTTCATCACAGAACTCCGTCTTTCGACTTTCGATAGCTGAAAGGATATCACACCCTTAGTTTCAAAGTGTACCATCTGAGAAAACTTGAGAAAATCCGACCATAAAAGACGGCTGTAGAGCGCGAACATCATTTTTCACTATTTTAGCTGTGACGTCATTGTGACGTCATAGGTGCTGATGATGCTTTTTGTTTCAATCGCATACTTAGCTGTCCTCAACTCTGAAATTATTCAATTATTCCCTGACAACTGGCATCATGTCAAGATCATTGTTCCCAAAAATGAATTAAGATTATGCTTATGACGTCACATGACGTCATAGACGTCAAAACTCAAAATATATGTAAAATTCTGCAGAACTCAAACTGTGTAAGTTTCAACTTTCTATCTCATCCAGAAGCTCTTTAGAATCTAAAATGAAATTTTCGGTCCATTCGAATCTTTTTCAGCCACAGAACTTCGTCTTTCGGAATTTTCGGTTAGCTGACAGATATGCACATTTAAGTTTAAAGATGTAACATCTGTGAAAATTGAAGAAAATCAGACCATAAATTGCGGCTTTTGAGGCGTGAACACACCATTATCATTATTTTAGCTCTGACTCACATGACGTCATAGGTGCTGAAAATTATTATGATCAAAAGGGTATACTATACTTTCATAAACTCTGAAATTTTCTATTCCTGAAACAATTGCATCATGATCGCAATCATTGACCAAAAAAAAAATAAGAATATGCTTATGACTTAACATGACCGTTCCTGGAACGTCACACTCAAAATATAATGTCGAAATTCTGCAGAACTACAAACTGAATAAGTTCAACATCTAATCTCATCCTGAAGCTCTTTTACTAAAATGATATTTTCGTCCTATGTTTCGAACTGATTTCAGCCACAGAACTTCGGTCTTTCGGAATTCGGTTAGCTGACAGGATAATCACACCTTTGATTCAAGATATACCATATGTGAACATTTGATTGAAAATCCGACCATAAATGAACGGCTGTAGATCGCGAAAACTATTATTACATTTTTAGCTGTGACGGCAGGTGACGTCATAGGGTGCATAGTAAATGCTTTCTTCAAAAGCGCTTAATTTACTGTATAAATCTGAAATTTTTCATTTATCTGACAACTGGCAACATGTCGAAATCATTGCCTAAAATGAAAATTAAGAAAGATGTATGCTTAGACGTACATGACGTCATATGTCTCAGGACTCAAAATATTGAGAATTATGAAGAACTGCAAACTTATGTAAGTTTCAACTTTATACTCATCCTGACAGCCTCTTTAATCCGAAAATTGAAATTTTTCGTCCTATGATTTCGAAACTTATTTCAGCCACAGAACTTCGGTCTTTCGGAATTCGGTTAGCTGACAGGATATGCACACCTTGTGATTCCATGATGGTACCTTCAGTGAAAATTTGAAGAAAATCCGACCATAAATGACGGCCTGCAGAGCGCGAACAACCATTTTTCACTAAATTTTTAGCTGTGACGTCACATGCCGCCATAGGGTGCTTGAAGATGCTTTGTTTCAAAAGCGCATACTTTACTTCAAAACTCTGAATTTATTCATTATCTGAACAACTTGTATCAAGTCGAATCATTGCCCTAAAATAAAAAAAGAATATCTTATGACGTCACAACATGACGACTATGACGTCCGCGACGGACTCAAAATATTTGTAGAAATTTCTGCCAGGTCTGCAAACTGTGTAAGTTTCAACATTCTATCTCATCCTGAGCTCTTATTATCCAAAATGAAATTTCGGTCCTATGTTCGAATTCTTATTTCAGCCACCGAATCATCGGTCTTTTGGAATTTCGGTTTAGCTGACAGATATGCACACCTTTGATTCAAGATGTACCATCTTGAAAATTTGAAAGAAAATCCGACCATAAATACGGCTGTAGAGCGCGAACACCATTTTTCACTATTTAAGCTTGGACGTCCATGTGACTCATAGGGTGCTGAAAATCATTGAAATCATAATTTCCCTCACGTGACTAATAAGCCATAAACATTTTTCATCGTCCCCTAGGACGATTGCAACATATAAAAATAAGCGGTTTATTAGGAAGAAGAAAATAATAATAATAATAATATAAACATAAACAAACCAATAGGACTTTTCAGCTTTAGCAAAAGTCCTAATAACTAGATGTCATTCGTGAAAACGAATGCATAGGACATTCTGCAAGCGTTGTTAATGCAAAAAGCAGGAGATAGAAGTTCCATGTAAAGACCTCACCTCTGTATTTTCATGTTTCATGCTGAACAATTGACATTATAATTCCGCAATTAATTAAAGGACCTATGTACGAATTTTAACTTTACCACAATACTTCGGTTTTTTTTAATTAATGTTACTGACAAAATATTCCACACCTAGTTTCATGAAGTACCACTGTAAAAATTTGAAGAAAATCTGATACATAAATGGCGGCTCTGAATAGCACAATACCGTCATTTATTGTCAATATTTTTAGTTTCGCGAAATTTTCATTATTCTGAACAACCTGGCATCATGGTCCGAAATCATTTCCATAAAATCAAAAATAAAAATAATGCTTATGACGCCACATGACGACATATTAGACGTCACACTCAAAACATGTTCAAGAAATTATAAAGAAACTGAAACTGTGTAAGTTTCAACTTTCTATTTCATCCTGAGCACTTTAATCCAAAAATGAAATTTTCGGTCCTATGTTTTCGAATCTTATTTTCATCCACAGAACTTCGTATATCGGAATTTTCGGTTACTGACAGGATATGCACACTCTTAAGTTTCAAGATGTACAATCTGTGAACATTTTTTAAGATAATCCAACATAAATAAAAAAAAAAAAGGCGGCTGTAGAGCGCGAACACACCATTTTTCACTAGTTTTTTAGCTGTGACGTCAATGTGAATGGGACGACATATGGTGCTGAAGACTTTTGGTTCAAAACGATATTTTTTCCCTTTCATAACTCCTGAAATTTTTCATTATTCTGAACAACTGCATCCGTCGAAATCATTCCCTAAAATGAAATCAAGAAGTAGGCCTATGACGTCACATGACGTCATATGACGTCCCACGACCTCAACAATTTTGTAGAAATTTCTGCAGAAACTGCAAACTGTGTAAGTTTCAACTTTCTATCTCAATCCTGACGCTCTTTATCTACAAATGAATTTTTCGGTCCTAAGTTTCTGAATCTTATTTTCAGTCACAAGACTTTCGGTCCTTTCGGAATTTCCGTTTACTACAGGATATGCACACCTTTGAGTCAAGATGTACATCTGTAAAAATTTGAAGAAAATCCGAACCATAAATGACGGCGTAGAGCCGACAACCATTTTTTTCACTATTTTTAATGTGACGTCATGTGACGTCCCATAGGTAGCTGAAAATCATTGAAATCAAAAATTCCTCACGTGACAATAACCATAAAAATTTCATCGTCCAGGAACAATACAACATATAAAAACTAAGCTTTATTTAGGAAGACGAAAAGAATAATAATAACTAATGTCATTTCTTAAAACGAATGATAGGACTTTCTGAAATATCTCGTTATAAAGTATATATAGAAGAATTGGACATAATAATAATCTGTCAATGAACTTTCTATCATCCTCTATTTCTATATACAATAGCACAAATAGAACACATTCTGTTAATTTTAATAAAATCCGCCCATATCTTGCACATGTAGTTTACATAACAACTTTATACTAGTCATATGACATGAAAAAAAATGAAAACAGTGTTTCAAAATGTAAAGTTCCTAACTTTCATCACACATAGAATTTCATCACTCCACTCAGTTGTAAACCTTTTTTAATTTTAGCTTCAAAATTAGGCAGAAGTTATTGAATATTTGTATATGCTATAACCTTTCGACACACGGTACCGTAGTATCGTATTTGCGCGATTTTGGCGGTTGGGCTGCCGTAGTTTTTGCCATAAATTCCTGGAATTTCGAACTAAGATATATTTGAAAGGTAACATCCCAGCCTACAAACTGATGCAATATGAATATCGATAGCATAACAATGCAGTTTTTAGATGGTCTAAAATGTGGGGCTTCTGTGAATTTTTCAAGGCTTGCAAAACTGCTCGCTAGTTACATAGTGTTGCAAATACGGATTTTTGTCTTGTCCGTTGTACATGTATTAACTTCAATGCATATTTTTGAAACAGTCAACATTCGAACAAAAGAACAACAACAAAAAAAAACCAACACAAATCAAAAATAGCCCATCAATTGCAATTTGATTATTTTTTTTTTTTTTTTTTTAAGTCTTGCGCAGTATTTAAGCTTGGTGACTCCTGCTCGTGACCTTTTCCATATTTTTATGTGCATGATTATGAAATATCTTATTTTCCATGTAACTTTCTTATATGAAGTCAATTTCAATAAACTTCGACCGTTAGAAAGCTCTTAAAACATGCTACATTTGATATGCTAATGTATAACTTTATCTTCAGCTCGTTTCAGAGATATGGACTGTTAAACCTCAAGAAACAGCAATTATCACAAAATTCGCTTCCTTACATTTAGTTTTTTTTTGCTTATAACTTTGTATTGCGTAAACCAATTTTAATAAACTAAAAGAAAAAAAGAAGAGGAATAAAATTCGCCAAATTGCTTTTTATCCCCAAACTTAAAAAATTTGAAAATAAACCTTTTTAATTGGGAAAAATGAAAAATAACTGAAATCATTTTTTTTTATCGATTTTTAATTGGACTACTTTTAATCATTTTTAAAATAATTTATTTTAAAAAATTTTAAATTGAATTCCAATCCGTACCCTAAAGAGTTTTAACAACTTTTCTTTTGTTCCGGGCATAAAAATCAATGAAAGGGAAATTTAAGATCTTAAAATATCAGAAAATTTTTTTTCCCCTCAATTTGCCTTAAAATTAACGCGAAGTATATTAAAACATTTTTTGACTTTATAACTCAAAAACGTAAATTTCAACAAAAAAAAAACAAAACAATATTCAGTTCCAAATATTTTTTTTAAACCCTTCGAAGAAATTTATTGGGTTTTTAAATTTTTTGGAAAATGTTTTGAAAATTATTCCCATAAACCATTGCCTTTCTTCTTTAAAAATTTGAAAACGGCCCATAAAAATAAGGTTACAAAACATCTTTGAAATTTGTTAAAAACTTCCAAAAAAATTTACAGCAAAAACCTTTTTCGAGTCAAATTTTGATTGTAAACCCAAAATTAAAAAATAATTACATTGAAAATTTTTAAACATTTCTAAAGTATATAAACCAAAGATTAAAATTTCCGGAATTAACCCATAAAATTTTTACGCTTATAACAAAAAAAAATTTTTTTTCCCTTATGCCCGTCAAAGACTCAAATGACGTTACCCCCAAATTTTAAAAGCACCGAGATTTTTTTTTATTTTCCCAAATTTAATTTCAAACCATGGAAACGATTTTAAGATTAAAAATTTTGACGCCTGGTTCGAAAATTTTGACCGCCAAAAAACCCTTTGATTTTTGAATTTGAAAACGGACCCCGGGGTTTCCAACTAAACCCTAATATACCTTTTCTTGAAATTTTTATGAAAATGGGCATAAAATCCCTGGACCGTAAAATTTGTTAGCATTTCAATGTAAACGTCATATGACCAAGGGCATAGAAAACTTAAATAAAAATTCAACTTTTAAAAAAATGCAATAATTTCCTTTCCCCTTCCCTTTTTTAACATATGAAATTTTCTTGAAAATATTAAAAAAATTTTCTTATTGACTCCTGACGTCAATGACGTTTTTTCACAAAATTTTTAGCCCCAAACCTAAATTTTCAAAAATAAATTTCATCCAATGGACCTTTTATAAGCATTTAAAAATTCGACCTGGTTGAACTTGGATTCCCCAAAACCAGGCTTGTTTTGAAAAAAGGAAGGGGGATCACACAACTTAATATAAACTTTCGGGAAAATTTTTGAGAAAACGTTTAAAAAGGTTTGACCGGTACAAACTTTGTAAATTTTCTGTGTTTTTAAATGACTCATAGTTTTTAAAAAAAATTTTTGAAAAAAAAATTAATCTTGAAAAATTCCCATTAAATTTTTATTCCCTTTTCGAATTTCAACTTAAAAGAAATATCTTGTAAATTTTAAAATATTTCCATATAAGAGTCACTGACGTCATATGACAAATTTTCAAAAATTTTTAAACTCCAAGACCTAAACTGCCAAATATAAAATTTCTATCTCAAATAGACGATTTTATAAAATTAAAAAATTACGACCTGGTTCGAATCGGGGTTTCGCAAAACCCTTGGGGATTTCGAATTTGAAAAGGACACCATGCCAACTAAACTTAATATACACTTCTGGAAAATTTGAAAAAATCGGCATATAATGGCTCTGGACCGTACAAACTTTGTAAATTTTAAAAGGGTGAGAAATACGCCTAGGAATGAAAAACGAAATCAAATGCGTTTTCAACATGTGTCTTTAAATTTTTCATTCCCTTCGACAATTTAAACATATAGAAATACTTTTTAATATAAAATACTTATCATATAAGACGTCACGTGACTTATAACTTTTATTTTCACAAAATTTTTTAAAAAAAAAAAACCTAAAAAAACCATAAAACTGAAAAATATAAATTTTTCTATTTTAAATGGGACAAATTTATAACATTTAAAAATTTTACGACCGGGTTCGAATCGGGAACGCTAAGAACCTGGACTTTCAAATTTTAAAAAGGGACACCGGATGCACAACAAGAACAAAAATAAACCATTTTTAAAATTTTGATAAAAATCTTTCCAAAAAGGTTTGAACCCGGTACAAACTTTTAGCATATTTCAATTGACCATATACCTGCATAGAAAACAAGAAATAAAAAATTTACTCACGTACTAATAAGCAAAAAAATTTCACGCCAAAGGGAGATTCAACATAGAAAATAACGTTTAGTTAGAAGAAAAAAAAAAAAAAAAATTAAAAAAAAAACAAACCCCAAATAGACTTCTTCAAGGGCAAAACCTAAAAAAAAAGAAAATAAAATCAAACCCTAATTTTTGCTTGTATGGCCCCAAATTAAATGAAATTTTAAAAAAAAACCGTTTAACTTTGGGGGAAATTGCAAAAGTAAATGAAAATCATTTTTTTTTTTCGATTATTTAACTTGGGCTATTTTATAATCATGTTACAAAACAAATTTTTTTAAAAAAAGCTTTTCAATTCGAATTCCACCTGTGGGCCTTCCCCGTACAAGATGTTTAAAAAAGTCAAGTTTTATGTTTCACAGGGGATAAGAAAATCAAGAATAAATATAATATCTAAAATATCAAGTAATTTTTTCATGCCCTTGCAAATTTGCAACATATAGAAATTAACCGTAGATAAATTTAAAAACTTTTTTACATTTTAACGTCAAATAACGTTTAACTTCACAGAATAAAATAAGTCTTTAAAAACTAATATTATCCAAATAAACAACTTTCTAAATCATCTCGAAACGATTTTTTAAGTTTTTGAAATTGACTAAAAGTTTTTGAAACTTGGGTTCGCCATACAACCATTGCCTTTTCGCCTTTCAATTTTTAAACAGGACCCGGGGTACCACTAGAGCTTACATATACATTCTTTTAAATTTTTTTAAAATCGGGCCAAAAATAATGGCTGTACACCCTAAAACCTTTTTGTCCGACTCAAATCAGATTGATAAAACGTCAAATTAATATGAAAATTTCATGCATTTTAAACATTTCTAAAGTATATACCATAAGATTCAGGGGCCTGGGGAAATTAACAACATTTAAAATTTTCGCTAAATCAAATAATTTTTGACCTTAAGACTTTTGACGCAAAACGTTCTCCAAGAAGTAAGCACTCTTGGGGACTTATTTTTTTTTCCAAAATTAGATTTCTAACTCCTGGAAAACATTTTATACGTAATTTTAAAATTGACGCCAATGGTTCGAATATTGGGGTCCGCCAAAAACCTTTTTCTTTTTAATTTGGGAAAAACGGGAACCGGGCCCAACTATAACCTAAAAACCTTTCTTGAAAAATTTTTATGAAAAACGGTTCATAAACAAGGCGGAGACCGTACAAACTTTGAGTCGGCAATGTAACGTCAAGACGTCATAGCAATAAAACTGAGAATTTAAAAAAATTTAAAATTAAGCAAAATGTCATATAATTTCCATTTTCCCGGACCATTTTTAAAATATAGAAATTTTTTTGTAAAAAAAAATAGATTTTTTATGATTTTACGCATCTGACGTCACGACTTCATTTTCACAAAAACGTTCATCATCATAATCCTCACAAGTTCAAAACAATACTATCTATAGGACCGATTTTAAAAACATTTGAAAAAAAACGACCCGGGTTTGAACTTGGGTTCTCCATAGAACCATGGTCTTTTTGAATTTGAAAAACGGGAAAACGGGAGCACACAAATCTTAATATAAAAATTCTGGGGAAAAAATTTAGAACATCGGTTTTTTAAGAATGCGAACCGCGACAACTTTTTTTAAATATGTAAATGGACTATATGACGTCTATGCTTATAAAAAAATAGAAAAGAAATTTTAAACGTGTGAAACATATGTATTTTAAAAATTTTATTGCTCTTCACCATTTCAACATATAGAAAAAATCTTGTTTAAATTTTGAATAAATTTTTTATTAAACGCACGTGCTCATATGATGCAAATTTTCAAAAAATTTTTAAGACCCGAAGACCACATACGACCAAATTCAACTTTTTTATCTCAAAAAAGGGCGATTTTAAAGCATTTAAAATTTACGACCTTGGTTCAATCTTGGTTTTTGCTATAGAACCTTGGGAAATTTTGAAATTTTTAGAAACGGAACCGGGGTCACAACTAGAAATTTAAAAAAAACATTCAGAAAAATTTTTTGAAAATCGTTCAAAAATAATGGCTCTGGACCGCTACAAACTTTTGTAGCTTATTTTTCCCGGGGACGGGGGCAAAGACTCATAGAGATTAAAATCATAAAATCAAAATTCGCTTTAAAACATGTTCATTAAATTTTTTATTGCCCCCTTTGACAATTTTCAAAATATAGAAATATTCTTTTAATAAAAAAACTTATCAAAAATGACTCACTGACGTATTGACATTTTTTTCCCCAAATTTTTTAAAACTTCTAAGACCATAACGAAAAAAACAACTTTTTATCTTTAAAAAAGGACAGAATTTAAAACATTAAAATTTACGACCTTGTTTGAAACTTGGGATTCGCAAAACCATACTTTCGAATTTTGAAAAAAGACACCGGGAAGCACACAAAACTAATAACACATTCTGTAAAAATTTTATGAAAACGGGTTCACAAACAAAAGGGTGTAGACGCGTCAACTTTGTACATATTTCAAATGGACGTCATAGGCGTCATTGCAAGAAAAACTAGAAAAACAAAATTTCCCCCACGGACCCCCCCAATAATCAAAAAAATTCATCGTCCTAGGATATTGCAACATAGAAAAATAACGTTTAAAAAAGGGAAAAAAAAAAATAATAAAAAAAATAACTAAAACATTCGTTGAAGAGAAGGCTTCGTAAAAGAAAAAATAAAAAAAATTCCTTTTTGAAAATATAAAATTAAATTTCCCTACCTTTTACTTTTTTTTTTTTTTCGTAAGGACTTCCATGCATAACTTTTTAAAAGCCAACCCAAAAATAAACCTAAAAGGGTTTTTAATTATAAGAATTTAAAAAAAAATTCCGAAAAAAAAGAAAAAATTTTTTTTTATGTATGGAGTTTAAAATTTTTTTCAAATTTTATTTTTAAAACGAATTTTTAAATCCTTGAAAATTTAAAATTTCAATTTAAACACAACATAAACAAGTGAATTTAAAATCTAAATTTAAATAATTTTAAATTTTACAACAAGAAATTTTCCAAAAACATGTTTCCCCTATGCCGGTTTTTTTTTCTTTAAAGCCCCAAAGTCAGCCTTTAATAAAATTAAATTTTAAGGTTTGAAATTGCGGGAAAAATAATCGCAAACGCTGCCAATTTTCGCAGCGTAAAAAATCCGAATCATCCCAAAAATTCTGCCGCTTCCTTTTGTTCTTTCTGGGATTCGCAAATATTAAAACAAATAAACATTCAAAGGGGGGGAATATTTTACGACAATTTTGGGATATTTTTAAGAAAATTTATTTTTGTGACCGGTTTTTAAAAAAATTAAATTTATTTAAATTGAAAAAACATTGGAAACGATGACCCCCCAAAAATTTACCCTTTTGATATGGAGTAATTTGGGTTTTTGGGGGTTTTTTTGGGAGCAAAGCCCGGGTGGGTCAACATTCAATTTTACTGCCGTTGTTTAAAAATTCCCCCTAAAAATGGCAAAAGCTACAAATTGTGTTCGTGGCTTGGAAATTAAAAATTTTTAAAAAATTTTTAAAAAAATTTAAAAAAATAGACAACAAAGATATTTTTAAAAGGGATCCCCCGTTTCCCCCAAATTCTCCCATTTTCTTTTCAACCCTTCGACCATAACACAAATTTCAACTATTTACATTGAACGAAATAGAAAAACGGCTGGTTTTCCCCAATTTGGGGCCCCTAGTCCCGGGTGTTGGGATTCCCCGGGAACCCGATCCTAGGGTCTTTAAAAAATACAATCGTTAAAATGACAGGAATGAGGGTAACCGCTTTTTGTTTTTTGTGTGACCGTCTGACTCAACAAAAATTTTAATGGTTTAAACGGAACAACAAATTTTTGCCCTTGACTTTAACATGAAAAATGTTTACTTTTGTTTAAAATTCATTTAAACGCCTGGACTCAAGTGGAAATTTAAATTTTGTCTAAACTAATTTCCATAGGGACTTTTATCAAAAAATTTTGGAATAAGCTTGTACACATTTTTTCGATAGATGCAACAAAAGCGGAAATTTCCCAAGTTTAACAAATCTAAAAATTTAAAACGCAAAATTTGGGGAACCCTCAACTTTTATATTTCAAATTAAAGTAAAAAAAGTTTTAAAAACATAAAACTTTAAAACGTTTTTTAATTTGTTTTTTTTGTTTGGAAAATCCCCCCCCCCAAATTTCTTTTAGAGAAATCCTTAAACAATTTTATGCGCCCCCGGAATCCCTAGACATTTATTTTCACAAAAGTACAATCCGAAAGGGAACCATCCCCGAATACCCTTTATCTAATTAAGCAAAATATAACATAAAATTTTTTCGACCTTTGGTATCGAAACCAGACCTGGCCCCGGGCGGGGTTAAAACCCCCGGGAACTAAAACCTTTTACATTATAATTTGAAAAAGTAAAAGTTGTTTTTTTTTCAATTTAAAATGACAAATAAAATCTTAAAAAAAATTTTCCCCGAAAAGCTTAATTAAAGGTGAAAGCAAATAGAAAAAATTTTTAGAAAATTTTAAAAAGAAAATTTTTTTTATGTAAATTTCCTATTTTTTAAATTTAAAACCTTAGGTGAAAATAAAAATTTTAAAAAACCCTACCTTTTCTTTTTTTTAAAAAATTTCTAAAGATCTTAAATAAATCTAAAATTCAGACAGGGGCAAAAGGAAAACTATATTTTAAAAAAATTTTTTTGATGTTTTTCCTTTTAATTTTAATTCAAAAATTAATCCAAAAAATTTCCTTAAAACCCCAAATCCAGCTGAAATTTTACTTATTTATTTTTTTTAAAAAAGAAATTACAAAGAAAAAGCTGAAATTCACTGTTTTTTTTTTTTTTTAACCCAAACTTAATTAAATTTAGGTACCAAAAAAAACCTTAAAAATTCCTAAATTTCACACCTTTATCTGGTATTTTTTTCTTTTTTGGATCGCTTTAAATTTAAAAATAAAAAAATCAAAAATAATTTTACAATTTGTTTTTTTCCCCCCCTTTTATGAATTTAGGTAAATCATAAATTTAAGAAAAAACGGAAACATGCCCAAAAAATTCCCCCTCCATCTATTTCAAAAAAGGGGTTTTTGGATTAAACTGTCCACACCCGAGGGTTTTCCGTTTTGTTTTTTTTTTTTTCCGATAACCCAACCGATCAACCCCATCAAAAAAAACTAAATAAATTGAAAAGGTTTTTTAACACAACAAATTAACGCATAGGTTCGTGAAATTTTCCTTTTAAGTATTTAGGGCCCAAAGAAAAACCCGATAATTGAATTACCACCTTTTGGTTTTCCGAAACGGAAGGACAATGTCAAGTTTCTTTTTTCACTTCCCGGGGCAAAAATTTTTAAGTAATCCAAAAAAAAACCTAAAAGGGCTTAAAAAAACCGTTTTGTTTTTTTACGAAAGTTTTAAGAGCATTATGACGTCATGTGACGTCATATCGCATTCATCTTTTCAGAATGTATAGAAGATCTGGAAACTAATATTCAGCCTAAATCTCAGCTTTCTAGCTTTTCTGGAAGCGATTTTATACGCATTTGAAATTTGACGTCATTAGTTCGAATCTTGGATTCGCCATAAAACAATTGCCTTTTATACACATTCTGTGAAATTTTGATGAAAATCGATCCAGAAATAATGGCTGTAGACCGCGTACAAACTTTTTCACCTGACGTCAAATCTGACGTTATATGACGTCATATGAATATACAATTCATTGCATCCGAAAGCTCATGGTTTGAAATATATGCCATAAAATTTTCATTGTTCTGAGTCAATGGCAACACCTCGAAATTAACACAAATATAAGAGGAAGAAAAAAAGAATAAGAAGAAGAAGAAGAAGCAGAAGAATAATAAAAAAACAGTACAAACCCAATATGACTTTCTGCCTGTAGGCAGAAAGTCCTAATAAACAGTACAAACCCAATAGGACTTTCTGCTTTAGGCAGAAAGTCCTAATAATAAAAAAACAGTACAAACCCAATATGACTTTCTGCCTGTAGGCAGAAAGTCCTAATAATAACTAGATGTCATTCGTCTAAACGAATGATAGGACTTTCTGCTGTGTTAATGCAAAAAGCAGGAAATAGAAGTTTCATGTAATGACTCACCTCTGGTAGTATTTTATGTTCATGCTGAACAATTGACATTATATTCCGCGAAAAATAAGCGTTTAGTTACGAAGAAAAAAAAAGTAGAAGTAGTAGTAGTAGTATGCTTATGACGTCATATGACGTCATATGACGTCACGACTCAAAATATATGTAGAAATTCTGCAGAACTGCAAACTGTGTAAGTTTCAACTTTCTATCTCATCCTGAAGCTCTTTAACCCTAAAATGAAATTTTCGGTCCTATGTTCGAATCTTATTTAAGCCACAGAACTTCGGTCTTTCGGTTAGCTGACAGGAAATGCACACCTTAGTTTCAAGATGTACCATCTGTGAAAATTTGAAGAAAATCCGACAATAAATGACAGCTGTAGAGCGTGAACACCATTTTTCTTTATTTTGAGCTGTGACGTCATGTGACGTCATAGGGTGCTGAAAATCATTGAAATCGAATTTCAGCGTCTGTATCATTTGTCATTAAATTTTCATTGCCCTTCGACAATTTCAACATATAGAAATACTCTTAAAATTTGAAATACATTATCACATAATGACGTCACGTGACGTCATATGACGTTTATTTTCACAAAATATTTAAAACTTCTAGAGAACTATATACTGACCAAATATCACTTTTCTATCTCAAATAGGACCGATTTTATAAGCATTTAAAAATTTACGACCTTGGTTCGAAACTTGAATTCGCTATAGAACCATGGACTTTTCGAATTTTGAAAAACGGACACAGAGATGCACAACTAGAACTTAATATACACATTCTGTGAAAATTTGATGAAAATCGGCCCATTAATAATGGCTCTAGACCGTGTACAAACTTTCGTAGTCAATTTCACATGTGACGTCATATGACGTCATAGGCTTCTGAAAATCATTGAAATCGAAATTTCAGCCTCTGAAGCATGCGGCATTAAATTTTCATTGCCCTTCGAAAATTTCAACATATAGAAATAATCTTGTTAGAATTAGAAATTCATTATCATATAATGACGTCACGTGACGTCATATGACATTTATTTTCACAAAATGTTTAAGACTTCCAGAGACCTATATACTGACCCAATATCACCTTTCTATCTCAAATAGGACCGATTTTATAAGAATTTGAAAATTTACGACCTTGGTTCGAATCTTGGAATCGCTATAGAACCTTGGACTTTTCGAATTTTGAAAAACGGACACCGGGATGCACAACTAAAACTTAATATACACATTCTGTGAAAATTTGATGAAAATCGGTTCATAAACAATGTCTGTAGACCGTGTACAATCATTTGTTGCATATTTCAAATGTGACGTCATATGACGTCAAAGGCATATGAAAATCATAGAAATCAAAATTTCAGCGTTTGAAGCATTTGTCTTTAAATTTTCATTGCCGTTCGACAATTTCACCATATAGTAATATTCTTGTTAATATTAGAAATACATTATCATATAATGACGTCACGTGACGTCATATGACATTTATTTTCAAAAATTCTTTAAAACTTCTAGAGACCTATATACTGACTAAATATCAACTTTCTATCTTAAATAGGACAGATTTTATAAGCATTTAAAAATTTACGGCCTTGGTTCGAATATTGGATTCGCTATAGAACCATGGACTTTTCGAATTTTTAAAAACGGACACCTGGATGCACAACTAGAAATTAATATACACAATCTGTGAAAATTTGATGAAAATCGGTTCACAAACAATGGCTGTAGACCGCCTACAATCTTTTGTAGCATATTTCGAATGTGAAGTCACATGACGTCATAGGCATATGGAAATCATAGAAATCAAAATTTCAGCTTTTGAAGCATGTGTCATTAAATTTTCATTGCCCTTCGACAATTTCAACATATAGAAATATTCTTGTTAATATTAGAAATACATTATCATATAATGATTTTTTTAAAAAATGTTTAAAACTTCTAGAGAACTATATATTGACTAAATATCAACTTTCTATCTTAAATAGGACAGATTTTATAAGCATTTAAAAATTTACGACCTTGGTTCGAATCTTGGATTCGCTATAGAACCATGGACTTTTCGAATTTTGAAAAACGGACACCGAGTTGCACAACTAGATCTTAATATACAAAATCTGTGAAAAATTGATGAAAATCGGTTCACAAACAATGGCGGTAGACCGCGTACAAACTTGTGTAGCATATTTCAAATGTGACGTCATATGACGTCATAGGCATATGAAAATCATAGAAATCAAAATTTCCTCACGTGACTAATAAGTCTTAAAAATTTCATTGTCCTAGGGGTATTGCAACATAGAAAAATAAGCGTTTAGTTAGGAAGAAAAAAAGAATAACTAGATTTCATTCGTTGATACGAATGATAAGACTTTCTGCTAACATTGAACAATATAAATATTAGTACCGTTAGAAAGAATATATATTAAATTCATACCTTTTACTTTTTTTTCGTATGGACTTCTCATGCATGAACTTTGTGAAATAAGCCATATGGCAAAAATAAATAAATCTTTGTTTTGATATCGCTTTCTTATAACCAATTTTAGTATTGTAGGTACCAAAATAAATGGCCTGAAAATCCCGACAATTCCATTGTAGCATATTTGGGTCTAGTTTTATAGGTATTCGAAATATAAGCAATTAAACTTAAACCTCTTAATTCTGCATATCAAAATTCATTTTTTTTTATTTTCGTGTACAGTCGCGGGAATGAAATAGTAAATCACGGTGCATAACCATATCGGCATGCTCTCTGAGGAAATCGCTATATCGGCAGGCTCTCTGCGTTCGCACCGGTCATTCTCTGCCATAAACACTAGCAAACGCTGGACGGAAGGGAAAGAAACAGACCAATTGCAGCATTGCGTTACCCATAATCCTTTGCATCCTTTGTCATTTAGACCGTTGTTGAAACATTGCAATTTCCCGACTTTATTGTTGCATCAATCGATGAATGTTGTACAAGCTATATTCTAAATTTATGATAATAAATAAGCTATGTGAAAATATATGTTATAGTACAATGTAATTTAATTGCCAGCTTGAGATACCATGGGCCTGTATAAGTGTAGACGTTTGAAACAAAATGATCAACACATGTCATCCGTTCAAGACACTGCAAGCTAATTTGTCCGTTAGCTAAAAGGACCAAATGGAGTAACTTTGTTTAGAGTTTGCCCGCTATTTCTATCTAATCAGTGTGCCCAACATTTCAAATTCCTGGTCGATTTAATTTGTTAAGAGTTCGAGATTTTGCGAGACTTGTTTACTTAATTGTGATTTAACTGTTAAGAGTTTACGGCGAAATGCGCATGTCATTAATTTCAAATTATGCTCCGCCCTATTCACGTGATATCATATATGACAGTGTTTACTACACCGATCCCTACACACGAGGTGTGCACACTGGCGCATGTTGACGTCTTTTGTAAACATTTAGTAAAGTTGCTTAAATAATCATGTTTATAGATAAACATCTACATAAGAATGAGGAGTTTCGGAAATATTCTTTTGCAAAGGGATGTTTACCAGCTCCATCCAAACGGACTCCTAAGGAAAGAAAAAGATGCTAAATTAAATACTAAAATACAAGTACAATTTATTAGGTTTAACGTCCCACCGACAGTATTTAAGTCTTTTGGAGACAATGTCTACTTGAGACAAATGTAGTGTAGACAGTTGGTATGATACCACACCCAGTCACATTATCCGGACACCGGGCCATCAGTCCAGGAACTACCTTTAATAAGCTGAGCGCCAAGTAAGGGAGCTATACCAGTACCTATGTTTACGAATTTGGTAAATACAAGTATTGAAATTGATATAACGTTTTTAAACAACTTACAGTTCATGTATTAACTCGTTTGATTCGGTATTTCCAATTTTTAAACGATTATTATTTACATATTTCGTTTCCTTAATGTCAATCAGTTGATATTTTCTGATGTCTTAATAATTAAAACAAGATAAATAAATAAAAAACAGCCATCACATAATTTAAATTTCCGTGCGTCTTGATTGAAATCTGAAAAAGAAATGAGCCGACGGTCAAAAATTAAAAAAAAAAGAATTTTGATATGCAGAATTAATAGGTTTAAGTTTAATTGCTTATATTTTGAAAACCTATTAAACTAGACCCAAATATGCTACAATTGAATTGTAGGGATTTTCAGGACATATATTTTGGTACCTAGAATACTAAAATTAGAATCTCTCAGCCCCTCACCGCTGTGGGTTCGAATCCCTTTAGGGACTTCGGATTTTTCATGTGAGGAAGCCTTCCAGCTGGTTTGCGGTAGGTCGGTGGTTCTATCCGGGTACCTCTGTGTTCTTGGAGTATTCCTCCACCTGTAATTAGCTTGACATCGCTATATGATTGAAATACTATCGCAGCGACGGTAAACCCCAATACAACAACAACAACTAAAATTGGTCAAGTTATAAGAAAACGATATCAAAATAAAGATTGATTTATTTTTGCCATATGGCTTACTTCACAAAGTTCATGCATGAGAAGTCTATACGAAAAAAATAAGTAAAAGGTAGGGAATTTAATATATATTCTTTCTAACGGTATTAATTTTTTTCAAATTTCGCATTTTTATTAGGACTTTCTGCCTCGGCAGAAACCTTGGGTTTTTTTTTAAGTCCTATTGGGTTTTTTTTTTATTATTCCTATTCTTATTCTTTTTTTCTTCCTCTTGTATTTGTGTTTATTTCGATGTGTTGCCAATGGCCCAGAACAATGAAAATTTTATGGCATATATTTCAAACCATGAGCTTTTGAATGCAATGAATTTCATATTAATGTGACGTCAAATAACGTAAGATTTGACGTCAGGTGAAAAAGATTGTACGCGGTCTACAGCCATTATTTCTGGGTCGATTTTTATCAAAATTTCACAGAATTTGTATGTTAAGCTCTAGTTGTGCCTTCCGGTGTCCGATTTTCAAAATTCGAAAAGGCAATGGTTCTATGGCGAGTCAAAGATTCGAACCATTGACGTCAAATATCAAATGCGTATGACGTCATGAGGTGAATAGTAATTTCTAAATTTTACGTGTAAACTTCTATATGTTGAAAACCTTCGAGCACCTTGAAAATTTAATAGCATATGCTTCAGATAAAACATTTTGCATTTCAATCATTTTCATTTGTCTATGACGTGTTTTGACGTCAATCTTGACGTCGTCTTAAAATATTTATACGCGGTCTACAACCATTTTTTCTGGGCCGATTTTCACCAAAATTTCACAGAATTTGTATGTTAGGCTCTAGTTGTGCATCCCAGTATCCGTTTTTCAAAATTCGAAAAGGCAAATGTTTTATAGCGAATCCAACATTCGAACCATTGACGTCAAATATCAAATGCGTATAAAATCGCTTACAGATGAGCTAGAAAGATGATATTTGGACAGGATATAAGTCGCTAGGTTAACTTTATATTCTCAGAAGATAAATGTCATATGACGTCATATGACGTCATGAGGTGAAAAGTAATTTCTAAATTTTACGTGTAAACTTCTATATGTTGAAAACGTCCGAGCACCTTGAAAATTTAATAGCATATGCTTCAGATAAAACATTTTGCATTTCAATCATTTTTATTTGTCTAAGACGTGTTTTGACGTCAAACTTGCCGTCGTCTTATAATATATGTACGCGGTCTACAGCCATTTTTTTCTGGGCCGATTTTCACCAAAATTTCACAGAATGTGTATATTAGGCTCTAATTGTGCATCCCTGTGTCCGTTTTTCAAAATTCGAAAAGGCAATGGTTTTATGGCGAATCCAAGATTCGAACCATTGACGTCAAATTTCAAATGCGTATAAAATCGCTTACAGATGAGCTAGAAAGATGATATTTGGACAGAATATAAGTCGCTAGGTTTCCTTTATATTCTCAGAAGATGAATGTCTCAAAAAAGGAACGTCATGAAGTGAAAAGAAATTTCTAAATTTTACGTGTTAATTTTTATATGTTAAAAACGTCCGAGCACCTTGAAAATTTAATAGCAAATGCTTCAGATAAAACATTTTGCATTTCAATAATTTTCATTTGACTATGACGTGTTTTGACGTCAAACTAGACGTCGTTTTAAAATATTTGTAGCGGTCTACAGCCATTATTTCGGCCGATTTTCATCAAAATTTCACAGAAAATGTGTGTTAGGCTCAAGTTTGCATCCCGGTGTCCATTTTTCCAAATTCGGAAATGCAATGGTTTATTGGCGGATCCAAGATTCGAACCATTGACGTCAAATTTCATATACGTATAAAATCGCTTCCAGATGAGTTAGAAATCTGATATTTGGATAGTCTATAAGTCTCGAAGTCTGCTTTATATTCAATGAAGATGAACGTCATTTGACGTCAGATGACTTCTTAATTTTAAAAAGAATTTCTGATATATACGCGTTAATTCAAATATATTGTTAACTTCCCTGGACCATGGAAATTTAATAGTTTATACATCAATCCATGAGTATTCCATAATAATGTAACGTTATATCACGTAAGATTTGATATCAGGGCAAAAAGGTTTTACGCGGTGTACAGCCATTATATTTGGACCGATTTTCATCAACTTTTCACAGAATGTATATGTTACGCTCTTGTTGTGTATTCCTTGTCCGGATTTCCAAATTCGAAAAGGCAATGGTTCTATGGCGAATCCAAGTTTCGAACCATTGACGTCAAATTTCAAATAGGTATAAAACCCTTTGATGATTTAGAAAGTGGATATTTGGACTGAATATTAGTCTTTCAGACTTATTTCTATTATGTGAGGATTAACGTCATTTGACGTCATAAGGTCAAAAAGAATGTTTGAAATCTAAGCGTTAATTTCTATATGTTGCAAAGTTCCAATGGGGCATGAAAAATTTACTTGATTTATTTAAGATACCTAATATTTCATTTCATTGATTTTCTTATGCCTATGACGTCATATGACATCAATCTTGACGTATACACAAGTTTGTACGCGGTCTACAGCCATTATTTTAGGACGGATTTTCATCAAAATTTCACAGAATGTGTATGTTACGCTTAAGATGTGCCAACCCGTCTCCGTTTTACCAAATATGAAAAAAGCAAGGACTTTGTTGGGCATCCTTACTTTAGTTTTCAAAATATTGAAAAGATCGAGGTTCTGTGGTGAAACCAAGTTTCAAAAAAATTAAGTTTAGTATTTCAGAGACCCTATTCGAAAAAATTTTTTTTTTGGTTTTAATGGGATTATAATATGTTTTCATTTCTGGAATAAATTCAATGTGATCCCAATGGTCCAGAATTAAAAATATTATAGTATGTTAAATATGCAAATCTTCATATGCAATAATATTCTTATTCATATGACATCAGAATAGACGTCAGATAAAAAAGTTTGTAACCGCTCTACAGTCATTATGAATTGATGAATTCGTCTAAAATTTTCAAAGAATGTATAGGTTACCTTCTACAAACCTAATATTTTCTGCGTATTCCATATCAATAATTTTCAGTTTGATTGAGATTTTAACGGTTTGCAGAAAGTCTATCGTTTGCCGTGCAAATGAAATCTAGTTATTATTCTTTTTTTTCTTCTTT
>CM037777.1:97020762-97070762 GCA_021229015.1 Solen grandis
AAAAACGGTTTATGATTTTTAAATTTTTTTGGGGTAACTTTGTCTAACAATATGTTTCCCTTTTAAAAAATGCCAGAAAATTTATCTAAACAAGCACTAAAAAGCCTTTTTTTCACTAAAATTTTCTTTTTAGGAAAAAAATTTAAATTAAAAATAAATTTAAAAAAAGGTTTTAAAACTGTTTGAATCGATGATTTTACCTATTTTTATCATATGGGGGCCCAAATTTGGGGATTCCACAAAGCTCCCCCGCATAGAAAAAGGGGTTTATACTAAATTTTTTAAAAAAGGTATTGTTCATAAAACAAACTACAACAAAAGTTGCGTTTTACGGTGAGTTTGGAAAGCCTCCCGCCCACATATAGAAAGAAAAAAAATGTATTTTTAAAGTAAATTTTACAAAAAAATTTAATGATCAAAGTTCATTAACATTAAAATTAGTGACTAAAAAAGACGGGAAGGGGCTTTTTTTAAAATTTGTTGGATGAAAAATGTAGAGAAAAATTTTTACAAGATTTAGGTTTTTTTATTTTTAAATTTTTTATGTTTATGGCTTAAATTGTTTAAAAAGTATCGTTAAAAGAATTTTTTTGATGTTTATATAAAACCCTGGTTTGAAAAAATCCCAAAATACCCAGTAAAGGGAAACACTTATGATTTTTTAAAAAAAAACAATTTTTCATAAAAGAATTTTTATTTAAATTGTGTCTTAAATGATAATCATAGAATATCTTTTTTAAAATTCTTTTTGTTCTGCATAAAAATTTTCAAATTTGAGGAAGGAAGTTAAGGGGGAAATTCCCAAAGGGGGAAAAGGGTTATGTCAAAAATGCAATTGAGAGAGATTAAAAATTGAATATCATTTTTTTTTTTGGGTTTTGGTCCTTATTACGGTTTTTAAGAATTCAATTTTTTCCCAAAAATATTTTTTTTCATGGCCTCCCATCAATAAAATTCATGTATTTGTTACAAATGCAAATCCATATTTATTAAAAAAGGTAGCTAAGAACTTTACACTTGTTTATAAATTAAGAGGAGCAGGGAATCTATTAAATTTTTTTAAATCATTTAATCAGTATTTTTTGTAAATGAATGTTTAAAATACAATTTAAGCTTTTTATTATGCCCTTTTCATTTGTGGTATATATTATTATTTTTTTTTCTGAAATTTTTCTAACATAATGCTGAAAGGTTTACCTGAAATTTTAATTTAATAAAAAACATCATACTGAAACCACTATGGTTGACCTCAAAACCATTAAAGCCTGAAAGAAAAAATAAAAACGCCACAAAAACCATAGCCTTGTTAATTAAAAGAATTTGTTAGTAACTTGTAAGAAAAGGTATATATTTATTTTCATTGTATGATAAATAATTTTAAAATTAAATTTATGAAAAAATAGTTTTTAAAATTTTAATATTATGCAATTTGAAAAATTATTTGTACAGTTTATTAACAAAAATCTGCTGTTATGCACCTTGTGTTTCTTTTCAGAAAGGGGATATCTGGCGGGAAAATTTCTTGTGTATTTTTTCATTTTTGTTTTCACCATTAAAACACATCTGTTTCCTTTTTTTTTTAATATAAAAGGCATGGCGACAGAAACGTTATCACAAATAGTAGTTATTTTCTTTAATAATTACATTTTTAGTAGATGGAAAAAAAGGTTTTACCATTATTAAATTTACATTGATGCTCATATTAAAAATTGGCATCGTTATGAAAAGTACTTGACTTGTTTTTATTTGAAAAAAGTACTTATCTGACACTTTTGACTTCAAAAATTTTAAAAAAACTAAAATAACCATCCATGAGCTGTTTATTGATTTATTCTCTAAAGATGCTTTTTAGTTGAGTAAATTGATAAAAATTGGTCGTAAAATTTGCTGTGTTTTCCCCGGACCCATGTTTTTAAAAAACCGGTGTACATTGGGGGATTTCCCGGATAATGTTTAGATTTGCGGCTCCAAAAAAAGGAGGACAAGTAGCTGAATATATAAAATTGTGTTATTTGTGCAACTTTGAGGTAAAATAAAAGTTTCTATTATTTTTATTAAAATTTTTTATTACGTTGCATAATGTTAAAATACATGTCTTTTGTATGATTAAAATTCCCGCTTTTTCTTTTTTTTCTGTATAAAACTTAAACCGTCATATTTATTATTTTTGTAAAAATTTTTTAATTGCAAAACAATGTTTGTTTGTTTGCAAATAAAATATTGAAATTTAAATTGAAATTGATGCACACTACCCTTACATGCTGTTTAATGATATGTATTTCGAAGTCATCTGTTATAATTTTTAGTCCAAATTTGATGATGATCGTTTTCTTTACCGTGATCTTTTGTCTTTTTATGATGATTTATTTTTAGTATTTCATGGCCAACTAACATTATATGATGCTATTTTAATTCCATATAATGCTATTTAGCATAGTATGATGATATTTTAATATCATATGATGCTATTTCAATAATATAAGTTGCTATTTTAGTGTTTTATGATGTTATTTTATTTTAATAGGGTGCTATTTTAGTATTATGTGATGCTATTTTGGTGTTATATGAAGCCCTTTTTAGTGTAATTTGATGCAAATAGATTTTATGATGTTATTTTAGTATTAATGATGATAAATTTTTTTTAAAATGTTCGTTTTATGATGCTCATTTACAATAATAGGATGATTGCTTGTCTTTTTATCATGTTTATATATAGTAAACGATGCTGGTCTTTTATAGCATTGTGTTCGGTTTATGTAATAATACGGTCATTTGTTATTTTAATTTTGCCATTCAAAAACTGATTTGATAGTCGAATTTAATTGCGAGTTCACAAATAAAATTATTATATCCTGCTGAAACTAAATTTACACTGGGCTTTCACATACACCGGTGCGATTTTGACATTACTTTTTGTGCCCAAAAAACAAATTTTGCGATGATCGGTGGTTCCCCGGGTGTGGTACCTGTTGAGGGATAGTTGGACCGGATACCATTTGGGTTTTTCTTAAATACCCATGAAGGGGGACCAAAAGCCAAAGGGAACATAATTTTTTATATTTTTTGTCAGGGCCCAATAATATTTCATTTGTATCCCCCGTTTTTTTTTCTTCTCTTTTATCTTTTTAAAGATTAAGAGGATAAGGGCGCCCTTTTAATAAACCCATGTGATCTTGATTTGTCAGATATAATGACATATGAATGTTTATTGAAATTTAAAAGGGAATTTTGCGATTTTGTTTATGTTGTTTTGGTTTAAAATATTTATTGAAGTAGTTCGGTCATTTTGGGCATTTGTCTAAAGATATAGTACTCCCCCATCGCATGGTAGATATTTTGTCATGATACCATACCCACTCAAATTCCTTCTTTTTTTCTTTATATAACAGTATTAAAAACCCTTTAACTATGCTTGAAAAAATCTTTTTAAAGATATTTGAAAATTTATATAATAGTATTTTTAACATCATATAAAGAAATGAAAAAAATCATATAACGTGATATGTACATTAAAAATTTCTATATTTTGAACACCTTGTAACGGCACAGTATCAACATATAAAAGGCTTTCTGGCAGCATTATGGGCAAACACCAAATTTCATAATGGAAAAAGGTTGGCTTGGGGGTAATGGAAAAAAAACCCCCACATTGTAATTTTTTTTGCAACATAGAAAGTCAAATACAAAATCGTTAAATGTGTTTGCCTATGTTAAAGGAAACTTGGCGTTCCATTAGTATTCAAGGTCAAGGTCAGTTTTACAGTGAGAACATGGATTTTATAGCTCAGTGAAAAACCCCCAAAATATGTTTTTCTAAAATTGGAAATTTTGGTTAGAAAATGGATTAAGTTGTTTGATAAAGTGTTTTACTAATGTCGGATAAGAACAATACCCGAAACAGGACCCTACAACAAAGAAAGATAGGAAAAACATAGGAAAAAACAAACGACGGCTACCTCGCCTTTGTTTAGCGGACATTTTGGACACTACGAAAAAACACGTGCAACGATAGTGACCACAGTAATGTGTATAGTAATGTGTATAGCGGCGAGCGGAAAAAAGTGGACAATTAACAAAAGAATATAAGCAACAGTCTGAATATGTAAGTGAATTTTACTAATTTTTATAAAATTTATCAGGCTATTATCAAGCAATGTCATTCCACAACCACCCTTTGCTATGACACCATATATGCCCAGCCCCACCCAACCCAGTTCAGTGGCGGCGCGTTCAGCATGTCAACACCTCCCCCTGGGCTTCAGAACTTTTAGAGGACATGAAGCAAATAAAACAAAAGTTGCAGACGGTAGACAAAATAGAAAAAAACTGTTAATTTGTTAATGCAAAAATTTCAGATATGGAAAACAAATATAAAAAATTAGATATTCGTGTCAGCGACACAGAAAAAGCATGCAAATTTTTTATTGCAAATGAAATGAGACTCGGGGCCATCGAACTCAAACGAGCCAAAGATGACATTAAACTGGTGAAAAAATCATGTGAGCGCTTGGAAAAGGCCTCGCAGGAACTGAAATCTCAAAAGGCAGAACTAGGACGCAAAAGTGATTGACTTGGAAAAAAAATCAATGCGTGATAATCTAATGTTTTAGGGAAAATAACGAGGGCGGAGAGGGGGAGGACTGCGTTAAGTTATTTAAAGAGCGTACTTACTGATCACTTGAAAATAGACGAAGAGGAAACGAACACCATTCTGATAGATCGCGCTCACCGATTGGGTCGGAATCTAGGTCCAAAGCACCGCGTCCAATAGTGGCCAAGTTTCACTATCCAAACGAGGAGAAAAGGGTCAGACAGAATCGTTTGAACTTTCGGAATATTTAAAGGCAACAAACTTAGGCATCGGTGTGCAGTTGCCAAGGGAACTTCGAGAAGCCAGGAAACCACTCATTAACCTATGAAGGAAGCTAAGGGAAACTGGAAAAACTGTCAGATTTGTCGGAGCCAGGTTGTTCATTGACGGTGAGGAGTATATTCCAGATTCGGGAACCGGACATTAGGGGGTCAAGAACACTTGAACATTTTATCTGGAATATAAACGGCCTAAAACGAAAATTATGTGAACAGGACTTTTTAGATTATTTAAATGAATATGACATAGTTTTCTCAATGAAAACATGGTTATCAAAATATGACACTTATTTTTTTGATATAAATAAATTTTGTGTAGAACATATTTTATGGGAATAAGTAAAAAAAATATAAAAAAGGGCCGCTTCAGTGGCGGAAATTTCATTTTATTATAGATCTTTAAACTTAAAAAACATGTTAAAATAGTTGAAAAGAATGGATATGGAATTCTCTGGGTAAAAATTTCTGCCGAATTGTTTGATTTCGAGGAAGATGTATATATTATGTCATACTTACATACCACCCATTGACTCAAAAGTTCTTAATTATGCAAACTTTGATTTTTTTTGAGCAAATAGAATCAGATATTATAAAGTATACAGATTTAGGTAAGGTATTTGTTACGGTGATTTTGAATAGTAGAACCTCAGATTTCCCTGATTGCATTGAATTTGATAAATATTTTGACAAAATTTGATATTTGTAAACACACGCGACATCCCATTCGCGTAAACAAAGATCACGTGATTGCTATTATGGGCGGCGCTTACTAGAAACTTGCCAAACGACTGGCCTATTAATAGCAAAAGGTCGTCTGCTTGGGGATCGTCACAGGGGTCATTTTCATTTTGTTCAGGGAGGGGTCTTAGTCAGTCGACTACCTGCTTCTCGCTCATGGACTTTAATACATTGTCATATTTCGAAGTAAAAAAATTTTTTAAAGAGTTTTCTGACCACGCGCCTTTAATGTTTTCTTTTGCTAGAAAAGATCGAGTAGCGCCGCGGCACCGAGTGCTCAACGTAAAACGAGCGATAAATTTAACCTGGGATGAAATAAAATACCCTGTTCAGAACAAAATGTTGAATATCAATGAGGGAAAGTCCAGCAGCTAATCCGCGCGTGACCAGCGAACCGGTGGACCACGTGGTTTCAACATTTAGTACATTGCTGTCAGAAACTGCTTTTGAAGTATTTGGTACAAAACAGGGGGGATCTAAAACGGGGTAAATGTCGAAGTTAAAAGATAAATGGTTCGACGCGCAGTGCTTCGAGCTAGAAAAGAATTTAAACGGGCTCGAAATTTATTCAACAGAAATAAAACCGATGAAACGCGTACTTCATTTGTAAACAGCGCGTACTCACTATAATAAATAAAGAAAAGGCGAAAAATAAATTTAAATCGAGGAAGGTAGGAGAATAATAATTTTGGCAAAATCACAGCCTCGGAAATTCTGGAAAAATATTAAGAACACTTTCAAAGTAATGATGATAAAGCCGAAACTTTGACTGTCGACGAACTTCGAGTTCAATTTAAATCAGTATTTGGGAAGATCATGACAATAAAAATCAGAATTTTTATTTTTTGACGAAAATATTTTATGATGAAGATTAGATATTTAAATTTCAGATCAGAAATGCTTGATGCGTATTTAGTCAAAAAATTTAATTAAAGCACCGGGTTCCGACGGAATGATTAGTGAAATACTTAAGGCGGCATTTAATATTTAGATCCATTTTATTAAGCTGTATAACAGATGTTCATTAAGGGGAATACCGTCACTTGGGGGAAGGCATTATTACGCCAATTTTTCAAAAAAGGAGATGTCAATAATGCCGTGGTATACTCTTATTAATATTCTAGCAAAAATTTACTCTCAAATTTTGCTTAACAGGTTTAACAAAGTGGCAGTCAAATTTGATAAAATTTGTAATAATAAATTTGGTTTCCAGAAAAATAATCTGTTGTGGATTGTTTATTTTTCAAAAACTGTTGTATCAAAGTACTTGATCAGGGAATAAGTTATTTGCATTTTTTAGACTACGATGTTTCGATAAATAGACGGGATCGTTTTTGTGGATGAAGCTTTTATAAAAAGCTTTAAGTTCAAATTTGTCCGAGCTATAAAATCAATGTATTCTGGGGTTTAAGTCTTGTATTAAATTATTCTTTTTTTCTGATTTTTCGACACACCATATTGGCTTTAAAGCAGGGGGACCGAGTTTTTCTCTGCTTTTCTTGCTGTTCGTGAACGACCTTAATGATAGTTAAACCCACAGCCTTAACGATATATTACGTAGATGAGCTTAAGCTTTTCCTAATCTTATTTGCAGCCGACCAGGCACTTTTTGCAAAGTCGCCTGAATCCCTACAGTCAATGTGACAGATATTGAACGTTACTGTAGACATTGGGGTTTGAAATTTAACCCCGACCAAAACAAAGCGTTGATTTTTGAAAAGGGTGACATACGCATCATGACTTTTTCATATTGTTTACTCCGATACAAATCGTTAAATTTCCTTCAAATATCTCGGTATTACTCTTTTTAAAAACGGCAACTGGTTATAGAACACAAAAACGGGTTGCAAAAACATGCACCATTCGCTTTACATAAGCTTTTTACTGTTTTTCAACATATTTGATTTACCAATTTATCAAAAAATGTAAACTTTTTGACTCTCTCGTAGGATCGATTTTAAACTTTGGGTGGGGAAATTTTGGGGCATGCATGAGGGCAACGATGTAGAATTAATACATACAAAGTTTATACAAGAATTCTAGGGGTTAAAAGTCCACGAACCTAGCCGCCTCTACGGTGAAGTAGGCCGCGTCCCTCTTTTAAATTTTCCGGTAAAATAATATCATTAGTACGGGCTAAGTACTAAAACAAAACGCAATTCCATTTTAAAACAATGCTATACACTACTTAAATCGATGCAGACGCGGATCGAAATTACGGTAACAAATAACTGGGGCGTCTCGATTAGAGAAACTCTCGCGAGCCACGGTCTAATGTATATTTGGGATAATCTTTGACATGAAATACCTTTAATTTATTAAACAAAGATTAATTGAACATATCTGCAGAATTGGTACACCGAATTAATTTTCTCGAATCGTTTCAGAATTTGTTTTATTTTTAAACATGCTTTTGAACTTGAAAATTATTTAGATTATACGTGAAATAAATACGAGTTACATTATCTAGGTTTAGAACATCTTCACATAACCTATTATAGAAACAGGGAAGGGTACGAGAATTTGTCACGAGAACAACGGATATTTTAAATCTTGTAACATGAAAAAGGTCGAAACGGAATATCATTTTCTACTTGTTTGCCCCGCTCAGAGAATTAGAATTAAATTTTTCACCTTTATTATTGTCATTGGCCGAATTTATTTAAATCGAAACCATTTTAGCATCGAAATCAAAGAAAACTATTTTTGCTCTATCTAAATATTTATATTGCGCCAACCAAATACGTATTTTATATTATTCCTTTGGATATTATTAATATTTATTGTCAAATGTTGTTCCATCTTACACATGTGTTCTCCGGAAATGTTAAATTTAATACTTCATTTTCTCACTGGTATTGTATTATTTGGCTATAACATTGTAATATGTTTTATGCTTTATAACATTTCGTATTCGTATTCATTAGTATTCATGTTTTTTTGTAGCTTATACATGAAAATCTATCAATTTGAAGAAAGAAAAAAAAAGCGTTTACTAGGTTGGTTCACTACGATTCGGGATGTTTTTACGCAGGAAAGAGTACCCGTGTTGAAATGGTGAATTGCGATGATATCTGAGTGAATGAGCTGCATTGTTAGGATGATTTCGTATATACTAAGGCCAGAAAGTTGATACGGATAACTATTGCATTTGTAAATACGGCTTTCCACAGACGACAAAATGATACACATCTATCTATCTATTATCTATCTATCAAATCTACCCAAATTTTTTTGCTGTTTTCTTAAGATTTAACTGTTTCTGTAAAAGTAAGAGATCATGATTTTTCATATTTATGCTTACACCTCTGCATTCGTTTCCATTTATTGTTGCTTTCAAAGTATTCTCAAGGATTTTTTTTCTTTTTTTTTTTTTTTAGATTTTTTTTTCTCAACTTTTTAGTGTGCATACTTAAATGTAATTCTATTTTTTATTATTATTTTTTTTTTTCATATTAAAAAAAACGTCAATATTATCTAAATTCAATAAGATAAAGTTTGAGGAAATTCTTAACTACATAATTATTTATGATAGAGATGATTTAAGTATTAACTTTTCAATGATTAAGTATCCGTTTTCCATATTTTTTTAAATGATATATTCAATTCCTTTGAAATAATCAAACGGAAACCCGATTCGTGTGCAATTTAAACGGGACGACCTTCTAGTATATTATTCTGTTACGGTGAAGAAATGTAATACTTTTTTTTTAGAATAGATGTAATTGAGATTGAGAATCATACGAAAAATACTAAGCGACATTTCAATGAATGTACGATTATAACTTTTTGAGAAAAACGCGTCAGACAGTCAGGGAATTGAACCAAAACACTTCTAAATCGGTTCCATCGAGATTTGCTCTACAGACTGCGTTTCGACCACTTCTTCAAATGACTCACTATACGATATGGATTATTTATTTTAAAGGCCCTTACCAAATTCGAATTTATCTTCTAAGGTCAAAGGACAAAAAAGAAATGTTCTGTGGTCTTAATGAATCCAATTGCTAACACCATATTTCTCTTAATAAGGGTAGTCACTCACAACTTTTTTACCTACATTCTTAGCATCAGTTTCTTTTAATTGAGAAACGAATAACTCTAAATTTTGTATGAATGATCGAACGTTTTTGAACAAAATTATACAACACAGGTATATATTGAGATTCAGTTTAAATTGTTGAAAACCCAAAATTTTGAGTAAAAAAAAATAAGTATCTAAGGGACACAAATAATTGTGTGTGGCATACAAGCAGAGTAGAACTAATTTCTCTATGATGTTGCGTAACTGTCACTTTACCATGCGGGGAATATAATTTCCTTTTGGATGCAAAGGTGACTCGTAGGTGAACTTGGTTTGTGGAATGTGCAGGTTTCGGTCATTAAATAGGGGTGTTACATTGATCCATACAAAAATTTTCCGATAAAATACATGTAACTTTATAATAATCACATAAAAGCTATTTTTTTAATGTAAGTTTCGTATCTGGCAAAAACTACTTTTACCCTGCATATCTGCAGTCGTCAATCCTTCTTCCACTTGAGACAAAACAACATCAGTCGCATCAGTGCTTTGATTTACAATAAAGACAAAAAAGGAAAATTAAAACTAGCCATGAGAATTTTATCAAACTTTGCATGATTATAGAGAATTGCATTTAGAAACAATTCATGTGGAAAAAATGGAGGTCACTCTTCTACTTTTTGAGTTATCTGTCGCTGAAAGTGAGTTTTTTGTGCTCTTTTCTGTCATTTTCAAAAGGGGGATAATCAAAATCAAGCATATCGATACATTATTTTATTTCACATTATTGTTTTATTTCAAGTCATTATGCAAAGTTTAAAACAATTCTATATCATTTGAATTTTCACTATGCTTCTGCAAAAAAACATTTTGCCTTTTTCTTGAAAAAAGTATTTTTTATATATTCTCCAGTGCGACTTAGAATAAAATATGTTGCATATAATTTTTAAAACTTTTACATAATGATAGGGATCTAGTACCCAACATCAAGTTGAAATTAAATAAGGTTTTCGCTAGCCCAAAATTTGACTTTTCTTCCCTTGAAAATGACAGAAAAGAGCAAAGCAGCAGTGTTATTAAGCGATAACAAACACCCTAATAGACCGATTCTTTAATTTTGTTAAGTTGAATAATATTTTATAAAAATTAATCATTATGGTGGTTTTGTCCTTTTTTTTTCCTTTTTACAATAAATTTGCGCAATAATATCATTTTGTCATTGTATCATTTCAATAATTTAAAATTTTAATTACGTGCTTGATTTTACTTGACATGTTGTCCCATACTGATTATTTGAACTAGAACAGGTAGGGGTTAATGCAAAAGGGAAATTTTCTTTATCACATTTTTAAAAAAGCAAATATTTCTTTTATTTAAAAAATCCACTTTGATATAAATGAATTATTTTATTCCCAATTTTTTATTATACTAACGAGAACTCAAGACGCCATTTGGGAAAAAATATTTTTAGCTGTTGCTTTTTTTAAATATTTAAAAAAATGTACTGAATTACCATTGATAATTTATTACAGTTGAAGAGAATATACTGATGCTTTTCCCCAAATATATTAGATATATATTAAAATGTTACAGGGTGAGAAAAATGTGCAGCCTGACCGGGGGACTCGGATTCGGGGTCTTTCGCTTACAGGACGATGCTCTACCGACTGATCTACCCGGCCACATACACCTTTTTACTCCCATATTGTGAGTTATAGGTACTTCGACATAAAAGTGGGGAACTTTATTTTTTTAACGTAATAAGTTTGTTATTTTTATGTGTCAATAAATCTGTCGTGCAATGTTGCATTATTTTAGCTGAGAGCAAAGTATACAGCCGCTTTCTCAGTTTTAAGTAAGGTTTTACTGTCTCTTAAAAAGATAAAAATAGGAAAAAAACATCAGTTTTGAAATTTCGTCAGAACCCCAAATCCATTCGTAGTTATCCCCTTTTTCGAATGTCAGCGCACATTCGCAGTCGCGCGGGTGTGTCCGAAAATTTTCTTCACATATCGTATATTTTTGTTTTGGTCCTTGATAACTTGCTGTGGAACTAATGCGGTTATGTCTGATGTCCTGTCGATATAAAATAAATGAACTTGTCTGTAAAAAACTCAACCTTTAATATGTGCTTCTAATATCTGCCCTCATTTCGGATTAAAACATTTTCCCCTGTTACAATGTGATTGATTCGAAAATAAAATCTGATACAAAACTTGTCTAACATCCCTGAAAATTTAAATCTGTGCCAGACACTTTTTCTATAAAAAAAAAACAAAAATGTAATAATACATTTTATGTATAAGCCTATTTATGATTAGCCAATGAGTTTCCCTCTAAATATGACATTTTTCCCTGTTTTTTTCATTTTCAGTATAAAATTTAGTGATTCCCTATCAGTGCGGACGTCAGTATACTAGACTTTTGAACTTTAACTACGATTAGTAATAGGCAACTGTGTCGATTGAGGCCGGGGGGGACATGCAGAAAATGTTTTTACCTGGTAAATCGGTATGTTTACCACGTTTTTATCCCGATTAACCGGGTCATGAAAAAGGTCTCCAGTATTAATTGACTTGTTAAACGATTGTTTTTGTATTGTTGCTTGGGGTTTAAAACCGTCGTGCGATAGTTTTCAATAAAAGCGACGTCTAGAATTACAGGTGGAGGAAGCCCCGAGACACAGAGGTCCCCGGGGAGAACCACCACCTCCGCAAGCAGCTAGAAGGTTCCCTCACATGAAATACCCAAAGCCCCTGCCGGGGATTCAAAACCCAGCGGTGAGGGTTAAACGATTAATTGTACATTATTAACTTGAGTTATATAAAAGGCGTACTTTTTTCATGCAGTCTGCTGCTACTACTCAACTTTGTTTTCATATAAACCTTCATGAAAAAGTTTCGGTTATTAAAAATATTTTTTTAAAATATAAAACATTTATAGGTATCATCTTCTGTATAAATACGCGAACTAAAAAAATTGAATCCTTGCCCTGGGTTTTAAAAAATGCATTTGATTAATAGTCGCAATTGAAAGATTAGCTGTAGATTAAGTACGGCTGACTACTCTCTGTGAATGGAGTAATGGAATGGGCGCTGTGGGTTTCCGATGCTGATAGGCCCCTTCATGACAAAAATATAAAGTTTCAAATACTTGCGGATTGACAACTGAACAGAGGAACAGAGAGAGAGAGAGAGTATATGTTACGAAACGGTATTAATACAATAAGGAAAGTACAAAGGCATGCTTTGAGAACAGTTGCTTACTTTCGAATAGTGAATTTAAAGGCCGCTTTATGATGTGCTGTACAAATCCCTCTTTTGTTTCGTTCTATGTTAACTAAAAAGTACATTATACGTAATGTTCTAAATGTTCATTTGATCCAGCAAAATAATTTTCTAATGCACATTTTATGTTATGATAGAAATGCTTAAATACTTGTATCTGGCAGGTGCAGTCTGGGAATGCAAATGTCAAAAATAAGTGACAAACCTGTTTTATGGTTTTCAATGTAAACTATATCTGCAGGAAAATGTCAAATCTAGTTCGACCTATAAAAGTGTAGATACATGAATGCCAATATAATGCTAAAGTTGCTTCATACAGTTCGTAATGGTTGGGCACGAAGTTTATTGTGATCATCGTCAGAATAATGTCCTTGCAAGTTTCAAGTGTGCAAGTGGCACCAACCTGGGAATAACTTTGAAAACACAAAGTATTTTAAAGTAATGATCAATTGATGATAGAAGCATTAAGTTCAAATCAAGATAAAGGGCATGTCAGTTATGAGAGTGTCTGTCGTCACGGTAAGCTCGAATCGTTCAATGTATCTCGATTTTTGGCAGAGTATATCCAAGAAGTTGAGCGTAATCGTAATCTGATTGAGAGCCTATGTAATTATATAAAGTAGCAGTATAATGGGTAGTAATAGTAGTCTCATTTTATAGTATTTATTTTCAATGTATTGTGGCTCTTGTGATGTCTACTGACCTTTTTTATTTTCATTTCATACATAAAATAGTACGTAGTGAGAGATATATTTTCTCAAACAACCACATTCTGTAAAGGTATCAACATTTTATTACATATACGCAAACACAAAACTATTAAGATGTGTTCATAATGATGTGTACATACATACACAATCGGTGGGCAAAATACTTTATTACAAAATAACAAAAAAACTTAACTATATGTATAATCTTATTGACACCATTAATCCAGCATTTACTAGGTAAGATTTGAAATGAATAATAACACATACCATTGGCATATACATGTTTCGACTGCAACTGAAGATCACGAAAAGCGTTACATTAAATGCATTTAACATACTTTGCTGTTCTCGAGGAATATCTGACCGCGCTATTAAAGGATAATAAGCTAGTATATTTTGTCTTTTATATCTCGCACGATTACATCTTCTCGTGATTTAATGAATACGTATCAGAAGAAGTTATTTTGAAATTTTTTATGTTCAAAATGGTATGGTGTATCTTAAAAAAAAATCGAGATGAATCTCTTACTGCGCCCTTCTCGAGACAAAAAGCAGAAGGGGTGTTTCGATTTAAAAACAATTCAATCTAAATGTTATCGAAATATAAATCTAATACATTTATTAATATTAAACAATCAGCTATAATAATTGTTAATCACTTAATTTTATATTGCCTTACCGGACCAGGCTACTTCGGTCTTGGGCTTTTTCAGTACACGACCTCTCTGGTTTCGGGCCTTTTTTGACCGTCGGTAAGCCGCAATATAAAAGTGGTAAGTTGATTTAGAGAATATGAAAATAAGTTTCGCATGCATATGAGGTATGAGGATGAGCGCATATTAATTTCATTAATCTACCCCTAAAACGTTTACTTTTTTTTTATTTAAGTCAGTGGCCAACTTTATTTACCATACACTGAAAAACGACGCATTCCTGTATATTTTGTATGTAAATTTGTATAGAACCCCTAGATGAAATATTATCTTCGTATTCACGAAATCTAATAAAGTACTGTATTCAGATGAATTACAGTTTCTTTGATGAAAAAAAAGTTATTTTATCAAACAATTTTCTTTGAGCTCTTCGAGACTTGTTTCGGGCCAAACGTTATAAAATACCTTGCAGTAATTATAGTCTGTTTCACCGAAAGACGATGAGCTATATTACAATGATTTTTATCAACCAGTCACTTTAAAGTTTTTATCTTATTATTTTGACTTCCTCGGATGAAATGATTCGAACATCATAAAACCGTTCTACCTTTAAAATTTCTTTAATCTCCATAACACCGCATGTCTTTTTTTTTTTATTATAGATAGTTTATTTCTTGTTCATTTATTCATACATTTGTATTTCTATTATAGTAGTCAATTAAAACTTGTAACTAAGTATGAAAGTGTATCATTCGCAGTTGTTCTACAGAAATTGGAAACATTCCCCGGTCACTATCGCCCCCGTCGAAATTTCTGTAGAACGCACAGATTAACACTGCATACCATTTAATAGACTTTCGTCGAATCAAAGTAAGTATCCACCTGATCCATCAAAAACATTGACAATAAGGTATACAACCACGTCTCTGCGAAATTGTTGAAACTCGACTTGCGTTAAGATATGGACGAGGTACAGAATCAGCCGTTAATTCACTGTGTGCTTGTGTGTGTGGTGACACTTGTAAAAAGTATCAAAAGTTAAAGGAGATCAAAATAAGTGTATTAGGACATTTAAAAAACAAGTAATAACCTAAATTATTAAAATAAGAAAATGTCAAAAGTAGAGAGACACCTCTCTATTCTCCCAGAAGCTAAGGCCGTTAGAAAGTTTTTTTCTTTCCGGACCATTCAAATTCTAATAATGCAGACACACAATGACTGCTGTCTGTGATTGAGAAGCTTTAGATAAAGGGCGTATATACAATTAACAACCAAATTATAGGTATAATATCTACAGATCGTGTCTTCTATGGAAAGAGAAAACAACAACAGCAATTGCAAAAATGGACTTCTTCACATAAAAAAATATTATAAATCATAAATATGAATTTCAAACGATTGGTTAGATAACAAAAACCTATGCATGTCTATTATGAAAGACGATCGCGACAGTTTCACCATTTTTTCAAAAACACATCCAGAACTTCCTGATTCTTTGTATGTTGATTGTGTATTATCTGATCTACTCAATTATTAAATAAAAACACGGGGCCACCAGCCTTAGAAAATATGAGTGTTTTTATATTTATACCGTTTATATAGGTAGTTTAGGATGCAATTTCACCTTTAATTTTTTTTAGATTATATTTTTCTAATGTTCAAACATTCAGATTTTTCTAATTTTCTCAATGAAAACTATTTAGGTACTTATCTATAAGACTAAAACTTAAAAACAATAGGTTACCAGGCATGTTATTTAAGAAAATACATTTCAAATTTATGGGGGGGGGAATTTTACTTAGGGGAAATTTAAGGTGTAGATAAATATTAATTTTTATAATTATTTATAGGAATGTAGACTTACTACCGAATCCCCTGTACATATTATGAATGACGCGTATACAATTTAGATTCTGTTCTTCTTAATCGTCTTAAACAGTTTTCCTTTAATTGCACACCGACAGTCGGAGTGATAAATATGTACAGTACATGACACAATTACGGCGATTTTTATCCTAATACCGGTTCAAATTTTGTGGTTGGTAACAGTACTGAAAACTTTCCAGTTGAAAAATAACATGTAGCCTTTTTTGATCTTGTTTTTTTAATCATCTAGCGTTTCATTTAAAAGAAAACTGTTATATTTGCATTACCGGTGATGTGTAAAATGTATAATGTGTGATAATAGAAACTATCGTGATCGTCTTTAATATGGAAGATTCAAATCGAGAGCCGGTCCCTGATTGTCGGCCGATACGAAACTCGTGGGGCGATCTTTTAAACGTGGGACAAAATGTGGGTCGATTTAGGATTAGGTACACATTTAACGGTGGGAGAGAGTTAATAATAATGAGGATGATAACAACAATGATGACAATATTCTTGACCGAATGCGCAGTAACGGGGACGCAGTGGTAGAGGATGAGCCTAATTTGTCTTCGTTCGAAAGATGTCTGGAGCTGTCCGTGCATGTGTGGACTACAGGAAAGTCAGTGCGCTGGTCAACAAGATGGCTTTCCCTGCCCAGAGTTCAGATGCAGTAGCAGGCATGAGTTTGTTTGAACTGACATCTGGATTTTTTTTTAGATCCCATTGAAGGAGGAAACATTCCGAAAACTGCATTTGCATGCAAGTTCGGTCTGTTTGAGATGACCAAATAGTCATAGACCAGATAGTAGTAGCACCTTTCAGAAAACAATGGAGTTACTCCTTCAGGGCCTTCAGTGGCAAGCCTGTCTTGTATACATAGATGAAATAATCGCGTATGTTGCCAACTTTGATGACACATGAGCAGAGTTGATGAGGTCCTGTGTAGAACAGCTAAGGCTTGCCCGAAGTCACTACCTGAGAAATGTCATTTGCTACAAACGGAAATGAATTTTAGGTCACATTGTTTCCATGATGGGGTATGCCCTGATCTCATTAATGTGCTCAAGGTAGCTGATGGGCCAAAGCCGACTTCAGCCAAACACGTGAAGCAATTCGTTACTACTGCCTCTATTACAGGCAGAGATTTTACTAAAATAGCTGCACTTTGGTTGGGGTTGACTGACTAGAAGGATGCAGTTTTTCAATGGACAACCGAATGTCAGACAGCATTTGAGGCTTTAAAGGCGAAATTAATTGGGTCAGGTGTTATGAGTTACCCACTGAATGAAGGTGGAAATTTATTTTTAGATGTAGATGCATCTGTTGTTGGCAATGTTGGTGTCCTTTCCAGATACAAAATAGCCATGAAAAAGAAATTGCCTACGCCAGCAGGTCCCTGAATAAGGCAGAACGTAATTATTATATTACAGAAAAAGAACTTCTGGCTGTTGTTTATTTTATTCAATATTTCTGGCAATACGGAAGTTAACCGTGCTCAGTGGCCATCAGGCCCTGGCATGGCTCTTCAGTCTCAATGAACTCAGTGGCAAGGTGGCCAACTGGATTGAGATTCTGGCGGCATATCAGTTTATTTACTTCAGGACATAAATGGCGCATTAAAAATGTAAGTATACTTGATTTCAACATTTTAATCCGAATCATCTGTAAATTATCCTTTGTTTTCAATTTATTTCTTTAACAATGAAAAAGATACACATAAGATTGTTTGCACATATCTGTAGTATTAAATATTGTAGCAAATAAAAATAAAAAGAGCGACCTTCATAGTTAAAGGCATCTCGAAAGGTTCTTTATCTGTAAAATATCCTTTCTTTAATACCCCACTGAGCCAGGCCCCCACCTGCTGTGACCAGACTGCTAATTGCTGGTCATCACTGCAGGGAGTCTTTAGCCAATATAGTACTAATCTGTCACAGTAAAACCTCTGATGGGTTAATGCAAAACTAAATTATCTGCTAGTATGGAAGTGAGACAGTAGGCTAGTTTTACACAAAGCCATAAACATTTTAATGAATGTTAGTGATAATGTGGATTATTTACTGTATGATCCCTTTCATATTCTTTATTGCATTAATTACTAGGTGTCAATTTTGTAACTGCATGATTATGTATTTATTTCATAGTTAAATATTTGATTTTGAAAATACATGAAAGAGATACAAGTTTTAGTAATCAAAATGACTTAAAATGAGTCTGAAGGACATTATTCTGACAATGAATGATTTTTTAAATTGCTTTTGTTAGAAACGTTTCGTTACATTTTATTCAACAGAATTTCTCTTATATGTTATGACATAACAAACAAAAATCAAGTATTTAAAACAGTGTTGATTTTCTGGCATAAACATGAGTTGAGGGAAGAATTGAGAGAATGAAAGTATTTAGTAATACATAATTTATTTCCAAACTTAATGTCGCTTTTTATGATAAATTTTACAAATCAAAATAAAATATAAATTAAAATATATATGAGAACTAAAAGAATGAAAGAAAGAAATAACAAAATGTATAAGAAATAACAAATCAACCAACAAAGTAAGAAAGAAAACAAATAAAGATTTATATTTAATTAAATAAAAAAGAATAAAAAAGAACTGATAGAATAATTTCTGGTATTTAGGATTGCATAATTGGTATATTCACAACTATTTCCTTTACAAACTGTGAATGACTATGTTCAACCCCCAAATATAGCATACATACACTTGGATCTTGAACAATACCTGTGTGACAGACACATCGTAACAGACTGTGGCAGCCTGGCTTATCAGAACACAGATGCCCACACATGCTGGGTGGGTGAATAAATGGGGGGGGGGGGGGGGGGGGGGGGGGGGGGTCACTTATATCAGGGTTTTGAGATGCCTTTAAGGCGTTAAATAAAATACTTTAAATCTCACTTCTTTAAACAAAGTAGTCGTAATAAATATTAATATGATTTTTTCCACAATGACCAAACAAATAATAACATTTTTTAAACATTATACTTGAGCTAATACATTTTTAACAAGATGAAACTGTAAATTAGATATGTGTAAATGTTATTTTCATTTACTCGTGATATGGTCCCGTGGAAATATAAACCATATTGAATGATACGGATATTTCGTTTTAGGCATAGCCTCTCTTAAAATGACTTAGTATCGGCACATCGGATCCACTACACATGCGTACGGAAGGCGACAGTACAATGACATAAACGCAAAAAACATAATGACGAAAACGCGAAAGTACAATGACGAAAACGAGAAATCGCGAAAGTACGATGACGAGGAATAAATATTTCGCCTTTTCGTCATCGTACTTTCGTGTTTTGGTGTTTCAGATAGCCCTTATGGAATTTCGAAAGAGAAACAACATTAGACTTAACTTGGATTGTCGCTAGGAAAATTGCACATATTTAATGATACAACTACCTTTAATGATTCGCGCTTCCCCATATTATGTACGTAATATTTACTTGCTGGAGAGCTGCTATAGTCTTGAAGAAGCGTTGCAATATTTGGCGCGTCGTGTAGCATATGGGCGTGGCAACTGAATGCACCAGGTTCTTAAAACATCAACTTTTCAGCATTACTAGTGATTTTAAGCTGTTTGTAAAATGAAAGGTCATAAGGCCTTTTTTATTTTTCGTTTTACCAAAATTTCGATTTCAGAAAAAAAATGAAAAGCTCAAATTTTTTATTCCCGCCGCTCAGGCTCAAAAACAAATAGAGAAATAAAATGTCGGAATCGGTGCGACCAAAAAGTAAAAACAATTTGACAGTGTTCATCGACTGTTACCAAACGATGGACAAACACAATGACTGTTGTTAAAACTACATGTACTTGGGAAAACCACACGCGCTATATTAGTAACTTCACTAACTTGTTTCCCCCACGCGCACTTGCCATGATATTTCCCCGCGCACTTGCCAAATTGTTAATGTCGCTTATATCATGATATTACTGTGTGGTTCTCCATTTAACTCATCATTTTGTTTTATTTACGAAGGTAATGAGTAGACAATACGAGTAATACACGTTTATGCACAAGCACCCCCTTTAGAAACCAACGCATTTTGTACACGTAGTCTTGTTCAACAAGACACGCTAATGACAACAGACCAGTTTACGGGTTGTTAACGCCGTAGCCGACTACAGCCTTTATAAGGTAAATTCAAGAGGCGATGACAGTAAGAAAAGAAAAAAAAAGGTAAAGATGAGCCAAAAAAAGTGACAAGAGAAAATAAAACGAATAAGATCGTTTGTCCCAAAATGGAAACATGAGTTCCCTTGAATAGATTGACGTGCCGAAAATATGTATCGAACCGAGCGCTCTTTTGGTGGTACGGTTAATTTCATGGTTGAAAATTTAAATTGCATTCTGAATCTGTATCCCGTAAGTTTCACCAACGAAAACATGAAATATCGCATTGCTCACAACTCACCAATTTAGCTGCATCCCATACTGTGGAAATAGAACGGGTTGAAAATCATTATTACACTATTATTCTAAGTAAGACTTTGTTTTATTGTTTTAATTCGGTTTTGTTCAATTTAGGTCAGGTCTAGTAGGTTTTCAATGTTACTGGACCACTGGTCTAGTTCTTAAAAATTTAGTAAACCACTCACAAATGTAGTTGCATCCCATACTGTGGAAATAGAACAGGTTGAAAATAATTGTTACACTATTATTCTAAGTAAGACTTTGTTTCATTATTTTACACTTCGGTCTTGTTCAGTTTAGGTAAGGTCTAGTAGGTTTTTAAATTTACTGGACCACTGGTCTAGTTCTCGAAAAAGTTAGAAAAAACTTAACTTTTCATCTGTATATATAGTGTATTTGAACTGGGTTATTACATTTAATTGTGGATACTTTGTCAGATTATAATATCAACTTTGAGATGTCTTTATTTTTATCCTGTTGTTTTATTCTGTTATTTTTATCCTCATTGGTGCCATGATGTAGCTTTTTTTCCGACAGAATAAAAAGAAAAATGACCCCCCCCCCCTACAACCATGTGGCATCCTGGCGGTTTGTAAAACAAAGAATAAAATATAAAAGGCCTTAAAGTATGTTTAATTCGCTATGCATTAAATAGAGAGAGAGAGAGAGAATTACTTTCTTTCAACCGCCAACTTGTTATCATTATCCTACACTAATGGTATCTTCTTTTTCAATAAATGCTGGGACCTATAACTGAAATATAAAGCATTAACTAACATTAACTTTACATCAGTTTCACCTGTGTTTTGGTGTATGTGTCACTTAAGTTTCACCTGTGTGATGGTGGATGTTTCACTTATGTTTTATGTTGGTTTCACCGGTGTTTTGGTGGATGTTTCATGTTGGTTTCACCTGTGTTTTGGTGGATTTCTCACTTTATTTAACCTACGTTTTAATGGATGTTTCACATAAGTTTTACCTGTGTTTATGTGGATATTTTACATTAGTTTCATCTGTGTTTTGTTGGATGTTTCATTTAACTTTCACCCGTGTTTAGGTTGATGTTTCACATTAGTTTCATCTGTGTTTTGGTAAATGTTTCATGTTGGTTTCACTTGTGTTTTGGTGGATGTTTCACATTAGTTTCACCTGTCTTTTGATGGATTGTTTCTTAAATTGTTATGACAGTTTTGGTAAATGTTTCATGTTGGTTTCACTTTTGTGGAAGGTCAATGGGGGGAGTTGTAGTTTTTGTTAAAAGTAGTATTGTACATTGTGTAAATAGAGTTGCCGAAAGTTTTGAATTTGGTATTGTCCTTGCCATAGATAAATCATTATTTGAACATGAGAAAAACATTTTATATGTTGCGTTATATGCACCTTTTTATAACGATACTTCTATCTCCTGCATTCAGAGGTTCGAGGAGTTACTAAGCAGCAACCAATGGGCAGGTTATGATTTTTTGCTATGTGGTGATTTCAATGCAAGAACAGGAGACTTATCTGATTTTACAGCATTTGATCATATACCAGAATTTGAGGAATGCAGAGAGGTATTTGATAACGTTATTGATAGTCCACGCCAAACAAAAGATCTTACAGTAAACAAATTTGGACGAGAACCCCTAAGATTCTGCCAAATTTTCTCATGCTATATAGTAAATGGGAGAAAATTGAATGATTCTGCTCAACAACACAGTGCAGATTTTACATTTGTCAATCAAAATGGAGCAAGTGTTATTGACTATTTTATACTTGCAGAAGGTTTATTTAATCTAGCGCTAACCTTTGAGGTATTGGACAGAACTGAAAGTACTCATATGCCTTTATCACTAACCTTAACATTACATGTACAAGAAGAAACAGTATGGAAGACACTTCTTATAACCATGAGTATTATGTAATGAATGAAAAAACAAAAGAAGATTATAATGCATTTCTAAAAAATGAAACTGAAAAGAGCCTATTAACTTTACAAAACATGTATATGAATGAAACTGATGTAAATGTCATTTTAGATAAGTTTGAGTCTATACTAATTGATTGTAGCCAAACTTTCAAACATAGTAAAGTACGTAAACATATCTGTAAGCAAAAAGGAAAAGCATGGTTTGACAAAGAATGTCGAAAGGCAAAGACTGAGGCAAAAAAAGGCTCTTAGATCTTTTCGCTCTTTTAGAAATGAAGAGAACTTAAGTAATTATATAAATAAAAAATATGCATATAAGAACATATGTAAAAGTAAAAAGGTACAATATAACAATAATTCTATGAATACATTAAATAAAAATATAAAAAATTCAAAAATATTTTGGCAAGAATTAAAAAAGTTGTCAGAAACAGTTAGGAATGAACCAAATATTAGTATTAACTGTTGGCTTGATCATTTTAAAAATTTGTTTACAACAACAATATATGAACATATTGAAGAGAACGGCGATGAAGAGAATATGAATAACATTGATGATGTTGAAAATGCACTTTTTAATGATCTGATTTCTGTAAAAATTATAAATAAAAATAAAGCATGTGGCGGGATCCTTATACCTCAACATATATTACATGGTATTGATATTCTTCTACCTTATATCAATAAGTAATTTAACAAAATATTTGTATCATCCACTTTTCCAGAAAAGTGGACAAAAAGTATAATTATACCTATACATAAGAAAGGTAACAGAAATAATACAAGTAATTACAGGGGTATATCTCTCTTAGATATCCTATGTAAGATATATACATCTATTTTAAACAGAAGATTAACTTTTTATGTTGAGGCATATAACAAAATAAATGAGTGTCAAGCAGGTTTTCGTTCAGGTTATTGTACTGTGGACAATGCATTTATTTTATATTCTATTGTTAATAAATATTTCCAAAGAAGGGGTAAGCCTGTATATGTAGCATTTATTGATTTTCAAAAGGCATTTGACTCGATAAGCAGACCTATTCTGTTTGATGTATTAAAGCGCAAGAACATAAAAGGCCACTTATACTCATCTATTAAATCCATATATGTTTCGGTAAAAGCATATGTAAGGACAAGGAAGGGTTGCTCAGATTTATTTGATTGTCCACTTGGCCTTAGGCAAGGCTGTTGTATCAGTCCGATTTTATTTGCCCTTTTTATTGATGAATTTTATAATATTTTGTGTGATAACAATGTTCGTGGTATACAGCTTTATCCAGATTTAACGGAAATATTTTTACTTATGTTCGCAGATGACTTAGCATGTATTTCAGACACTGTAGCTGGATTGCAAAAGCAACTCAAACTGTTACACACTTTTTGTATTGAATATAAGCTCAATGTAAATGTAGAAAAAACTAAAATTTTAGTATTTAAAAGAGGAGGCACTTTATCTAGATTAGAACAATGGTATTATGGAAACTCAAAGCTAAATATTGTAAATGGTTTTACTTATGTAGGCATTTATTTTTCAAATAGACTTTCCCTCTACAAGATGGCTGAAAATATGTGTGTGAAGGCGAAAAAAGCCTGATAGCTGTTATAAAATCTCTTGAATGTTGCAAATGTTTGCCATATAGTATATATTTTAAAATATTTGATGCAAAAATCCAGCCAATTTTATTATATGGATCGGAAATTTGGGGACTTAATAATTTTGTTTGTCTTGAAAGTATTCAAATTTTTGCTTGTAAACGCTTTTTACATGTAAAACAATCAGCTTGTAATGATGCAGTGTTAGGTGACTTAGGAAGATTCCCTTTATACATATATGCTGCCAAAAGATGCATTAGCTATTGGTTAAGAATTCTCAATATGCCTAAATATAGATATGTTAGAATATGTTATGATATGCAAGTACACTTTGATTCTTTAGGATATAATAATTGGGTAAGCAGTGTTAGGCAACATCTTTATTCAAACGGTTTTGGATATGTATGGGAACATCAATATGTATCAAATCAAAAGTTATTTCTCACCCATATGTTACTAGATTAAAAGATCAGTATGTGCAAAATTGGTATGAAAGTTGTTGTAAAAATGTGAAATTGTCCTATTATGTAAATTTAAAAGAGATTACAATGTAAAAAATTGTTAATATTGATAAGTTTAGGAGTTGTTTAGCAAATTTTAGAAGTTCTTCACATCCTTAAAGTCGTTATTATAATATACCTAGGGAATATAGAGATTTCATATATTAAAAATTTAAAATTTTATATGCATTTGTTCATTATATAAGAATATTCGTTCAATATATATACCAGTTATTTACTATGAAAACCCCTCTGTTGAAAAATTTTACAATCTTATAGCATGTAAAAATGAAGATGTCATTAAGAAATTAGCAATGTTTATCTTCCATGCAACTAATGTAAGAAATGAATATTTAGGCAAGTAAAGTTTTACTACACTATGACTTATAATATTATGTATTGTCTTTAGGATGTGTCTTTGTTATATAGTTTAAATATGTTGATAAATATGACTACCTGTCACAATACATACGTTGCTTTGCATGTGCAAATGATGTGTATTTATATTTTTGTGTATGGGCTGGAGGCCTTACCATAATAAAATCTTGAATCTTGATGGATGTTTCATATAAGTTTCACCTATGTTTTGGTAGATGTTTCACATTAGTTTCACCAGTGTTATGGTGGATGTTTCACTTAATTTTCACCTGTGTGTTGGTGTATGTTTCACCTGTGTTTTGGTGGATTTTTCACTTAAGTTTCACCTGTGTTTGGGTGGATGTTTCACATTTTTCCAGGGCTTTGGTGGATGTTTCATGTTGGTTTCACCTGTGTGTTGGTAGATGTTTCTCATTAGTTTCACCTGTGTTTTGGTGGATGTTTCACTTAAGTTTCACCTGTGTTTTGGTGGATGTTTCACGTAATTTTCACCTGTGTTTTGGTGGATGTTTCACATAAGTTTCACCTGTGTTTTGGTGGATGTTTCACGTAATTTTCACCTGTGTTTTGGTGGATGTTTCACTTAATTTTCACCTGTGTGATGGTGGATGTTTCACTTAATTTTCACCTGTGTGATGGTGGATGTTTCTGATTAGTTTCAACTGTGTTTTGGTGTATGTTTCACATTTATTTCACCGTGTTTGGTGATGTTTCACTAGTTCACCTTTTTTGGTGGATATTTCTTTCATGTTGGTTTCACCTGTGTTTTGATGGATGTTTCATGTTGGTTTCACCCGTGTTTTGGTGAATGTTTCACTTAAGATTCACCTGTGTTTTGGTGGATATTTCACATTTATCTTCTCTGTGTTTTGGTGGATGTTTCATGTTGGTTTCACCTGTGTTTTGGTAGATGTTTCACTTAAGTTTCAATTGTGTTTTAATAGATGTTTCACATAAGTTTCACCTGTGTCTTTGGTGGATGTTTTTTTCTTGGAGGTTTCTGGCTTTGTCCAACAGGGATTTGGTGGATGTTTCACATTAGTTTCACCTGTGTTTTGGTTGGATGTTTCGCATTAGTTTCAGTTGTGTTGTAATGGGTGTTTTTTTCATTAATTTTCATCCCAGAAAACGCCTATATAATGTCATTATTTTTGGTTCATTTAATTATAATATCAGTATATTAATTTTGTGTCCCCGTGATTTTGCATTTACTTTTACGTAACTGCATTTTTGGACTACTTTCATACGTATTCATGTATTATGTACTTTTGCGCAATTACACAATTTAGTGCACGCTTTGATTAGTCCCATTGTCGATATACCAATGATTATTTTTTCATGTAGAGTGACATATCCGATTTTAACTTTGATATGATAATTTAGCTTAAATATTATTCAATACAAGTTTTTTTAAATTAACTCATTTACGACATCAGTAATGTTCAGCGCATTAATCCGATGAACAAACGGGCTGATCATTCAAATATTTAAATTTGATTTCATATATTTATGATCATTAAAGGCGTTTTAGCTTTTTTTTTTTTTTTTTCTTGGTAACGCAATTTTTTTTTTTAATTTTACGCAAAACCACTTTAGACTTAAACTAAAAGCTATTTGAATTGAGAAATAGGGGGTCGTTTTAGAGATTAAGCTTATGGTTAAACGTAACTGTTTCCAAAAATTTGTTGAGAAAATAAAAGCATTAAACATTGGAAAGATTGCATTCTAAATACTTTAATAACATATCAACCGGTGTTAACGGTGAAAATACTGTCAAACATGCCAGGAAAATACACTACGAGCAAAAATAATCTTTGTGTCTGGATTAAAAATAGATTTTATATTTCCTTTATTTTTCAGATTCAATTCTCTGATATGAAAGCTTTCTGAAAATGTAAAAAAAAATGTAAAGATCACCACCTTTTTTTTTTTTTTAACTAAAACTGATTTTATTTCAGCCAAATTTGCATAAAAACACTAAAATTTGACTTTTTGGGCTCTCAACATTTGGCAAATATACTTAAGTCATGTTTTGATAGAGGAATTTTAAAATTCGGGGTCCCCTTTAACATTCTACTAAAGTAAATGAGAAATTATAAAAAAATCAAAAGCTATTCACAAATTGTTTGGCCACAGAAACGTAATGAATATAGAATCTGACACGAATGGTATTGCATAAGAAATTTTAAATCGAGTCCATGGATATGAGTTATATGAATAAATATGAATATGATATGAACTGTCAATTAATGCCAGATTCTTTTTATAATTTGATCTAAATTCAGTAAACCGAGATTATAACAAAAACAACAATAGAAATGGACCGTGACTTTTTGTAATCTTACACCAAGAAAATAGTTCCAAACAACGATTCACTATGAGTATTTCCCACACATTATCATCATAACAGTTAATAAGACATATTTTCAATCAAAGTTAATTGCAGTCCAACCAAACATAGACTACACGCACGTGACGCGAAGTAAAAGTTACAGTAAGACTGAGTTGAGTATAATGAAATCTTGCTGATTATACGAAACCGGAAACAGCTGTTTATGTACTAAGTATATTGTCACATGATTTATTGTTTTCTATTACAAAATACTTCTTCTTATTGGTTAGGCTACTCATCTTGTTAACATAGAATAATGTGTACAATTTATTAAATCAGTCGTGATTTACTCATCAAGCTACACATACAAACATGTGTACGAAATAACTGCATCGCGCATGTGGATAAACACTGTCGAACACAACCCAGTAATGATATCATCATATTATGCCGCCCTAAAGTCACGAAGATAGGGTCATGAAAACATCTTGACTTCATTTTAGAATATTCACGGAAGCTCTATGGCATAAGTCTTGAATCCTTGAATCATGGGTCTTCAAAAAAGGTCTTCAATCATAAGTCTTCAATCATAGGTCTTCAATGAAAGGTCTTCAATCGTGAGTTTCTTGAATCGTGAGTCTCTTGAATCGTAAGTCTTCAATCTGGTCTTCAATCATAAGTCTTAAATCATAGGTCGTCAATCATAGGTTTTCAATCATTAGTCCTCAATCATAAGGTTTACAAATTAAGGTCTTCAATCAAAACTTTTCAATCATAAGACCTCAGTTATTGACCTTCAATCATACATCTTCAATCATAGATCTTCGAGTATAAGTCCTCAAGCATACATCTTCAATCATAGGTTTTCAATATTAAGTCTTCAATCAGTTTTTAATAATTAATTTTCAATCATAGGTCTTTAATCATAAGGCTTCAATCAAAGCTCTTCAACAAAAGGTCTTCAAACAAAGCTCTGCAATCGTTAATCTAAATCATAGGTCTTCAATCGTAAGTCTTCAATCATAGGTCTTCAATAATAAGTCTTCAATCATAGGTTTTCAATCATAGGTCTGCAATCAAAGGTTTTAAATCGTAGGTATCCAATCATAAGTCCACAATCATACGTCTTCAACCTTAAGTCCTAAGTCAAAGGTCTTCAATCAAAGGTCTTCAATCGTTAGTTTCTAATCATAGGTCTTCAATTAAAGCTTTTTTCATATGTGTTCATAAGTGTAAGTCCTCAATCAAATGTCTTCAATCGTAAGTCATCAATCATAGGTCATCAATCATAAGTTTTCAATCATAAGTCGTCAATCGTAAGTGTTTAATCGAAAGCTTTGAATCATAGGTCCTCAATCAAAGGTTTTCAATCGAAATTATTCAAATATAGGTCTTCAATCAAATGTCTTCAATCGTAAGTCTTCAATCATAGGTCTTCAATCATGATTCTTCAATCATAGGTCTTCAATAATAGGTCTTCAATCAAAGGATTTAAATCGTAAGTATTCAATTATAAGTCCACAATCATTCTTAAATCATAGGTCTTAAATTAAAGTTTTTTGATCATAGGTCTTCAATTAACGCTTTTTATTCATAGGTGTTCATAGGAGTAAGTCTTTAATCAAATGTCTTCATTCATAGGTCTTAAATAATAAGTCCTCAATGTTTAAACTTTAAACTTTTATTTATTTAACATCGATTACGAAACAAGTTTTCACAACTTAAATTAATCACTCTCGATGGCTCTGATGGCGGCGTATGTGGTCATTATTGTGGGAGGAAACCAGAGAGCCCGGAGAAAACCCACGTGTCTGGACGGGCGACCACTGTACCCTCTCACGTACGTGACCAGGAATCGAACCCGGGACGCATTGGTGAGAAGCGAGGCGCGTTACTACTACGCTATCCAGGCACTCAATCGAAGGTCTTCAATCGTAAGTCCTCAATCATAGGTCTTCAATCCTAAATCTGCAATCATAGGTCTTCAATCAAAGGTCTTCAATCGTGAGTCATCAATCATAGGGCTTTATCAGTCTTTAATCATTGGTCTATAATCAAAGGTCCTCAATCAAAGCTCTTCAATCATAGGTGTTCAATTGTAAGATTTTAATCGTAATTCAATAATAGATCTTCAACCATAAAACCTCAATCGCAGGTCTTCAATCAAAGGTATTCAATCGTAAGTCTCCAATCATAGGTCTTCAATCTTAGGTCTTCAATCATAAGTTTTCAATCAGAGGTTTTCAACTAAAGCTCTCCAATCATAGGTCTTCATTCAAAGGTTTTCAATCGTAAGCTTTGATCATAGTTCCTTAATCGTAAGTCTCCAATCAAACTTTACAATCGTTAGTCTTCAATGATAGGTCTCAATCAAAGATATCCGGACTTCGTTTCCGTTCCATAACTCTGACATTCCTGGATGGATTTTGAAATTATTTAGCAAAAATGTTCACCATCATAAAACAATATGTCGCTTGCAATTCCCAGGTCTGTGTCTTTAATGTTAAGGTCACACTTAGAGTTCAAAAGTTAAAAATGGGGTCTACTTTTTGATTCCGCTGCATAACTCTGACATTCCTTGATGAATTTTGAAATTACTTGGCAGAAATGTTCAACATGAGACGATGTGTCGTGCGCAATCCCCAGGTCTGTAGCTTCAAGGTCAGGATCACACTTACAGTTCAATGGTCAAATTTTTTTTTTTTTTGTATCTGCTGTAATACTCCGACATTCCATAACAAATTTTGAAATCACTTGGCAGAAATGCTTACCACCATAGGGCAGTGTGTTGCACACATTTTCCAGTTCTGTTGCTTCAATGACAAGGTCAAACTAAGAGTTCAAAGGTCAGAAATGGTGTCTATTTTTTGTGTCTGCTCTATAACTCTGACATTCCTTGAGGGCTTTTTAAATTAATAAAAAATGTTCACCATCATGAAGCAATATGTCGTGCATTCGTCTGTTATGCATATGATTCTAGCTATTGTGTATTTCGTATATACATAATTCTGTAGTGATTTCACTGTTAAAAATGTCAGGGAAAAGTCAAAAGAAATGTCAGGAAATCTTTCACAAAACCATGAATATGCACTTTGGGGACATTCGTAAGTTTTGAATCACATGTCCACATTCGTCACATCCTGTGACATATCTAGTTGATATTGGTCAAATACTTAATTAAAAAGTTTCATACATATTTAACATATGTTTTCATTCATTATTTAATCTATCCCACTTGCTTTGTTGTATTGTAATGATCGTACTGTTTTTTTTTCTATTTCCAGTACACTCTGTTTTTCATTAATATTATTGAAAGTATTAATTTTAACGGTATTTGTAAAGTTGGATGTATTATTATCATTGTCATTATTATGAATGCAATGATTTTCGTTATTATCATTATCAATAGTATTGGTTACATGATAAGTATTTCATCGTTTGTACCTTCGGCTTCGTTAATGTAATTGACACCTTTTAAGAAGTCGTATTGAGTCTATATTAGTTTAAATTTTATTAACATTTTCCCCAATATTTTCTTGGGTCGTTAGTTTTTAATTATTTTCAAATCTTGGAAAATTTTTGTTTCTGAAATTCACATAGATTTTTTTGTGTAAGTTTTTACTTTTGATTTTAAATTGTCTTTACTAGCAAGGTTTTTTCCCGTAGTTTATAAAGATATTTTGCCTTTTGAAAGTTCCTACGGGCCTTTTTACATTTTGGTCCAAACCAATGAGGTAGTTTCGTTTCGGGCTTTTTGACATTTCGGTTTATGGAATGGCATTTAACCAAAAATTACATCATGACTGGTGACTATGTCATTATGTTTGCTGACAATGTCATTTTGCTTGGTGATGTCCTTTTGCGCTTGTTGATATCGACGAATGCGTTTGCGATTGAATTTCGTATTCTGCTTGATGGCAATGTGCATCGTTGACTTCCAATGTCCTTGGTTACAAGGAAATCATGCTTTATGAAATTTCAAGAATCGCCATGCTTGCTGACGTCGCTCATTGCTTCTTGACAAGTTCTTGGAATGTCATTCCGCATCGTCTCAAACCGTCTTATGGTAATCAGTTTCACTGACAGGTTTGATAGCTGAGTTTGTAGAGAATACCGGTGGAATCTCAGTTTTTCCGCTTCTGTTATACATGTTTCATAATGAAAGACCGCCCTGTAGTTGATACATTTACATGTAATTTGATATTTACCGGTCCCGGTAGGAGAGTGATTAGAGTATCTATCCCGAAATCGGGTGGTCGTGGGTTCGATGCCCGGTCGCGATATACCAAAATCGCATAAATGTATTGGTAAAGCTCCCTTGCTTGGTGTTCAGCATATAAGGGTAGTTTCAAGAGTGATTGGTATCGTAACTGAATACTGCAGTGCGGCAGCGCATATGTCTATCTCAAATAGACATAGTCTCTAAATAACTAAATAATTCTGTCGGCGGAATGTCAAACGCACTTTGATATTGAAGTATAAGAATAACGTGTAAAATGAACTGTAATACATAAAGTAAAGCAAGTCGGTTCATTAATTTGGAAATATTTTAACCTTCATTGGCTGAATTTCAAAATGTGAAATTACCTATAAATACATGTGTACACATTCGTTGTACTGACGAAATTGTCAATATAGATCAACTCATAGGCTTTCTATGATAACTTTCATTAAGCAGCTCTGTAAGGTTTGTTCACGAGTACGAATCATTTTTATCCATCACTTCAATATCAAATAAAATGAAATTAAAAAAATATACCATATATTCCTTTTGATTAATATACACAAATTCGTGTATATCTTGCAAAATGCAGGAAAAAACAGAGAGAGAGAGAGAGACAGAGAGAGACAGAGAGAGAGAGAGAATAGGGGGACACTTTGCTTATCGTAAGCAGTCCATTAATACAAATTTCTATATTATTTTGTTACGAACTTATTTACGCAAGTCAAAGCGGGTTAATAACTTTGGGTTATTGACATCGCATGAAAATTTGACACCCGTTTTTTTGTGTGTGTTTTTTTTAAATTTACTATGGTACATGTATATGAAATAAATGGGACATCATTAAAACAAAAAGACGCCCCGGTTCAACATACCAAAGTCGTAGAAAAATTGTACTGATATAGCTCCTTGCTTCCATCTCAGCATATAAGAGTACACTGTAGTTGGACTGGTTGGCCCGGTGTCAAGATAATGAGACTGGGTGTGATATCATGCTAGATGTCTACGGTGTGATACTGCAGTGTGGCAGCACTATATCTTTCTCAAGCTGACATAGTCTCCAAATGTATGATTGAAATACTGCCGCTGTACGTTAAACCCAATAAATAAACAAAATTTAAAAATACTGTTCTCTCAGCTTTATCGGCGCTATGTTTTAAAGCGGCATCTGTTGATAGAATGCGGCGTTTACATCAAACGTCGTTGCATTATGCTTGGTGCTTGGTAATAGTCTTCATGACATGTTGCGTGCGGGCTAGCGATAGTTAAATCATGTTGGATAATTGTTATCAAATAGATTAGTACTCATACATAAGACAGTAGTTACTTTAGCCAGCATATAGAAATGGTCATGAAGCACAATAATACTTTCATCAAAGACAATGCCGCTTGTCACAAAGCACAATGGCATTGCCACTAGGCATAATGACATGGTCACCAAGCACATTGTCATTGTCACAAAGCATAATAAACTATCACCAAACACTATGTAATGTTTCCTTAAATATCATTCCATACATTGTGTTACGCCGCCTTGAAGCAACAGATGTCGCTTTCAAATCAAAGCGCCGATAGCTCTGAGAGAATAATGCTTTTAATGATTGTTTATTTATAGGGTTTGACAGTGCAATTGTTCATGCCAGCTTTGTTTAAATTGGCCAATTAATGTTTGTTTAACTAGCTTATGTATATCTTTTTACCTACGTGCGTGTCGTTTTTCATGTATCATAATGTATTACATATTAGCCATGTTTGCATGTACCGCTTATATGTGTTCGGCCAATGGCATATTGTATTGCCGATTTGCCTAATAAATTGAGTTGATTTTGAGTTGAGTTGTTATGAAAGCAGAAGCTGTTGCTCCTCTGTGTTTATCTCTAGATACAACTCATCACTGTTGCTTTTCTCTCCATTCGGTTTACATATCGTTCCATACTCTGAATAAGGGTCTAACCTCATGGGATGGTCTTTCCAGAAATTGTCTAGACAATTTTCAAATGTCTTGAACTTGCTTCAGATATCAACAACTCTATTAGTGAAGAAATCTTTGCGAATGTCCAATCCGCAAATTTTGTTACGTGCGATTGAGACCATCATCTTTTATTTATGAAGTCGCGGACTCAATATATAAACTCACAGTTGAAATTACGTTTTGATTTCCTTTCAATGATATCGTCGCTAGGTTGAAAACTGATTTTCATTAGAAAGATCGCAATGTTTGAATATGTATTGCACAAACTTATTTTAATACAGTTGCCCATTACCTTTCAATTATTTAGTCGCAAACTTTAAATCTGTTTCTCATAAGATAATTATAGTTGTATTATTCATATAATCATTATTTTTCAATTATTTGCTCGCAATGAATTAGCATTATCTAAACAAAATATTATGCTATTAAATACCGTTGATTACCAGTACTCAATTATGTTGTCACAATCTTGTAATATTTTTCAAATATTTCAAATGCAATAACAAGAGAGACAGGAACAACCTGAAATGGTTATTATAGATTAGACCGCAAAAACAGGTTATACCAAACTCAGTCAAATTCAAGACTCAGTGTTAAATATTATTTATAACTTAGCCTTTTTTATTATGTAAATACGCTTTCCTAATAAAAAAGGTTAAGTGTTTGTTTACTATAGTGACACCCCTAATGAAAGGGCCAGCCAAATTTGACTTATGAGACACCTCTTTGCTTCCAAAATTACCTTTTCGGTTTCCTTCAATATGCCAGGCACAAGGCAGGAACCGAACCTTCGACCTCCAACTCCCTAAGCGGATGCCTTAACCACTAGGCCACGTGATATTTCATTAAATGAACGATGGGATAATTACCCATGAACCGGTCGCAGTCATTTCTTATTTAAAAACTTACTCATTTACCTCTCATAAAGAACATGTGCATAATTTTAAGGAAACATCAAAGTTCATACATTTTTTATGTTTTCACAGAATCACTAAACCATCATTAATTTCGGTAATGCCTTCATTTCCTTCATTTATTTAAATCCCAAAATGTAGATTCTTTGATAAATATTGTTTTAAGCAAAATACTATACCTGAATTAATATCAAACTTATGTGCAAATAGTATTTGAGCTTTATTACATAACAAAAGAGCTAAATAACACAACACTGCCTTAAAAATGTTCTGTGTGTAAGTAGTAAATGGGTCGCTTTGCGTACAAACAAACGGGAGCCATTTTGTTGACCTAGTTTCTATTTTTAGCAACAGGCGACCAACTTTGTTACTATTTATAGTTACTCATTTGCATATAAGCATTTTAGGGTATGACGCGTAGAAGCCATGTTGAAGGCGGCCATTTTATATCTTGTGTGTGTACTGCGCATGCGTGGCGGCCATTTTGGATTAGTGTATGACATCATGGGCTATATTTAGAATGACATCATGATCTATAGTTAGAATGACTTTATCGGTAGAATGACCTCATGTTTGTCCCAATGATGTACAGAGCTGACTTGTACATTCGACCTAAGGCTTGATCACGGGCATTGAGGGTCAGGTCCTTAGCCCTAGGCGGAGACTCATGGTATACAAGAATTATGTTTAAACATCTGTGATCACGGGAACCCTGCTGTGAAAGTTATTAACTTTTCCCCAACACCGGATCTCCGGTAAGAACATGAAGTGGCATCCAGCTGTGAAAGTCATTAAAGGAATGGATCTGAAGAATCATGTCTGAACATGTACTCTGTGATTATGGGAACCCTGCTGTGAAAAATTATTAACTTTTCTCCAACACCGGATCTTTGGTATGAACATGAAGTGGCATCCAGCTGTTAAAGTCATAAAATGCATGGATCTGAAGAATTATGTCTGACCATGTACTCTGTAATCATGGAAACTCTGCTGGGAAAAGTCATTAAATGCAGAATCATGTCGGATCATAAACATGCCGCCATAGACCTCCAATGAAACGAGTGTTCCATTTCTTTAAATAACTATTATGTTGTTTCTGAAAGGAAACAGCAAATCAGAGGATATATCTAAAAAATAATGAGCCTCGTTTTGAAATTTAGGCTCAGAAGTATAAAGGTGGTACACAGTTTACCGTCGTCATTCTGACTACAGAACTCAAACTGACAACATGGAAGATACCTTAGAAATGATGGTGAATTCTTTCACCGATGTTGACGAACTGTTGGAATTTTCTGTCACGTGGAATATTCAAGAATCTCCTTCCGTTAGATTTCGTTTGTTTCAATTGAAGAATCGACAATATGATGACGATTTCATCATTGAACAATTCGATAATACACTTGAAAACTTAGGAGGACCTATGGAGAATAATAGTTATGAAGAAAATATAACCACAGCATTAGAGTATATCAAAGAACAGGAGGAGATAGAGGAATGTGTCAAGGCCTATTTATTTGATGAAGAAATGAATGACCTGACACATGCGTGTGAGGAAGATGGAGATTGGGATCCCATGTTACTCATACAGACAGGGAGTTGAGAGGAGCCCCAACCAGGACCATCCCATCAATTAAATTTTACCATGCGGAAAAAATCAGAAAGGACTTTCAAGAAATCAGCGGCCGTGGACAGGACATATCAAATTAAAATAGATGAAAAGTACCACGGCCAAATTTAAGGGATTTAAAAGGTGGTCTTCATCACATGTTTCAAGAAGTGCTGGAGGAGGTCCGGGGAGATTTGGCGGGGAACAATTTGGGACGTGTTGTGATACAGCATGAAGGTTTACACGACCCCATTATCGTCTCCTTACAACCCTGGGACCAATTAAACGCAGAGAAAGTGATGGAGACCATCGAAAAAGTATTAAATTGTAACCAACAGCTTTCCATCAATGACAGTTTCAACATCACGGTTGGTACCATCGACCTACCCAAAGGTTGAGCTAGACGTCGAATAACGAGCATTAAAGGAGAGAAAAACTCAAGATTGGGCAATAAATTCATCACTAGACCCAGTAGCGATGAACGTCCATGAATCTACATTTACCATATAGACGATGACCATTTTCATGCCATCTCCAGTATCACGAAGTTTTTCAGTGCCATGTAATTTTGTGAGAAATGCCTCAAACATTACAACAATAGACAAGATCATGTGTGCGAAATCACCTGCCGTGTCTGTAAAACGTCTCCCTTTGTCGAAACAGACTCCCCTATCACCTGCAAAGATTGTAACATGGAGTGTAGATCCAAGGAATGCTTTGATCAGCATAAAACGGTTCAGGCCTACAAAAATGGGAAAAAGAAGAGTCAACGTAGTGGCCCTTCCGAATGTCAGAAATGGTGGAAATGCCCTACATGTTTTAAGGTAATATAAAAAAAGAAAAGAAAAACAGTGGATCACCAATGTGGAGAATATTTGTGTACATCGTGTGAAAAATATGTCATGGACGATCATTTGTTATTTGAGAGCAACCCTTGCGAAAGAACATTTTATTCCAAAATTTATATTTTTTGACTTTGAGTGTAGTCAAGATGAAATCAATACCTGTCAAGATGGATACCAGTCCCTGAAGAATCCCTTTTGTAAAGATTGTGAATCACACAAGGTATGTACATCTTGCTTCAAATGTCAGAATTATAAATCGTCATGGTGCGGGAAAGCCACCCACCGTCCAAATTTTGTCGTGGCGCATACTGTTTGCCCAAAATCTATAGATAAAGAATTAACACCCGAGTCGAAATGTAAAGCATGCGGTACCCAGTGCGACAAATGTGACAAAACCGACCTCTATGAAAACGAAGATGAGGGACCATGTCCCGATACATGTGGGTTTCGGGAAATCACATTTGAAGGACCGGAAACCGCTGAGAAATTTGGAAAGTGGTTGTTCTCTGATCAACACATATATTTTAAAGTTACTGCGCATAACAGGAAGGGCTACGATGGTTATTTTCTTTTGGAATACCTCATTGATCATTCTCTTCGACCTGATAAAATTATTTACTGTGGGTCAAAAAGTATGTATATGACAGTGGAGCGAGATATACATATCAAGGTGATTGACAGTCTCAACTTTTTACCCATGAAATTGTCACAATTACCAAAAGCGTTTGGAATGAAAGAATTGAAGAAAGGATGGTTCCAACATTTTTTTAATACGAACGAAAATCAAACTTATGTAGGACCCTACCCTGAAGCGAAATGTTTATGAGTGAGACAGAAAGAAATAAGCTGCGTGAGTGGTTGAGTAAAAGAGTGAACGATACCTTTGAATTTAGAAAATATATTTTAGAATACTGTCGAAGTGATGTGTCAATTTTGCGAGAAGCATGCTTAAAGAACTCTACCCTTCCGCTTAGTTTAGTTTAAACATGTATTATTGCCTAAGTAATGATGATACAACATTGAAGATTTTAAAAAATAAGTAAGAGGGTTTGACCACAAGTTCTAACAACATTAGTATCGGTCATCGCTTTAAAGACACTTGTGTAATTTCAATGTCTACACATGTTAACACAGAATGGGCAATATATAACTAATTACTAAACAAAGCGATTAAGTAAATATCCGATTAAATAAATTCAAATTGAAAAATGTATATAAATAATGAGAAGAGAAGAAAAAAAACACACTTACAAACAAGGGTTAATTAAATAAAAAAAAATAAAATAAAATATGTCCAAAACACAACATATATAAGTGCAGATATATGAACCTTTCTAAACAGTATCTTTTATTCAAATTTCAATCACCACTTTATTGCCGAAGAGATCAAAGTCGGCTTCCAGTTCAATGCTCATTTGGAGCGTAGATCTACACAGATATACACAGCTAGAGCGACGCATTGACCTTTGACATAACATGTTACATGTCACGTGATGTAATTCACGCCGGGAACAGGTTGATAGGGCGGAGTCAAAAAATCAATACTATATTTGGAATGTGCGACTGCGTTAAATTTCAAAACATAATTTCAAACACTAAGTAGGTTAGTGTTATTTAGTAAGCATTAAGTCCATTAAATCGGTCGCGCGGCTTTGCCGTGCCACACCGATTTAATGGACTTAATGCTTACTAAAAAAACACTAACCTATACTTAATTAACACTGACTAACTTAGAGTTTGTCCCGCCCTATTACTAAGTTATGCTGCTATATTAGAAGATGGCACCATATAAATGTTACGTCAGCGTGTTGTTAAAGTATTCACACACGTGCACGTGCTTTCCAAATATGGATGTAACACATAAATTTCGCGCATTTTTTGACTGTCGGCTCATTTCTTTTTCAGATTTCAATCAATTTATGTGATGGCTGTTTTTTATTTATTTATCTTGTTTGAATTAGTTGAGAAATCGGAAAATATCAACTGACTGACATTAAGGAAAGAACGAAATATGTAAAAAATAATCGTTTAAAAAAGTCGGTGTCAGCGGAAGATATCAAGGCTAGGAATACCCCGGAAATACCAAATCAAACGAGATAACACATGATCTGTAAGTTGTTTAAAAACGTTATATCAATTATTCAATTCTTGTATTTACCAAATTCGTAAACATAGGTACTGGTATAGCTCCCTTGGTTGGCGCTCAGCTTAATAAGGGTAATTCTAGGACTGATGGCCCGGTGTCCGGATAATGTGACTGGGTGTGGTATCATGCCAACTGTCTACGACGTGATACTGTGCAGTGTGACAACACTACATTTGTCTCAAGTAGACATTGTCTCCAAAAGACTTAAATACTGTCGATGGGACGTTAAACCTAATAATCTATACTTGTATTTTAGTATTTAATTTAGCATCTTTTTCTTTCCTTAGGAGTCCCTTTGCAAAAAATATTTCCGAAACTCCTCATTCTTATGTAAATGTTTATCTATAAACATGATTATTTAAGCAACTTTAATAAATGTTTACAAAAGACGTCAACATGCGCATGTGTGCACACCTCGTGTGTAGGGATCGGTGTAGTAAACACTGTTATATATGATATCAGTTTGTTTGTTGGGTTTAACGTCCCACCGACAGTAATTCAGCCAGTCACGATGTCTACTTCATGCGGGTATAGGACTACCACACTGCAGTATCACGCCGTAGACATGTGGCATGATACCACACCCAGTCACATCATCCTGATACCGCGCTAACCAGTCCTGCAAATACCCTTATATGCTGAGCGCCAAGCAAGGGAGCTATAACAGTACCATTTTTTACGACTTTGGTATGTCGGGTCGGGGATCGAACCCACGACCTTCCGCTCCCGAGGCGGACGCTCTAACCACTCGGCCACCGGAAAGGGTACGCTTGTTTAGCTAGTAATATCAATATAATATAAGTAAAAAGTTGTTTGCAATTTATATGACTAATACATAGCTGTAAACTTACATATTTTCCGAAAATGCTTCAATTAACGTGAAAGCGAAAGTAGGATATTTCTCGAAAATTCTTACACTTGGGTTTATATTCGTATTTTTGATGTAACTTCCTTATACTTTGATCAATTTCAAAACTTTAGGTACCAAAATAATCGTCTTAAAATTCTCTACATACCATTCGCTTAATGTGTTGACTTATTAATTATGAGTCTTAAGATATAAGCCGTGAAACTCTTACATAACGGCAAAATCGCTGAAATTCTACATGTTTAAACTCTTATTTTTGATGTAACTCTCTTATACTTTGATCAATTTCAAAACTTAAGGTACCAAAATAATTGTCTGAAAATTCTCTACATTTCACACGCTTTATGTTTAGGAATATTTTTAATACTTTTTGAGATATAAGCTTTTAAACCTCAAGAAGAATGAAAAAATCACCAAAGCTATATGCACGAATTTCGTTTTTTCCCCATAACTCCATGAATCTTAGGCCAATCACTAAACTTTAAGCATCAAAAGAACGGTCAAACATTGCTCTACAAATAATATTCATCATCATATTTTCAAAAATCAGAGATATAAACTGTTAAACACACTGGGGGTTACCAAATATTTGTTTTTTCCGCCATAACTCAACCGATTCAACCCCGATCATCAAAAACTAAATATCATCTGAAAGGTCTTTCTAAGCACTACAAATTATACGATAGTGTCTCGATAGAATATTTACCGTTTTTGAGATATTTAAGGCCGAAGAAAAACCCGATAATTGATATATGACCTTGACCTTAGGGATTTTCCGGAAACGGAAGTGACATGGCTCCATAGAATCTAATACTGCATCTTCAGACAAAATTTCAAGCAAATCATACAAAAAATAAAGCCTACAGGGCTTAAAAACCGTTAGGTTTTAATACGAAAGTTTAAATAGTATTATGACGTCATATGACGTCATATGGCGTTCATCTTTTCTGAATGTAAAGAAGACCTAGAGACTAATATTCAGTCCAAATATCAGCTTTCTAGCTTTTCTCGAAGCGATTTTATACGCATTTGAAATTTGACGTCAATGGTTCGAATCTTGGATCCGCCATAAAACATTTGCCTTTTCGAATTTGGAAAAACGGACATCGGGATGCACAACTAGAGCCTAACATACACATTCTGTGAAAATTTGATGAAAATCGGTCAAGAAATAATGGCTGTAGACCGCGTACAAACTTTTTCACCTGACGTCAAATCTGACGTTATATGACGACATATGAATATGAAAATCATTGCATCGGAAAGATCATGGTTTGAAATATATGCCATAAAATTTTCATTGTTTTGAGACAATGGCAACACCTCGAAATTAACACAAATATAAGAGGAAGAAAAAAAGAATAATAATAAGAAGAAGAAGAAGAATAAGAATAACTATACTTCTTTTGTTTTGAACAAAAGATAGGGCTTTCTGCACTGCAAACCATGACAAACCTGGTGTTTTTCAAATTTTGGCAAACCTATATAATCCTGCACAATGAAGTCGTAATATATAACTTCTGTGAAAATTCCATGCCAATCCGTCCATAAATGACGGCTGTGCAGCGCGGATGAACTTTGGTAGCTTTTTTAAGTTTTGATGTCATGTGACGTCATATGAAAATTTTACTCATTAAATCTTAATGTTCATGATTACCTACATAGCATTTTTCAACCTTTGCAACATAAATTCATTCAAGAATCGGAAATTCTCACAATTTGATTTACAAAAAAAAGAAACACAGAGACGTATAAGCTCGCTAAATATCAAATTTCTATCTCATCTAGAAACGATTTTATACGTATTTAAAATTTGACGTCCTTGGTTCGAATCTTGGATTCGTCAAAGAACCTTAGTTCTTTCGAATCTTGGCAAACCTATAGAATCCTGCACAATGAGGTCGTAATATATAACTTCTGTGAAGATTCCATGCCAATCTATCAATAAATGACGGCTGTACAGAGCGGACAAACTTTGGTAGTTATTTATAGTTCTGACGTTATGTGACGTCATATGAACATTTTAAACATTGAATCTAAATGTTCCTGATTATGTACAATTTAATTTGCATTGTCTATGAAGCTTTGCAACATGAGGAAAATTGACATCAAGAAATCGGAAATTCTATACAACTTGATGACGTCATATGACGTCATATGACGTTCATCTTTACAAAATGCAAAGGAAACAAAGAGATATATAATCTCGCCAAATATCAACTTTCTATCTCATCTAGAAACGATTTTATACGTATTTGAAATTTGACGTCCTTGGTTCGAATCTTGGATTCGCCATAGAACCTTTGCTTTTTCGAATCTTGGCAAACCTATATAATCCTGCATAATGAGATCGTAATATATAACTTCTGTGAAAATTCCATGCCAATCCGTCCATAAATGACGGCTATACAGCGCGTACAAACTTTGGTAGCTATTTTTAGTTCTGACGTCATGTGACGTCATATGAAAATTTTAAACATTGGATCAAAATTAACATGATCACCTTCAAAGGATTTTCAATTTCCATTGTTTATGAACCCTTGCAACAAGAGTAAATTGACATCAAGAAATCGGAAATTCTATACAACTTCATGACGTCATATTACGTCATATGACGTTCATCTTAACATAATGCAAAGGAAACACAGAGTCGTATAATCTCGCCAAAATATCAACTTTCTATCTCACCTAGAAACGTTTTTTATATGGATTTGAAATTTGACGTCCTTGGTTCGAATCTTGGATTCGCCATAGAACCTTAGTTCTTTCGAATCTTGGCAAACCTATATAATCCTGCACAATGAGGTCGTAATATATAACTTCTGTGAAAATTCCATGCCAATCCGTCCATAAATGACGGCTGTACAGCGCGTACAAACTTTGGTAGCTATTTTTAGTTCTGACGTCATGTGACGTCATATGAAAATTTTAAACATTGAATCTAAATGTTCATGACTACCTACATAGGACATTGAATTTTCATTGTCTATGAACCTTTGCAACATGAGTAAATTGACATCAAGAAATCGGAAATTCTATACAACTTGATGACGTCATATGACGTCACATGACGTTCATCTTTACAAAATGCAAAGGAAACACAGAGACATATAATCTCGCCAAATATCAACTTTCTATCTCATCTAGAATCGATTTTATATGGATTTGAAATTTGACGTCCTTGGTTCGAATCTTGGATTCGCCATAGAACCTTAGTTCTTTCGAATCTTGGCAAACCTATATAATCCTGCACAATGAGGTCTTAATATATAACTTCTGTGAAAATTCCATGACAATCCGTCCATAAATGACGGCTGTACAGCGCGTACAAACTTTGGTAGCTATTTTTAGTTCTGACGTCATGTGACGTCATGTGAAGATAAAAATAATATATTCCAAAATGCCATTGCTTCAGGTGTCTGTTGATAGAATTTCTTTGTCCTAGACCTTCAGCAACTTAATGAAATAACAACATGAAAAGGTTGGAAAAAAAGAATAATAATAATAAAAGACAGAACAAACCCAATAGGTCTTTCTGCGAAAAGCAGAAAGCCCTAATAAAAAACAGAACAAACCCAATAGGCAGAAAGTCCTAACTAGACTTCTTTTGTTCTAGACAAAAGAAAGGGCTTTCTGCACTGCAAACCATGTCAAACCTGATCATACTTATTGAGTTTTCTGAAATACACCATCTTCAAAAATTTAAGAAAATCCGTCCCGAATTGATAGCTGTAGAGGGCAAACATAAATAAATATAGCAGAGGAAATCTGTGATGTCATACAACATAATTTAAATTTTAAAGTCATTGCATTCAAAAGGGAATATGTTTCTTTGTTTTCAGTTATAATTTTGATTTTAAAGTGACAATGACAATGTGAAATCTAGCTTTTTTCAATATTAAAAGGGGCATAACTCCTGACCTAATATCAATTTTAATTTAGACTGGGACAAAAATGTAGGCCTCTAGAGTATTCACAAGATTTTTCTAAGATTTGACCTGGTGACCTAGTTTTTGTTCTCATGTGACTCATTTTCGAACTCATCCAATATATTAATTAGACAAACATCCTGACCAAATCTTTTGAAGATTGGGCTAAAACTGTGGCCTCTAGAGTGTTCGCAAGGTTTTTCTAAGATTTTCCCTGGTGACCTAGTTTTTGACCCATGTAACCCAATTTCGAACTCATCTGAGATATCATGTAGACAAACATCCTGATCAAATTTTATAAAGATTGGGCCAAAACTGTGGCCTGTAGAGTGTTCACAATGTTTTTCTAAATTTTTAACTAGTGACCTATTTTTTGACCCCACATGACCCAATTTCGAACTCATCCGAGATATCATGTAGACAAACATCCTGACCAAGTTTCATGAAGATTGGGTTAAAACTGTGGCCTCTAGAGTGTCAAATGTTTTTCTAAGATTTGACCTGGTGACCTAGTTTTTGACCCAACATGACCCAATTTCAAACTCATCCGAGATATCATGTAGACAAACATCCTGACCAAGATTCATGAAGATTGGGTTTAAACTGTGGCCTCTAGAGTGTTCACAAGTTTTTCTAAGATTTGATCTGGCGACCTAGTTTTTGACCCCACATGACCCAATTTCGAACTTATCTGAGATATCATGTAGACAATTATTCTGACCAAGTTTCATGAAGATTGGGCCAAAGCTGTGGCCTCTAGAGTGTTCACAATGTTTTTCTAAGATTTGACCTAGTAACCTATTTTTTGACCCCACATGACCAAATTTCGAACTCATCCGAGATATCATGTAGACAAACATCCTGACCAAGTTTCATGAAGATTGGGACAAAACTGTGGCCTCTAGAGTGTTCACAAGCAATTGTTGACGACGGACGACTGACGACGCACGACGGACAAAAGGCGACCAGAAAAGCTCACCCGAGCACAAGTGCTCAGGTGATCTAAAAAGAAAGGCCTTTATATTTCCAACATTTCACGTGTTTCATAGTTCAACTTTTCTGTTACGTGCTCTAAGATATAGAAAGTTATTTTTCAAAGAAACGGCAAAAAAATCGGCAAAACGATGTTCATGTCTATTATTGCCCTTCGACAAATAACTTTATAATTAATGGTCCGATCATTAAAATCTGCATACCATTAGAACCGCATTGCATCACACTAATAATACTGTTCTTTATGTTATTTTCAAAAATTAATAGTTTCTTAGAAAAAAAAAATCAAATGATAGGGACTAACTGCAGAAATGCATGAAAGAACGGTTTAAATGAATTTCTTATTTCTCATCTAACTTCCTTATAGGATATCCGATGTCAAATTTTCAAACGCAAGGTACCATTAGAAAGGCCTTTAAATTTCCAACATTTCACGTGTTTCATGTTTCAACTTTTCTATTACGGGCTCTGAGATATGGAAAGTTATTTTTAAAGAAAACGGCAAAAATCGGCAAAAAGATGTTCATGTCTATTATTGCCTTTCGACAAATAACTTTATAATTTATGGTCCGATCATTAAAATCTGCATATCATTAGAACCACATTACATCATGCAAAAAAAATAAAAAATGTATGTTATTTTTAAAAAAATCATTAGTTTCTTCGAAAAAAAAAAGGAATCAAGTGATCGGGACTTACTGCGGGAGTGCATGAAAGAACGGTTTTACTGCATTCTTAGTTTTCATGTTACTTCCTTATATTAAGTCCAATTTTAAAAAGCTAGGTACCGTTAGAAAGGTCTTTGCATTTCCCACAATTCCCTCACTTCAAAATTGTATGTATCTTTAAACACTTTGTAGCTACGGGAGTTTAAACCTTGAGCATACGGCAAAAATCGGGGATAAATATGTTCATATCGTTTTGTTTTTCCTTATAACTTAATGAATATTAGGGCAATCTTTCAAATTTAAACACCAAAAGAACGACCGGGCATTGATCTACAAATTATATTCATACTCTTATTAACAAAAATCAATAATTATCGAGATATTAGTAGTTAAGTGCGCTTAGGGTTGCAGCATTTTTGTTTTTCTGCAATAACTCAACTGATTCAACCCCGATCTTCAAAAACTATATATCGTCTGAAAGGCATTTTAAAGCACTACAAATTATATGCATAGTGTCTCGATAAAATATTTTTCGTTTTTGAGATATTTAAGGCCGAAGAAAAAACCGATAATTGACATGTGACCTTGACCTTAGCTATTTTCCGGAAGCGGAAGTGACTGATGACAATAAGAGGCTATGTTGCACCTTCAGTGAAAATTTTATGCAAATCGGTCAAAAACTTTGTCTTCCAGTGCTAAAAAACCGTATATTTTGGATAAAAAATTTGATAACGCGTCATGACGTCATTTTACGTCATACGACGTCAATCTTCTCAGAACTGAAAGAAATCAATAGGACACATATTCTGTCCAAATTTCATGTTTCTAGCTTATCTGAGTGCTTCGGAATACATCAATACATTTTCTGGTCCAAAGTTCGAAACTTGGTTCAGCCATAGATCCTTGATCTTTTCAAATATTGTAAAACGTATATAATCCTGCACAACAAGAACATAATATATACATTCTGTGAAAAAAATCAAGTAAATCGGTCCAATCATGACGGCTGTAGAGCGCGTACAAGCTTTTGTAGCTTTTTTCAGCACTGACGTCATGTGACGTCACATGAAGAAAAAAAATATGACGATCAAAAGCGCCAAAGTCACTGTGCATACTATTAAAATTTCATGCTGCTAGCTCATCGGCAACCTGTGTTAATGCAAAAAGCAGGAGATAGAAGTTTCATGTAATGACTCACCTTTTTCATGTTCCTGCTGAACAATTGACATTATATTCCGCGAAAAATAAGCGTTTAGTTACGAAGAAAAAAAAATAAGTAGCAGTAGTAGAAGTATGCTTATGACGTCATATGACGTCAGGACTCAAAATATATGTAGAAATTATGCAGAACTGCAAACTGTGTAAGTTTCAACTTTCTATCTCATCCCAAAGTTCTTTAACCCTAAAATGAAATTTTTGGTCCTATGTTCGAATCTTATTTCAGCCACAATACTTCGGTTTTTCGGAATTAAGGTTAGCTGACAAAATATTCACATCTTAGTTTCAAGATGTACCATCTGTAAAAATTTGAAGAAAATCTGATCATAAATGGCGGCTATAGAGCGCGAACACCATTTTTCACTATTTTTAGCTCTGACGTCACATGACGACACAGGGTGCTGAAGATGCTTTTGTTCAAAAGCGTATACTTTACTGTCATAACTCTAAAATTTTCATTATTCTGAACAACTGGCATCATGCCGAAATCATTGCCCTAAAATGAAAATTAAGAAGTATGGTTATGACGTCACATGGCGACATTTGACGTCACGACTCAAAATATATTGAGAAATTCTACAGAACTACAAACTGTGTAAGTTTCAACTTTCTATCTCATCCTGAAGCTCTTTAATGCTAAAATGAAATTTTCGGTCCTATGTTCGAATCTTTTTTCAGCCACAGAACTTCGGTCTTTCGGAAATTCGGTTAGCTGAAAGGATATGCACACCTTAGTTTCAAGATGTACCATCTGTGAACATTTGAAGAAAATCCGACCATAAATGACGGCTGTAGAGCGCAAACACCATTTTTCACTACTTTTAGCTGTGACGTCATGTGACGTCATAGGCTGCTGACAATCATTGAAAACAAAATTTCCTCACGTGACTAATAACCCATAAAAATTTCATCGCCCTAGGACTATTGCAACATATTAAAATAAGCGTTTAGTTAGGAAGAAGAAAAGAAGAATAATAATAAAAAAATGACGTCACGTGACGTCATATGACTTTTATTTTCACATACTTGTTAGACACCTAGAGACCTACTAACTGACAAAATTTCAACTTTCTATCTCAAATAGGACAGCATTTAAATATAGACGTCCTTGGTTCGAATCTTGGATCCGCCATAGATGCTTGGACTTTTCGAATTTTGAAAAACGGACACCGGTATACACAATAAGAACGTAATATACACATTCTGTGAAAATTTGATAAAAATCGGCCCATTAATAATGGCTCTGGACCGAGTAAAAAAAAACATCATATGACGTTATAGGCTTCTGAAAATCATTGAAATCGAAATTTCAGCGTCTGAATCATTTGTCATTAAATTTTCATTGCCCTTCGACAATTTCAACATATAGAAATACTCTTATTAATATTAGAAATACATTATCATATAATGACGTCAAGTGACGTCTTGTGACGTTTATTTTCACAAAATGTTTAAGACTCCCAGAGACCTATATACTGACCAAATATCACTTTTCTATCTCAAATAAATCCGATTTTATAAGCATTTAAATATTTACGACCTTGGTTCGAATCTTGAATTCGCTATAGAACCATGGACTTTTCGAATTTTGAAAAACGGACACCGAGATGCACAACTACAACTTAATATACACACTCTGTGAAAATTTGATGAAAATCGGTTCATAACCAATGGCTGTAGACCGCGTACAAACTTTTGTTGCATATTTCAAGTGTGACGTCATATGACGTCATAGGTATATGAAAATCATAAAAATCAAAATATGAGCGTTTGAAGCATGTGTCATTAAATTTTCATTGCCCTTCAGCAATTTCAACATATAGAAATATTCTTGTTAATATTAGAAATACATTATCATATAATGACGTCATGTGACGTCATATGGCATTTATTTTCACAAAATGTTTAAAACTTCTAGAGACCTATATACTGACTAAATATCAACTTTCTATCTTAAATAGGACAGATTTTATAAGCATTTAAAAATTTACGACCTTGGTTCGAATCTTGGATTCGCTATAGAACCATGGACTTTTCGAATTTTGAAAAACGGACACCGAGATGCACAACTAGAACTTAATATACACATTCTGTGAAAATTTGATGAAAATTGGTTCATAAACAATGGCTGTAGACCGCGTACAAACTTTTGTTGCATATTTCAAGTGTGACGTCATATGACGTCATAGGCATATGAAAATCATAGAAATCAAAATATCAGCCTTTGAAGCATGTGTCATTAAATTTTCATTGCCCTTCGACAATTTCAACATATAGAAATATTCTTGTTAATATTAGAAATACATTATAATATAATGACGCCACGTGACGTCATATGACATTTATTTTCACAAAATGTTAAAAACTTCAAGAGACCTATATACTGACTAAATATCAACTTTCTATCTTAAATAGGACAGATTTTATAAGCATTTAAAAATTTACGACCTTGGTTCGAATCTTGGATTCGCTATAGAACCATGGACTTTTCGAATTTTGAAAAACGGACACCAGGATGCACAACTAGAGCCTAACATACACATTCTGTGAAATTTTGATGAAAATCGGTCCAGAAATAATTGCTGTAGACCGCGTACAAACTTTTTCACCTGACGTCAAATCTGACGTTATATGACGTCGTATGAATATAAAATTCATTGCATCCGAAAGGTCATGGTTTGAAATATATGCCATAAAATTTTCATTGTTCTGAGTCAATGGCAACACCTCGAAATTAACACAAATACAAGAGGAAGAAAAAAAGAATAAGAATAAGAATAACTAGATGTCATTCGTCTAAACGAATGATAGGACTTTCTGCAACATGTGTTAATGCAAAAAGCAGGAGATAGAAGTTTCATGTAATGACTCACCTCTGGTAGTATTTAATGTTCATGCTGAACAATTGACATTATATTCCGCGAAAAATAAGCGTTTAGTAACGAAGAAAGAAAAAATAAGTAGCAGTAGTAGTATGCTTATGAAGTCATATGACGTCACGACTCAAAATATTATGTAGAAATTATGCAGAACTGCAAACTGTATAAGTTTCAACTTTCTATCTCATCCCGAAGTTCTTTAACCTTAAAATGAAATCTGATCATAAATGGCAGCTGTAGAGCGCGAACACCATTTTTCACTATTTTTAGCTCTGACGTCACGTGACGTCATAGGGTGCTGAAAATGCTGTTGCTCAAAAGCGCATACTTTACTGCAATAACTCTGAAATTTTCATTATTCTGAACAACTGGCATCATGTCGAAATCAAGCCCCAAATTAAAATTTACTGCAATAACTCTGAAAT